>CM040403.1:77572053-77611614 GCA_022702515.1 Ilyophis sp. 1 JC-2022
GGTAAAAGCTTTAACCCGATCCATGTTGGCGCCCCATACTATAGTGGTAGACTTATCAGTCCCAATTACAGTATTCATGTTGGTCTTAAATTATAAACTAGGCTACAGCTTTAAGAAAAGGGTGCTATTAATAGCCCAAAGCACTTACGACCCTCGTCTTGCCACAGACTATAAAATGCACTGTTTACAAGAAAATAATGTTCAGATATAGCTAGAAACAATAATATTTTTTTAATACGTTGTACAAATAGGCCTAATAGGGGTCCCCCAGGACCAAGTTTGAGAACTGCTGCTTTATTCACTGAATTATTTACAAAACTTCTTTCTTTGATTATAATTTATTAATAGTATAAAACTGAGGACTGTGAAGTTGGAGACAAACAGATTCTTTGTAAAGAGGGAGTTCCCGTACACTTTAAGGAAAGCTCCCGCCTTCAGCCTGGACACCACAATTTTCAGGCTCGCACCTCCTCTTTTATGGATTCTTCTATCTTAAATAGCCTTATGTCTGTTTGATTAAATACAGAACAACTGGTTTGATTTGATTGAATCTAGGGGAAATATATAGAAATTGAAAAATTGTGTGGTTATTAATTGTATAAGACATCTATGACTATATTATCATTGTTTTTACTGTAAATATACTTTAAATTTTAACCCAACTAGTCTGTTCCTGGGATATACTTGTCACTTAGGGGATGGAAAATACTCATTCCAATTTACTATGCAATGATATGTGCAAGATTATTGTGAAATATTCCTTGGAGTCATTATGAATGGGAATTTTTTTTTAAAGCTACAGAGAAACATGATCCCAGGGCATGCAGCAAAATATTACATACTGTAGAGTACAGAAAAAACTGATGTTTTATTGAGGTACAAGAGTGAATGATTTGGCTACATATTTAGGTGTGTGTACCAGTGTGATATCAATGTTTTCATCTTAAACCATCAGAAGGGGTGCTTTATAATGGGCAAAAAAATATTTCAACAATTGTATGACAGGTTTTGTATAGGTGTTTAAACCCATATACAGTTGTGTTCAAATAAACAGCAGTGCGTTAAAAAAAGTTAATAAAGTGCAAATATTTTTTAATAGCTTAGTTCCATATTTCAAATGTAGTGGAAACATTACACATTCAATTCCAAATCAAAGCATTAACAAATTTTATCAAGTCTGCGTTATTCTTTTACAGTAAACAAAGAAAAGGAATATTAATCTGTTCAAAAAAATAGCAGTGTCGACATTTTTCTCTTCAAACTCAAACACTTGAGTGTTTGAATAAATAAACCGGGAGCCAGTGGAGGGAACGCAGGAGGGGGGTGATGTGAAAATTTGGGGAGATTGAAAATCATGTGGGCTGTGGCGTTCTGGATGAGCTGAAGGGGCTGGAGAGTGTGCTGTGGAACTCTGGCCAGGAGGGTACCTTACCTATCACAAGCCCCTATCCTTACCTCTCTCTGGCCCCTTCCCTTACCTCTTACTGGCCCCTACCCTTACCTCTCACTGGCCCCTACCCTTACCTCTTACTGGCCCCTACCCTTACCTCTTACTGGCCACTACCCTTACCTCTCACTGGCCCCTACCCTTACCTCTTACTGGCCACTACCCTTACCTCTCACTGGCCCCTACCCTTACCTCTCACTGGCCCCTACCCTTACCTCTCACTGGCCCCTACCCTTACCTCTTACTGGCCCCTACCCTTACCTCCCACTGGCCCCTACTCTTACCTCCCACTGGTCCCTACCCTTACCTCTCACTGGCCTCTACCCTTACCTCTCACTGGCCCCTACTCTTACCTCCCGCTGGCCCTTACCCTTACCTCTCACTGGCCTCTACCCTTACCTCCCACTGGCCCCTACCCTTAAATCTCACTGTTTTTTGACAGGCTTTTCCTCTCACCTCTGACTTGCTCCTCCCCTCACTGATGACTGGCCCCACCCTTTAGCTGGATGCCCCCCCATCCCAACCTTAGATACATTAGGGGAAATGCTATCCACAAGTACGACTTCTCATGTTGGATGTGTTTTAACAGTTCCAGAATACTGATCAGGCATTCTCTATTCTCTGGTAACCTTGTGCAATCGTGCCTCTCTCTTCACCTAAATTCCCCCACTGTCCTTACTAAATGCATTTTATTTCATCCAGGTTGTGTTACAACCACAAAGTATATACTTACTGATCCCATCCCTCTGCTTGTTGTCCATTTATCTGTCTCCCCCACTCCTTGTCTCTGTAAGACACTAACACCACACTTTCTTCTTTGTTTCCTTCCATATCTCTCTCTTTCAGTCCCCTCTTTCCACCCCAGAAAGCCTGGACTACCCCAGCCCAGAGGAGGAGAGACGAGAGAAGGATAAGGGAAAGGAGGAGCTGGACTCCCCTTCTCCCAAAGCTTCCGAGGCCAACAAGAAGGTACCCCCCTCACCCACCACACCCCCTCCTTGCATGCACACCCATACCCTACATGTGGAGGGTGTCCTAGTCCATGAAGACTGTCACATGGAGTGGAGACGGAGGCCCTTATAATGGAGTATGATGGGGTTATGGCCAGATGGTACTACTAAGGTACCACTGAAATATCAGCTCTTGAGACTTGAGGCAGGTGATGTCACTACCTGGACAAGTGCTGACGGTCAGGAAGTATGGTTTCACGCAAACAGAAATGCTGTCTTTTTTTTTGGCTGAGTGGGAGAGTGTAGACCATCAGGGAAGTGATTATGTGCATATGTGATAGGCTCCGACCTTGTGCAAAGAATATGATTAATCTTCCAGCAGAATTTAATTGTTCAGTAGGGGTATGTTAAATATGGTAAATTAAAGGAATGAGTGTGGTGATTTGCTTGTGTACTTATTTGTGCTGTCTTTTACTTATTGTATGCAATCTGCCATGGGTAATTGTGTTTTGGTGTTTAACAGTATCAAGTATGCCAATTTGGGGGTGCATTGTGCTTGCGGTTTTATGGGGTGTTGAAGGGTATGATTTGGGGATGTGTTGAGAGTGTGGTCATTTTAAACTGTTGAGAGGTGATTTTGGGGACTCTGGAATGTGCTGATTGGGATATTGATGATTTAATTTTGGTGATTATTTTATGTTTTATTGAAAGTTTTTTTTTTTGAGTGTAGGGGAGGGGGTAAGGTAAGGGGACTGAGAAAATTTTAGGGGTATATTCAGTGGTAATTTATATATGCAAGATATGTAGTAGATATGGATGGATCAATTTAAGGTTTTTTGAGTCATTCCATGTCAAATGAGCCAAGAATTTCCCTTGACCCCTCAGATTTTGTTCAAATTTTAGGAAATGATTGGGACCCATGAGAAACGGACAGAAATAAATTTTTGTTGCACTAGTCCTCTTAATTAGTGAGATACACGCTGAGGAATTTTGAGCAAATTAGCGATACCTCACAAATTAAAACACCCATATCTTAAACTAAACTAAAGCACCTAGAGAGCTGGTTCAGGTGCCATATTGAAGCTTATCAGTAGCCCTATGAATTTGTATATGAAAGCTTAAAATGAACCAGAAAACATTTATCACAGATTATAAAGTTAAAAGATAAAAAAGGTATGTTTTATTTGTCATCTAATTCATGTCAGAGGTGCTTTGTGATGTAAACAAGCTTCCCTGTAAATTTGGTGATGGGCACTCTAACAGTTTCTAAGCAATGAGAAATTATGTATTGCAAGTCCATTTGAAAATCAGCAAAATTAAAATAAATAATACCATCGCAAACTGGCAAAACCACCAGGATCCTTAAGCCTTGATTTTCTTTTTCAATGCAGAATGGGCAGCCATTGTTTCTTTCTTTGAGATCGTACAGTGGTGTTAAAAAAAATAGCATCAGTAACCTGATGAACCACTGTTATTAGTAGTAGTGATATTTCTGCATGGCAAATAATTTAATTGTAGATGTAGTAGTGTAATAGAAAAACAACAGACCCAACTGTCATGACATGCAGACTGCTTGTTCTGAGTAATTGACTCATTCATTGAAAGGGGCGTGTTCAAAATAATAGCAGTGTGGAGTTTCATTTGAGAATTCCTTCATTCTGTGAAAAAACAGGTGTCATTAATTGTCCTTTATTAAGGAAGAAGGGAAGAAAATGTTTCACACATTGTTATAAAATATATTTCCTTCTGAATTGCTAAGTAAAATGGGCGGTTGCAAACATTTGTTCGGAGGAACAACATAATTTTATTAAAAGGTTGATTGGAGAGGGGAAAACGTATAAAGAAGTGCAGCAAATTATAGGATGCTCAGCTAAAAAGGTCTCAAATGCTTTAAAATGGCAACAAAAACTCGAAACACACAGAAGAAAACAAGCAACTACTGTTAAAACGGATCAAAGAATAGTCAGAATGGCAAAGATTCAGCCAATCGTCACCTTCAGAAAGATCAAAAATGATCTAAAATTACCTGTAAGTGCTGTTACAGTCAGAAGACGTTTGATCAAAGCTAAGCTATCAGCAAGAAGCCCCCGTAAAGCACCATTGTTGAAAAAACGGCATGTGCAGGATCGGTTAAAATTTGCCAAGAAACACATCGATGGGCCCAAAGAGAAATGGCGTAACATTCTGTGGACTGATGAGAGTAAAATTGTTCTTTTTGGGTCTAGTGGTCGTTGACCCAAAAAGTCGACCCCCTGGTACTGAATTCAAGCCACAGTACACTGTGAAGACAGTGAAGCATGGTGGCGCAAAAATCATGGTATGGGGATACTACGGTGTTGGGCCTATTTATCGTATACCAGGGATCATGGATCAGTTTGAATACATCAAAATACTTGAAGAGATTATGTTGCCGTATGCCGAAGAGGAAATGCCCCTGAAATGGGTGTTTCAACAAGACAACGACCCAAAAGACACGAGTAAGCAAGCAACATCTTGGTTCCAGACAAAAAGGATTGAGGTAATGGAGTGGCCAGCTCAATCCCCCGACCTCAACCCCATTGAAAATTTGTGGGGTGACATAAAAAATGCAGTTTCTGAAGCAAAACCCAAAAATCCACAAGAACTGTGGAATGTAGTTCGTTCATCCTGGGCTGAAATACCTGTTTCTAGGTGCCAGACGTTGGTTGACTCGATGCAACGCAGTTATCAAAAACAATGGTTATGCAACTAAATATTAGTTCAGTAATTTAAAGTGAAGTTAAATCTTGAAAAATGTCTTCAGTTTATACAGTAAGTGTTTGAGTTTGAAGAGAAAAATGTCGACACCTATTTTTTTGAACAGATTAATATTCCTTTTCTTTGCTTCCTGTAAAAGAATAACGCAGACTTGATAAAATTTGTTAATGCTTTGATTTGCAATTGAATGTGTCATGTTTCCACTACATTTGAAATATGGAACTAAAAGCTATTAAAAATATTTGCACTTTATTAACTTTTTTAACACACTGCTATTTATTTGAATACAACTGTATATGTTCTTCCTGTCACTGTGGTTGGTTGAGGGTCATTCCGTGACACTTCAATGCGATTTTGCACCCGACCCTCACAGATTGAAATGATATTTGGTGGGATGATTTGCCTATATGAGAAACCCCCAGAACTGAATTTTTTTGTAATTTCGCTCGTTTTTGCAGTACGGGTCAACAAACTTTTGATTAATTAGCATGACCTCCCAATTTTAAATTCTTGTATCTCCAAAGTATAGCGCCTACAAAGCCAAGATTTACATAATTTTACAAGATTTACATTTATAAAATAAAACAAAAATCGTAGCATGAAGCGCAGAAACAATGCGTAATGAAATGACCTTTGACCTTGAATTATGAAAATGAGTGCGCTTCAAATTTCATAATGTTTTTTTCAAATGTTAGTTTATGATGTAAGAAACAATCTTAGCAAATTGTGTGATGGGTGCTCTTAAAGTTTTGCAGTTATGATTTTAGATTTTTTGAAGATAGCCTGTTCAGGAAAAAAAACTTATTTACTGTAAATAAACTAACAAGCCAAATTACAAAAAAAATTAGTTCTGGGGGTTTCTCATATAGGCAAATCATCACACCAAATATAATTTCAATCTGTGAGGGTCGGGTGCAAAATCGCATTGAAGTGACACGGAATGACCCTAAACCAACCACAGTGACAGGAAGAACATATACTATCTCAAAGAAAGAAAAAATAACTGCCCATTCTTCATTGAAAAAGAAAGTCAAGGCTTAAGGACCGTGGTGGTTTTGCCATTTTTTGATGGTATTATTTATTTAACCCCTTTGCAGATTTAAGGCTTTATAACTCCAGGTGTGAGCATCACATAAACTTGGTAAATGGCGTAAATGAAACAAGACAGGTGTACCATTTACAGTATGAACTTTTCATAATTTAAGTCAAAATAAAGTGCAAACAAATGCAAGCGAAACTTTGTAAAAATGCAAAAACAAATGTTTTCTTTAGTTTGCAACAAAATAAATCTATACATTTCCTGGATCATAAACTCCATGTCAACAAGTGTGCAAAATCTGAGGATGATATGCAGAACTACTAAAGGTCTATGATGCAAAATATAGGCAGTGTACCCTGTTGTCCATTAGTGTCTCCAAATCTATCCAAATGGCTAAATTGTGTACTGCTCTAAATAAAATAAAAAAGGAGAGATATATTTAACTACAAATCAACAGTTTTGGCTCATAAAACTCACTTTTGCATCATTTTCAAGTGGGAATTACTCTATTTTCTTCTGTATAGGGGGGTAGATATCTATGGGTCCAAAACCCCTATGCAAAACGTCATAAAATGAATAAAACTGGTTGTGTCCATTATAAAGAATATACATTTGCTTCTTCTGATGGATTAAGATAAAAATATTGATATCGCATTGTTACATACACCTAAATATGTAGCCTAATCATTCACTCTTGTACCTCAATAAAATCACTTTTCCCTGTACTCTACAGTATGTATACTTTTGCCCCGGGATTACATTTTTCTGTAGTTTTTTAAATATTCCAAGTCATTTTGATTCCAAGAAAAATATTTACCTTAATCTACCACATATCAGCGCACAGAAAATTGGAGTGAGCACTTGCCATTTCATAATTGACCAGGACTATAGGCCATAGCCTATATTATGTACGATAACATGAAAATAAAATAGTATTCCACCATCTGCAAAATGCTGCCAAATCTACAGTATGTGAAATGCACTCAAAATGCGAAAATAACAATAGGCATATCAATCATATTGGACAGACAGTGCTCGAGTGGAAAAACGAACTGACATATTTAGCCAGAGAGACCAAGTGGATTTTAGATGCAAAATTGTTTACATATCGGTTTGGGGGAATTCCCCTTCCCAATGTGTTTATTTATAGAGCTTGCGTAATATGAGACCGTGAAAACTAAAACTACTGATACGCGGGGCTGTATAAAAGAGTTCAAAGCACCCCAGAAGACATTGGATATACCACTGCTAAGGTTATAATGTACTCTATTGGATAAAAGAGTCGACAATTAAACTAGAATGAACTGTAATGAATGAGACAGGCTTGCGGGGCATGGGGGGTATTACGAGTTGATGTTTCAGATAGTGTAATAGCAGTAGAAACTTGTATATTTGTAAAACCGATTGTACCAGACAATAAATGACCACTGAATTTAGTAGCATATATTGCTAGTGGAATACATGGTAGAATGAGAGAATACTTTCACATGTTTATTTTGCATTTGAGTGAGCAGGGCTTTTCTGGCATACGATCAGGCAATTTTGGGGTTTATCTTGTTGCTATGACAGAATTCCAATTTTATATGATGAATACATATACAGTTGAACCTCGATCCAACGGGGGGGGGGGGGGGGTCCCGTTGTAAAGCCGCCGTTGTTGCGACGAAAATAACACTACAAACAGATATACACAGCAACAAACAAACCAGCAAACCGATGCTTGTGCTTGTGTGTAAACAAAAACGCGCGCCGCGCCAACTCACACGTACTCAAGTAACGGTCTCGTTCGCGGACGCTACTCAAGTAGCGCGGTCGGTTCGCTTTTTCCCGGGAGTTTTTTTTTAACGTCGGGAGATATATTCACTCGGATTTGTGTGTGTTGGATCGGATATCCGTTGCATCATCGTGTCGTTGG
The DNA here is from genome assembly GCA_022702515.1 of Ilyophis sp. 1 JC-2022. Classification (NCBI taxonomy): domain Eukaryota; kingdom Metazoa; phylum Chordata; class Actinopteri; order Anguilliformes; family Synaphobranchidae; genus Ilyophis; species Ilyophis sp. 1 JC-2022. The sequence continues at coordinate 77,580,141 of CM040403.1, forward strand.
ATCGAGGTTCATCTGTATTTATGTACTAAAACATATACGTGATTGTCCACTATGTCACGCATGGGTAGGTATAGACTGGGTGGGGGAGTGCTTGTTAAATGGACTTGCTACGGAAAGATAGTGACACTTAGAAACTACGCATTGGCCAGAAATTGTCGCGAATTGTCTACCAATAAAGTTCAAACACAGAGTTTGTGTTTTCCACGAATAGTTTAGCTGCAGGAGCAACGAATGTCTCAGTTGAGCAAAAAAGTCCCGCCGGCGGGACCATCTGAACAAAGTTTTGCCAATTTTCGAACGGACTCATTGCTCAGAAACTGTTAGAGTGCCTACGCTTTTTGCGGTTAAATGGCTAATTGAATTATCATTTCCTTTTTGTCATGGATCATGCAATTACAATAAGAAACTGCTAATGCAAATGTGGTTGTGTCGTAGAGGTTGAGAGAAATGTAACGTGAAATGGATTTGCATTAACATTTTCAAATTGTCAGAAAGTGCTTACGTTAACTTGAAAATGAAAACGCAAAGTGGCCTTTTGCATTTTCATTAGAATTTTGGTGTGGATATGCTTCCATAGATTTGGAGGTGTTTTGATTAGTGACTTGAGGAGTAGTCTAAATGTCTTCATTTGGGGGTGTGTTGAATGTGATGATGATGTAGGCATGTCCTTACCCGTTGGGGTATCTCCACAGGCTCCCGACAGCAAGACGCCACTTCCGCCCAAGCCTGCTGTGCCCCCCTCGTCTTCCAGCACCAGTATCCCCTCTGGCCTGTCCTCACTACTCCCTGCCCCCGTCGCCACTGCCCTGCGGCCCCCCTCACCCTCTGCCCCGGACACCAAGCCAAAGAGTGAGCCGGGTCCCCAGGGGCACCCAACTCTGGAGGAGCTGAGGACGCAACTGAAGGACCTGAGAGGAAGCATTGAGATGATGAAGAACCAGCACAAGTATGTGGAGGGGAGGCAGGGGTGCTGTCTAAGGCAGTGGTACCCTAAATGTGTGTCAGAACATACTGGTGGGTTGTGGGCGGCAGTTGGGAATGTTTGTGTTGATGCTGTGCGTGTGTGGGTATATGTGTGTGTGCCTGCATGTGTCTAATTGATGTTTTTCTATATCTTAGAAAAGAGATTAAACAGCTGATGAATGAGCTCGATGAAGAGAAGAGGATCCGTCTGTCACTACAGGTGTGCTTCATTTAAAGTGTATGGAAGTAATACCACGTCTTCACCATGAGAGTGGGTATATATACTACTCAAAAGAAGTTAAGGGTAAAAAATATTTGTGCATATAAATATAAGCTAACAAGCTAAAATGGTGACGACTAATGACTAAATAATTATTTGATGGCTGAAGAACAGAAAACACAAAACAAAACACTTTTGATTAGACACTAGTTTATTACCCTGATGAAAAAAAGTCATGCACTCCCAAAATGATGAGGTGATGATGAATGGAAAAAGCTCAACCATTTTATTGCTAAAATTGGCATGCATGGAATGACACTCATACGAAACACATGCAAATGGTGCATGAGGTGTCACAATGGGTGTTTCGAGGCAGTTAGTCAGTTTAGTCTAAGTTCATGCTTTAAATCCATGAAAAGGAAATCTGGGTTAACTTAAAAAGTTTCTAAAGATAAGTGCAATGAATGCATGTCCCATAATAACGTGATGTCTATAGTCCAAATGACAACCCAAAGGGGGATATTCTAACCCTATCTGGCTTAAAAAGACATACTTACAAAAATTATCAAAACATTTCCTTTGACCCTTAAATTCTTTTGAGTAGTATATACCAGTCGGTATATGCCAGCTCTGGATATTTATAGGTTTTGGGAATATAATAGCACTTCACAAGTAAGGTGGGTATATATCAGCTCTACAGAGTTAAGTAGTTTAGGTATATCTACCAGCTGACTGCATGCCGGCAGTATTCCCAGTTACCATTTCTTATCATATTTAAAAAATGTGTCCGGACGGGTGTTAGGCGTTATGCCGTCTTCTGAAATGGGTTAGTAGGCACTGTACTGTGTTCTGACGTAGACAATGTGTAGAACACTGTGTGTTCTTGTGTTGCAGATGGAGGTGGAGCATATAAAGAAGGTCTTGTCCAAATGAATAGGCTCGTGCTGAGGGGTCACACAGACAGAGACTTGCAGCAATCCACGCCACAGCCAAAATAGTTTGTGCCAAATACAAAAAACCCAAAATAAAACATAAAATTAACAGCGTCACGGAAATGATCAACCTCGCAACCCCCATTTTGAATCTTGTTATTTTTTTTGTATGTTTTGTTTTTAAAGAGCCTATTTTTTGTGTAATGCATGAGACAGATTTGCAGTCACTGATGGGGCTAACGGCATGTCCATGTGACACGGGAGTGACTGGCTGCAGGTATTGGTGTTGACAGTTCCCATAGCAATTAGCTCCTTCTGCAGAACAGTTGCAAAGAATTATGGTTACCATGACACCACACTGGTACTATTTTTGATTAAAAATAAAAGCAGAAACTTGCATTTCACTAAAAAAAAAAAGTGCACAAGTTACATATTTTTCTTTGCCACATCTATGTGGCGTTTATTATTTTTAGAAATTGTGTGTGTGTGTGTGTGTGCACGTGTGTATGTGTGTATACATGCACAAGCAAAACTGTTTATAATGGACACCTGGACACAACCATTTAGTGTGCTACAAGTTTCCATAGCAACCTGACACTGAGGCCTTCTTCACTTGGTGAAAACTAGACTTTATTTTCTTTCTGTCTTTGGTGATGACAATGAGGAAACCTTGTTTTGATTTTTCTGACTTGGTTACTTCTTTTGCAGAAATCTTCTATATACACTTTTATATTATTATGCAATTATATGTGAAAAGATGTTTATTAAAAATGAAAACACAACCATTTTGGATGATGCCCAATGCTCCACTTTCTGCCATAGATATATTTGTACGTCAGAAGGGTTGTGTGTCCGTCTGATCCAGTACCTCTCAGCTGCAGAAGTTCTTCAGTTTCCTTTTTATTTTGGCCACTACGTGTCACCAAGGAGCGGTCTTGGAGATGCATCTTGACAAACGGTACTGCAAGAACCCACACGCATGCCCTGACTTGGGTCAGCTAACCAGGAACCTATGCTCAGTTACAGCCTTTTTTATACATTTATCTTATACTGCCTGCTGCCATTAGATCAGTTTATTTCTTTAACAGCCTGTGGCGGCTGTGTGATCCTCTGAAAGGTCAGATGTCAGCAGGGATATTTTATCTGAGCTTAACGTTTCACCTCAGGCTTAGCTGCTAATGGCATAACATGTCTAAAATGTTTTTCGCATCAATCACAATATATAACACATACACACACACACACATACACCAGCCTATCACAACATGCACATATACGCACACCATCACAACACACATACATACCTGCTGTACACAGATAGATCTCTGGACATGTGCTCATAGACATGTACACACACAAATTAATACTGTATATACAAATTAATAATCAGTGCAGTATGCAAGTATTTGGACAGTGACACAATCTTTGTTGTTTTGGCTCTACTCATTGGATTTGAAATTAAACAAAGGTTAAAGTGAAGACCGCCAGTATTTACATCCATATTGGTCCATATAGGAATTACAGCACTTTTTTCTACGTAGTCCCCCCATTTTAAGGGAACAAAGGTAACTGGACGATTGGCTGCTGCTTGTTTCTTGGCCAGCTGTGTGTCTGCCTCATTAGTTCATGCAGAAGAAAGCCAACAAAAGGCCTAGAGTTGAATCTACATGTCTATTTGCATTAGGAGTCTGTTGCTGTTGTCTCTCTGAGGACCAAATTGGTGTCAATTCCAGTAAAGCAGGCCATCATGAGGCTGAGAAATCTGCATAAATCGATAAGAGCCAAAACATTGGGTATGTCAAAAGCAACTGTTTGATAGTTGCTTTTGAAGAATACTTTATATTGTAAAGAAAGAAAACACCCTTTTCAACTGTCAAATAGATCAAGAACACACAAGGATAAAGGCATAGATGTGTCAAAAGACTATTATAAAGAGAAGACTACACCAGCATAACCTCAGATGGTTCACTGAAAGATGCAAACCACTGGTAAGCCTAAAAAAACAACCAGGTTAGTTTGCTTAAAAAAAAGTACATTAAAAACTAGTTCTGAAGTCTTATGGTCAGGAGATTAGTATTAACCTGTACCAAAGTAATGGAAAAGGGAAAGTGGAGAAAAAGGAACTGCTCATGATTCAAAGTACCCCCCTCATCTAGGAAACATGGTGCCACATGGCACCAGCCATATTTTATTGCGATTAAGGAATTCCAAGCGTGCTTCAAGTATAAAGGTTAGTATCGTAAGTGAGGCTGTATTAATATAACAAAATATACAGACGACAAATCAAAGGGAAAAACCCCTACAGTGAGGGGGTCCTTATGCTGTGGGAGTCATTTTCCTGGCATGGTTTGGGTCCACTTGTCCCCTTAGAGGGGAGAGTCACTGCAAATCAATACAAAGTTATTCTGAATGATCACCTTTATATACCTGCCAACATTTAGAACTGAAAAATACAAACTGTCAAAGGATGCCCATCAAGGCGGGGCCTCAAAGAAAAGGGCATTACAGGGGACCGTCAAACCACTGAATTTATGGCTCAACTTCACTGGTTGTCTGATTTTGGTCGTCAGGCAATTACCAGGCTAGATACAGATAGCGACATTTCCTAGTTCTCTGTGTTTGGGGATTATAGGCTAAATGCTAAAAACTAGAAAGGGAACGAGGTCGCCTTAACGTTACGATGAGCCTAGCCGACCCGTTGTTTACTAACCTTAACAGCAGGGAGGACTTGCCGTAAGAGGCAATAGGTTTCTGTTCACCGGTTTGCCTTAGACAGGGCTGTGTGATAAACCAACATTGGGCTATTGCCTAGCCTATATTCCATGTCACTAAAATAAAATAAGCAGGCTATCAATAAAATAAGTGCTTATGTCTTGTCTGAGTGTTAGATTTTGTCTGAGTGGTAGACCTATTTAAATTAAAATGATTCTGTAGCCTTTGTTCTTAAAAGACTGAGCATAATGGCACTGTGCCAATACTGACATGGATTTTTTAATTATTATTTTACAGCTGTGTAGATGGGCGACTGTCGGAACTCACTGTATTCGCACACCCTCTAAAAAAACAGTTTTTACGTTCTCTCTCACGTAGCCTAGCCTATTTAAATTGAACAAATTAAAATGTTTTGTGTAGTTAAAATCAGCGTCATAGAGGCTAACCCCATTGAGATAGAAACGATAATAAAAATAAAAATAGAATTTAAAAAAATTGTATAAATGTCCATTTGTTATATTCTGTAGCCTAGGCTATGTTGCTTCATGACTAGGCTAAATATAGATTATTAGGCTACAGGTAAAATTTCCAAGGTTGATGGGTCTGTGAGTAGGGAGATGAGTCGGGTTGTGCCCCGGACCCGGGGTCGTTTCCCCAGTGTTTTCACCCAATAATAAAAGAAGCTCAATTGCTGTGTCTTTCCTTTTACTGCCATCTGCTGGGTAAAGACATGAATGGTAGTCTACACAAGATTGCCTACGCAGGATATGCCTACATAGTTTTTTTTTATTATGTATATTTTTAATTAGCCTACACCATACAAAATAATCCACCGTTTCTGTAAACTGTCTCGTTTCGATGGCTGTCTCAGGCTTTCTGTGGACTACGTTACCTTTGCTCTGCACATAGCCAAGGGTAGGCTAATGCTATGTAATAGAAATCATGATGGAAATGCCCACGGTGAGAAGGGGAGCACATTTTCAGGCATCGCTTGCCATGAATAGCCGGCTGGTTTTGACCGTAACTGTACGCAAACCCGTAACATTAGGCTAGTTACCACACCAGATTAACGAAAGCAGGGGAATATAAACTGTTAACTAAGTTAACTTAACATTGGGCTGGCTATGGCTCATCGTAACTTTTAGGCTACCTCGTTTCCTTTTTAATTCTCATAATTTTGCCTATAATCCCCCAACACCAATAACTAGGAAATATCGCTATCTAGCCTGGTAACTACCTGACGACTGAAATCACAGACAACCATAAACAAGTTGAACCATAAATTCAGTGGTTTGAACGGTCCCCTTTAACGACCCTTTCTTCGAGGCCCCGCCTTGATGGGCATGCTTTGACAGTTTGCATGTTCAGTTCATAGTTTTGGCAAGGTTTTTACATGACAACGCGGAAATGATAATGTAAACGGATGCAATGCCATTGCTGTAAGAGGTGTGTTTCGGGTTCGGAGGACCAGACGCGACAGAGAAGGAATCTAAAAGTGCTCACTGTAGTGATGGCACCACAAAAGCGGAAGAATCCGCACAAGGAGAGGGAAAAAATAAAGACTCGGAAAAAACTACCAGCGAAGCCAAAAGAAAACAACCCACAGGCGAACTCGAGACTCGAGCAGAGCAAGGAAATAGAAAAAATACCTCTCGCTCTCAATATGAGAGGGCACCATAAACAGAGGTATAAATCAACTAGAGAAAAAATTATAGTGGCTCAGGTAAATGGGCGAAGAAATACCAAACACAAATAACAAAGAGGAAAAATAACTCACTAAGAGAGAGCACAAAATAGAGAGGTGAGCAAAAAGAGGGTAAAGGAAATCTGTCTCAGGGAGAACAGAGCAAGAAAACCAAAACGAGGAACTAAAAGTGCAAACGAGAAAACAAATCCAAACAAGGAAGTTCTAACGCACTAAACAAGCAAGTCCCGCATAACTTTTAAGCAAGGAAGCTTAAAAGTGAAGTGGTCGCTTTAATCCTGTACCTTACCGGCTTTGAAGTACAGTGGCAAACAATACAGAAGCGCCGGAAGCAGGCAGCGCAAAGCTTATATAGCGGGCAGGTAACTGCAAGGTGAGACGACTGAGAGCGAAAACCCGGAACGGAGTAGAAAAGAAACCAGAGAGTGCCCTCGCACAGCTCCGGCAGGGAACGACCGCAAAGGGACTGCCAAAAACCCATGACAAACACATGCCTTCTGTATCTCTTTTGCCATCACTTCATGAATTTACATTATTACTTGGCCCATATAGCATTGCTGTCTAATGAAGACTATGTTGCTCATTATCATAAAGTTAGAGGTTCAACATTTAATATATTCATATTTAGTGTTCCATCTAAATTATAGTGGTCCTGATTGCTACTAGATGGTAACAATCACACTGGTGGTGGTAATCAAAGGGTGATGGGTACCTCCAAGTAGGTATACCCCCCACCAAGTTTTCTGTGGTGTAAAATGGCACATTTTCGTTTAATTAATTACGTGGCGAGTTTTGGCTCATGGAATGGCGAGATTTGGATCACATGTAGAATCAATACGGAAGTGGCACAGACGGTCTATCGAGTCCATTTTAAAATACAAACAACAAACTAGCATAAATACAGTAACCGAGTTTGATAGTCAGTAAGTCACATTTCAAAACGGGGCACACGGTAACTACCTGTGCCTTTGCTTTTTTAATGTGTTTTTAAAGGCAGGAGTTGTGAAAACGTGGCGAGATTAGGTGCAGCTACGCTAGATACATTGATGTTATGGGTATGATTACATTCACATAATTAAAAAATGATTATTGCGTCCACTTGCTTATTTTGCTTAATCCGCCGTCTGTCGTATAGGCAAGCTACACCGGTAGATCCCGAGTCCCGACCGCTCTCTCAAGCTTTCCGATTTGTGAACTAGCCTTTCATGGCTATGGCTACCACTGCAGCCTACCTGTAAAATAGAGTGGGGTAAGGCTGCAGCCTGCAGCCTGTCTCATACGCTCACGCCTCGTATTCTCAAGCCTCGTACGTGGGGGCGTGTCATACTAAGGAAACGTCAACTACAGAGAAACAAAATACGCCTGGCTATGGGACTTTTTTGACAGGGGAATCCAGGCCGTTGCAAATGCTGCGCTAAACGTTGTGGTTGGCTAGGCAGCTAGACGATAGACTAGCCTATTCCTGACAAATGATGTGCCACATCATTTGACAGGTGGCTTCATGTCCTGGCAGAGGCGAAATGAGCGAAATCTGTTATACGCAGGGGTCGATTTCCCCCCTGTTAAAAAAACTAAACAAATGGAGATAAACCATCTACTTTGTAAACGGAACAAACATTTTTGTACTGTGTACAAACGGTAGCCTAAATTTTATGCATGTTATTGTCTGACTGTGGCAAGATGGTTATAAACGTAAAGTGCCGACACTATAGCAATCCCGCATTGGAATTTTGATTCCATATTTCAAACAAATATGAATAGGCTACTATAATTGTGACATCGACAACTAGGCTAGCACCGTAGATAGGGCTAATAGCCTGCGTGTTCGTGGCGAAAGAGCGCAGTGTGCTTGATGCAGCATTTGTTGTAGTATAGTCCAATGATTATTATTTTTTGAAAGCTAAAGGTTTTAAATCTAAATGAGAAACCGCGATATTAAAGTGAGTAGGATAATTTCAGTTGCAACCTTTGTTGTGTTATTAAAACATGGTTCGGCAGGTGGTCGTTGGGGTGAGGAGGGGGGCCTCCAAATGGCAAAGGCTGCCTATGGCTTAATGCATGCCATGTAGAATACAAGACCCACATTGTGTTTATTGTGCTGTATTGCAAACAATTTCATTAAGAGTTAACAAAATGATTTAACTGATCAAATTAAAGACCAACGTGAATCAATAGGCTCCTAATTGGTGAACGTGTGGCGTGTGGACACATGCCTACTAAAACTAACCATTTGGTAGATAATGAAGAATTCAGATACAATGCAAGTGATAATGAGTCAAACTGTGTAATACGTTTAATAAAAAAGGAGGGACCAAACTTGAGAACCAGTTTATTAATGCAATAGAGAAACAATAAAATTATATTCAGCGAATGTAATTATATTCAGCGAATGTAATTATATTCAGCGAGTGTAATAATTCATTAATACTTAGGCTATTGGTTCGACAGCAAGCATTTATTTTTTGGCTAAATGTACTAGCCTAAATCATAGGCTGGATGTACACTTTCGACATGGCCAGACTGATAGTGGTGATACTCTTAGTTTCAAGAGCAGACCGAGTGATAGCCATTTTTGCTAGCAGAGCGGTCGGTAGCTACTGCGTTAGCTAGCAAAAGCGAGAGCCGGCAATGTACGACCGGGGATTCTAGGTAGTTATGTTTCTCAAAACTCCATTAATTATACAATTCAAATTTAATTTAAATGTGGTGGTGAGTATATAATAAGACTTTGTATCACGTATATATGTCAAAGTTTGGTCCATACAATGCCATAATATCATCATAAGGCTGACTGAATGAATGATCCCGAAGTGGAGGTAGATAAATGGCTTCCGGCAGTCTTCCGGGACCAGACAGGGATAGGAGTGGGCGGGACTGCGGAGATCTATAGGCCTCAGAAGTCGTGTCTTCATTTCCTCCAGATTTGTTAACATTTTAGAAACTTCTGGATAAAAAAATAGATGGCCTATGGGAGAAATTAATGGGGTTTCCCTAATTCCTTCAAAATAATATATGGCATTTGGACATTTGTTTGTATATGGAAAAACAATGTTTTTCAGCCATTTTTTATAATCTAAAAAAAATTTGGTGTAATTTTTAAAAGCAAATTGCTAGCAGCTAAGTGGTTAGCTCACTTGTAATGACCCCTGACCCGTACGTCGCACAATTTCAACATTGCACATAGGGCTATTTCAAGCTACTCGTTTGCTTTGACCAGTGTAATTAATTATACATTTTTCTACTTTGTATATAAAGATGGATTAAACTGATATGGTACGTTAGGCCCACTGTCATCCTAAATGAGCAAAAAATATTTAAAAAAACAATTCAATTTGCGCAGCAAATCTAACCTTAACCACCCGGCTAACGTAAACACCCAACATTTCACATTGCAGTAGCTAGCGGTAGCCCAATGTTCTGCTATACTTATATGTTAGCTAACTTAGAAAACGTAGGGTACGTTATAAAAAGCAGTCTAAACAGGTTTAACGTTACCGGTGGTGTCATTTTTTTTAGTTAGGTAGACTAGCAGTTGTAATGTCTACACTCTCAGAAATAAATGTACAAAAAGTAGCCTACCTAAAAGGTACAAACGCTTGTCACTGGGGTGTTAGCCTATACATAAAATCGTACCCCTTGGCAGCAATGCCTAACTAATTTGTACCTTTTTTGCTTGAAAAGGTAGCCTACTTAGCTAGTACCCAAATAGAACATTATTGTACTTTCAGGGTACATTTGGGAAATGTGTACCTTAGCTTAGAACTGGGCAATTTGCGTTATGGTTGCACTCAACGGGGCGTTATGGTTGTAACTTTAATAAATATTTTATAATAATACTCTTTTCGCGGACATACTTTTGATTTTGTTGCGGGGGGGGGGGGGGGGCGGTGGGGGGGGGGGGGGGGGGGGGGGGGTTCGGGGGGTGGGGGGGGGGGGGGTTTTATATTTTTTATTTTTTTTTGTGCGGGTGTTCGTCCGTTTCCGCGCTTTTTTTTTCATACCACACGCCACATGTTGGCTATTTCAGCACCACGCATTGCATCACTACTGTACTTATTGCTTCACTACTGTTCTGTAATTCACTCTCAACAATCTCAACATGGAAATAACAATAAATTCTCATTCTTGTGGTGGATTCTCTATTCGGGGATATTATAGGATACGTTGTGGGACTGTGATTTCGATATTAAAAAAAAAAAAAAAAAATTTTTTTTTTGTGTTTCAACAAATTTTCTTTTTTTTTTTTTTTTTTTTTTTTTCTCAAAAAAATCATCTGGCGGGCCAAATATTATTGCTGGCGGGCCATAAATGGCCCGCGGGCCGCCTGTTGCCGACCCATGGCTTAGAAGAAGAATGTACCTCTATTTCTGAGTGTACCGTTTTTGGGCTTTTAAAAAAATATTTAATCTGGGTGCTACTATTGTTGAAAGACGTTAGATAGATATTAGATAGACGTTAGATAGATCAATTTAGATATTCATTTAGCTATTCCATCTCCTCCCATCCGAAATCACCCTACTCCCCTGCCATTGAACATTACCATTGCTTATAATGCTGGGTTAGCAAGCAAGCAAGCCAGCTAACGATCGCTCATGGAAAGCCGTTTTAATATTTAGCTAGCAAGCTAACAATGGCTTATGGCAAGCAGTTTTAATTTAACAGTTAATCGACTTCATTAAAGTCCTAACTAGCTGTCCAATGTCCTAGCTGGCTGACCATAAGTTAGCTAGCTACCGTGATTGCCTAGGTAATGTTACTAGCCAACTGCTACAACTAGCTAGCATACCGAACCCTGTTATCGGGCGAAAAACTGATTTTTTTGTGTTCAACATATGATACTGATATTATTCGGGCACATACCATTGGACATATTATATTTATTAGGTTCAAAAAACTATATGCTAACTTTTAAGCCAATAAACATGTAGATGTGACCGGTAGTTTTTTTGTTTTAACACAGAGCACTTGAATTCTATAAATTAAATACAATTTTAATTGTTTTTTTAAATGTATTTTAAGCTGCAGTAGCTGCAGAAATAGTCCTCGTCTTCCCTCAGGTTGTCTACCACCCACTGCACACAGACAGTGTGGAACCACTGCCCACAGTGGCTGCACTGCACCCAGGACACCACCTCCCCGATGTTTATGGGTTTCTCAAGCCGCAGACGCCATAAACCACATTTTCCTCCTCCTCCTCAATTGCCTGCCATTTCCTTGTCCTTTTTCCTTTTTTTCTCTCTTGTATGGCAGCATTGGTGGAGGTGGAGGCAGTGGTGGAGACAGAGCCTGAGGTGAAGATGAAGACAGAGGTGGAGGTAGATGTGGAGGTGGAGGCAGAAGAGGGAGCAGTAAGGATCGCGGAGTTGGGTCGTTTTACCGGTTGTTGGGCCGCGTGTTATGTGAGAGGGGGTTGATGTCTGAAGAAACAGGAGGCGATGTTGTGGCTGTGATGTTGATTTGCCCGGGGGGGTGGTGGGGCATTAGAAGAGGCCGGTCCTGTGGTGTTGTCTGACAGGGCAGGCGGTGTAGGCTGCAGGTGCAAGTGGTTGTGCTGGAGGTCGAGCTGGTGGATGGCTGTGCGGCTGCAGGGAGAGTGGATGTTGTTGTGGAGGAGCTTAGAGAGGTGGTGCTGGTGCCAGGATCTGGTTGCACGTCAGATGGCATCAAGCATGTTCCGTGTTCCTAAAGCCTGCCACCGCAATCTTCCTTTCCTTGCAGCTCTTGCACGGGATGTTGAATATTTTTGGGGAACTCAGCTTTTGTCACAATGTATGAAATTTGATATTGGGAACAAAGCCCAGCCTGAATTGAAAAAGCACTCTTGAGTGGCCCAAAATATCCAACATCCAGAGGCTGAAGAAGGTGGGAAGTGTGCGGTGGCAGGCAAAGGAGCATGACACCTTCCCTTACAGCCATCCGACGCACTTCCAGGGCCAGGTGGCTCTTATGTCCATCAAAGATGAGAAGGAGAGGGCACTCAGGAATGGCGTGGTGGATGAAATGCTGGAACCACCTTCTAAACAGCTCCCCGTCAATGTTCCCTGCCTTAGATCTTGAGTTCAGGGCATTCCTGGGACCTCCCTGTGTGAACGATGGATCTGCTGGGAAGCCCGAATTGAATATGATGTTTGGGGGAATGTCTCCCCCAGTAGTATTGAAACAGGCCAGCACTGACACGTGTTCCTTGGTGCCACGGGACTGGCGGTAGACATGTTTAGCGCCTCTACGTGACAGCATTTTCTCCCTACCCCTCTCCATTGCAAACCCAGCCTCATCGCAGTTGTAGATTTGACTGGGTTTGTCCTTCAAGCTCAGGGCCTTCAGCGTCGTCCAGCAGGGTGTAAAACTGGTCTACCACCTCCTGCGTAGCACATGCTGCCCGTGCCCTGTCAGGGTTGTCCGGCCTCCTCATGCTCAGGACATCAGTGTACCTGGCTCTGAAATTTCTCCACCACGTCTTTCCCAGTTTTGGGATATTCCCCCCCGGGTGCCTCTTCCGCCGCAGCGCCGTTACAAATGCCGCCAGGATGTGGCCGGTCAAGGGGAAGCCACTGGGCACGCAGTAGAGGAAATACTGCACCAGAGAATTCTCATCCTCTGGTGACAGCATTGTGGGTCCCCCACTACGGTTCCCGTGGACAACCCGGCCACTGACCCCATCCTGCAGGTTCTGCCTCGGCACCTGATGGATCTGAATATTACAGGAAATAAAACAATATTTTGATTAACGTTTATGCTTGTTATTTGTTTATCGTTTAACAAAGAATATTGACTTTGGTTGTCGTTGTTTCTGCAGTTGGTGATGGTTTACTGACGTGTATTCATTCACAAACTAACCCCAGCAGCCTTATGGATAGGCATCCCCCTCTCACAGTCCTCCATGGCCGCTGTCATGTCCTCTTCCTTCCACAGCTTCCTCTTCTTGGGCTATAATATATAACTGATTTAGATACTGCATTGTCTTTATTGATAAAGGTTATTGATATATAGAGGGGGACACACACGTTCATAGTGGGCATGATGTGATGGTAATAGGCTAATATCTTGTCTCTATTAGAAAAGAGCAATGTATCATTATTGTGCATGCAAGCTCAGTCATACCAGTAAGGTGTGTATACATATACAGCAATGACGATTTGTAGCTTAAGGTTTAACAGAGTTAATGGTCGAAATAACAGACATATCGCTCAACGCAGCAGGTGCACGTAAACATTATCCGAGATGGGTGAAAAATCTGATAGGAAACATGAACATCATCGGTTCATATTCGTTGTACAGATTGTCTATAATAATCGTATCTTCAGATCAGGGTAATATGACATTCTCTCAACACTTGGAAATCTAGCTAAAGTTTTAGAGAGATTTTACTTAATTAAATCCCCCGAAGTAAACATGACTATGCGGCGTAGTACACCAGCGCGGAACTAGAATCAGATTTCTGAATTTTTTTTCAGATAGGGGCCGTGATAAAAATACTCACAAAATGTGTAATTATGGTCAAATATTCATGAAATTGAGCAGATACATACCTTATTTGGTTTGAAGTGGGTGGAAAATGGTGGTTTTCTTTTTTTCCGTTGGCAAATCAGCTTTCGAGGGAGTTCAAATAATGGGCGCCCTGTAGCTAGGTCCTAAGAGCAGCTAGTTTAACAGATTATGTGTCTCTAAGCTAGCTAGTAGCTAACAGTCAGTTAGCAAACCTACACGAAGAGGTTGTGTAGCTAACGTTAACTTACGTTATACAAATGGACAGAGGTAGCTAGCCAATGAATCTGATATGGCGAGTTAAAACAACCCCCCCCCCAAATAAAATTTTTAATATGGACATAACAAGAGCGAGACTGAAACTGGAAGGATTCCAGTCAGCCAAATGCCTGCAATTTTAAATTAAAATGTTTCTGCGTGAGGCCTAACCCTGTGTTCACACAGCGAGCAACTGGTCGCTGAGTCGGTCAATTTTACAAGGCTGGGGGCGGGGCAAGAGCTTCCCGTTGTGTCATCCAAGTCAGTTCGTGCAGCTACAATTATTTGATAAAGAGAAACAACGGCAATAGTATAACAAAGACATATTTGCGATGCATCCTATTCTTTATAGTTATGTCATGACACTGATAATGATGTGTTCTCGCTAGCTAGCGATAGGCTAGTCTATATCTTCGTCGCGAGCTACCGATCTTTATCTACTATCTACGCTAGATACATAGATGTATGTATAAAACTCAACATGTATTTTTTGGCTCAATGTGATATTGGTAGAACAGCTACACATATCCTTTAAGGTTATGTTTTACATTAAACAGGACGTGGTAGACTTGGACCATTATTATTAGCTGCTACTCCATTGCTGCAATTTGAGTGAAATCGGGCGGAACAATTATTCACAAAATGGTTTCGTGTCGGTTGGGGAAATATGAAGTGTGGAACTCTGATTGGCTGTTACGGCCGATGGTCGCTCAAAAGTTAAGTTGCGGGCAACATTTATCGGCCGATTTTGGTCGCTCAGTTTCCTAGTCGCTCAGGTCGCTGACCGTCGCTCAGCTTCATAGAGAATGAATGGACTTCCGGCGACTGGGCGACCGAAGTTGCTGGATGTGTGAACTCAGGGTAAGGGAAACAAATTATGCATGTTCATGTTCAATCACGTAACCTTGGAGACAACTAGCCAATATACATTATTCATTTTCAAGGTGGTTCACATCACATGATGTGTAGTTTTATCGTGCTCACCTGTAGCCTAGTTTCTTTTATAGCCTAACGTTACTTTGAATGATGACAACGTGATTAGGCCAGTTCAATCATTTTATTCACGACTTAACGTTAGGTCGAAAAAGATTGTGCCGTAGCCTACGCACAGATTTCCACATTATCGTTGCTTAGTAACCTAATGAATTCAGCAAAAAGACAGGCATCTATTAAAACATTAATTTTAAAGTTGTTGTCTTACTTTGGTGAGTTAGTATAAGATATAGGGCCACACCGTTTAATAAAAGCAGTATGGAACTCTAACCTGTGGTATCATGATGAATATTGTGTGTCCGGATAAAAACGGCACCTTTAAAAAAAATTTAAAAAGTTTTAAACGGCATATTAAATAACTGACTGTGACAGGGGCAATTACGTAAAACTCCCATTTATTTTCTCCATAGAGAAAATCTCTTTGATCCGGGTAAAGGTTTTTGCTCTGCGTTACATCAGACTTCTGAGGCCTATGAGGCTTGAGGAATACCAGACAACGGGCTGCAGAGTGCAGCCATACAGTCTTGGTAAAATAGGCTACGGTTATCACTGTGGCCATTTCCATCACGATTTCTCATTATGCAGGCAACACTTCACGCTATTATTCGCCAGGAAAGGACCGCCGGTTCACGAAAAGCTTGAAAAAGCGGTTGGGATCACCGACTACAATAACACAGACGGTAAATAGACAAATAGGTGCAACAATCATTATTTAAAGGGTTATGAAACCCTCGGTTACATTCTCTCTCCGCCCACACCACAAATTCGAAAAATGCAATTAAATGGGCGTGGAAAGCAGCAGCAGAGGGGGAGGGGCGAGAGCGAGGAGACAGGCTATCGCCACCTGAAGACACGCCCACAAGGTAAAAGATGGAGAGTGAAACGGATTCTGTATCAATCGCTGACTAATTCTGCGGTATCAGTCAATGGCTCTTTCGAGGTGGAGGACTTCTCCCCAGAATCCAGAATCCACCGACCAAGAGTACGAAGGTCCGAAGCCCTATCAGTTTGAGCCGTAGGGAGAAGTTTCTGAGTGGTGGTCTAGCGAATTAGCTTTTATCCCACTTGTGAACTCGACTATCTCCTTCTGCTTAAATCGATGTTATGCCCAGTATTGTCAGCACATATTAAGTCCAACCTACCCGTACACAAACTACTTAATGAATAAAATAAATAAATGAACAATGAATAACAAAAATACGTAATTAATACCTCAAGTTACTCTAAATACGAAGCATCACGTCACACCATCACTCCATTCTTAAACAAACTCGCTTTTTTAGCCATCTATAACGTTACAACATATGTAAAGGAATGCCAAGTGAAACTAAACGGCTGTTATCTGAAGGCTATAGGCTAAACTACGGGAGACTTCACAATCTGCTCAAATCTATGTTCTGCCCAGTAAGTTAACGTTTGTCAGCAAATATTCAGTCTGACCTAACGTTGCCTCCAGATTATACAAACATGAAAAGGCTAATGTAGGCTAATGAATGTCAAGTGAAACTGAACGGCTTTTGGCTTCTTTTTTAAAAAAACCTAGATTATCCTAGCCATCTACAAATGTACGTTTACTAGCTATCTAGCTATCCAAATAACTTAACTAAGACATAAGTTAACATAATCACAGCATGGGGCTTGTATCACTTTGTACCTTGTACCATTTTTATTTCAGTAAATACATGTACCAGCCGTGGGGGGTTCCAGATAGTGCAGTTAACTGTTATCCATCAAACGTAACTCCGTAACTCCTGCTTCAATCCTGAAGCAGACCCCAGGCCAGTAAGATTGACAACGCAGTAGCTATCAAACCTAACGTTATAGCTTATACGCAAAAGGCCGTGAAATATCACCGGCCAGTTAACTATGGTTAACGATACGAAAACAACTCAAGTAAATATCTTTGAGGCTACAAGATAACCATCATGTTAGCAAGCCAACGCGACGCCGTAGGCTGCACTTAATTTAAGTGCATTTGGAGGGACAGAAATATCAGTAGGGCTTGGTAACGTTACAGCATTCCTTTGGCTGGCATACCCCAATTCAACCTAGGCATAGTTCTCGTAACAGTCCCACGGGAATTGCTTGTTGCACACAAACATGCCAGCAGTGCTGATCATTGGCGCCAGACCCAAAATGCCCAGTCAGAGAAGCCTACAGCTCACTCCGGATAGCTCGGGAAAGGATGTAACTGTTAACGTTAATTCGGTGATGCTCTTGCACCCAGAGAAAGCACACTTGCGACTCATCAGTCATTGCTTGTAAATTGAAACTATTGGAATTGAAAAAACGAGCTTACAATTGTGAATAACTAGCATAATTGGAAAAAAGATAATACATTTAAAGAGACTAACTGTAGGCTACAACGATATTGCTTGTCAAATGGATATGGCCATTGGCCAC
Organism: Ilyophis sp. 1 JC-2022; assembly: GCA_022702515.1. NCBI lineage: Eukaryota > Metazoa > Chordata > Actinopteri > Anguilliformes > Synaphobranchidae > Ilyophis > Ilyophis sp. 1 JC-2022. Next base: position 77,597,812 of record CM040403.1, read on the forward strand.
GCCTTCTCAGGAATGTATTTATATTGGGGGCGGTAACAAAGTGCGAAACTGATTACGTACAAGTGTACTCATTTTCAATGACGTAGCCCATTTTTCATTTTCAACCCCGGAAGGAGAAGAATAGGCGATGTAACGGTTAAAATACTGAAATTAAACATTTTGCCCAAAATTGTAGATGCAATGCATACAATTGTTCACTTCCATTTGAGGCAATGGCTAGATATTAGTTAACATCTCAAAAAATATGTTTTAGTGTTTCCTACCCCTTTAAGTATGTGAATGTAAATATAGCATTGACGTATTTAATCATTTATCGATGTATTTATTGTTTTGATTTTCACATAACATCGATTGTTCTCACAAAACCCACTCCGCGGTGGCTCTGGTTGTGGTTCTAGATTCACAGCGGCAGCCATTACTCTCTGCAATAGGGACAAAAATCAGAGAAAAAACTTGGCTGTGGAAAAAGTGCCGTTTTGAGAAGGCATCTGCCTTTCTAGTTAGTATCTGTGGCTCAATACAGTGCGTTTACCTCAGTAGCTAGTCACTCTGGTAATATTCATAGCTACGGAAGCTTACCACATTTCTGAGAAAAAAATCACCCATAATATTTAGCCCTTTCTGATCCATTCAGAAATCTGCGTTAAGGGGGATTTTTTTTAACGCAATCATATTCTAAACCACTGCCAATGACGCATTTGACCTTCATTTCGTTTGTTATAGGCTACAGCTCATACAATTGGTGAAATACAGGAGAAATAGGGGAGAAATCACAATACAGGAGGAGGCAGGGAAATGGGTATAAAAAATGGGAGACTCCCCGGAAATACGGGGAGTGCCTTTATCCTATGATGAAACATTTTCTATCCTGATGGGAGTGGTCTCTTCCAGGATGACAATGCCCCCATCCACAGGGCACAAGGGCTCACTGAATGGTTTGATGAGTATGAAAATGATGTGAATTATATGTCATGGCCTTCGCAGTCACCAGATCTGAACCCAATTGAACACCTATGGGAGATTTTCTTCTTCTTCTCCCTGCGAATTCATCATTAGAAATGCTCCATACTCTCTTTTTTTTTTCCTCAAAATTGTTTATTGGATTTTCAACAACACATATCAAAAAAATACTTTTCACGTATCAATATTATGTTAAATAAAAAAACATTAAGAAAAACAGAGTTGTCTTAAAAGGTGCAGTACAAATACTCGAACAACGTTATAGAAAAAGCCAACAAAAGAAAACAAAAAATAAGACAAAACGTACACGTTGGTCACCATATAATAGTTCAAGACAAATACAAAACTCACATAATAGAGAAAAATAAGATAAAAATAACATTCCAAACCCACTAAAGGTACATTAAAGTGGCTAGAGACATACAATTAAAGCTGTCACTCCGGAATAGCCGCAAACACCAACCCCTCAACATGTGCAAAGAACGGTCCCCATGTTTTTGTAAATTTAGCAAGAGAACCATTCATAGTACACCTAATTTTTTCCATTTTAACGAAGTAAAGAATGTCCTTGATCCATGAGGAATGAGAGGGGGGAGCAGGTGACTTCCACCTCAATAGAATCAGACGTCTGGCTAATAGGGTAACAAACGCTACAAAGTCTGCCTTATATTTTGGAAGCAGCAGAGTGGGAGGCGGGACTCCAAACAAAGCTGTGATTGCTGTTGGTTCAAATTTAGTCTTAATACAATCTTAAATTGAGTTTAAAATTTCCAGCCAATAGGTATGTAAGGAAGGGCATGACCAAAACATATGGAAGTGGGTAGCAGGGGCTTGGCGACATCTATCACATGTCGGGTCAACATCATTATAAATTCTTGAAAGCCTGACTTTAGTGAAATGTACCCGGTGAAGAATTTTGCATTGGATCAGACCGTGTCTAGCGCAAATAGATGAGGAGTGAACCCGACGCAGAATTACATCCCACAACCCCTCCGGAATCTCCTCACCCAAATCCTCCACCCATTGAGTTTTTATGGTATGTAAAGAGGTTAGACCAGGGGTGTCCAAACTACGGCCCGCGGGCCAATTGCGGCCCTTGAAGCGTTTTAAAGCGGCCCTCGAAACATTTCAGAATAATTATAAAATCTGGCCCGCTGCAACAAATGAGAAAAAAAAATGCTGTTGGTTTTTTAACACTAGGAGGTAGCATAGTAAAAGACCAACTCTAAAAACAGGTCAGCAGTTTACGCCCCCCCCAAATAGAAAATAATCTTATGCATTAGCTAGCCAACGTTCCTGTAGCCTACTAATCGTATTATTATCAACATGGTGACTGCAAAGAAGCGAAAGGTGGATAGTGAATGTAGGAAATTCCAGCCACGATGGCAAAATGAATACTTTTTCACTGAGTACAGAGGCAAGTGTGTCTGTTTAATTTGCCAGGAATCAGTAGCGGTGATGAAAATAATTTTACGTGAAGAGACATTCTGAAACGAAACATGATGCGTCTTTTAAGGCATATACTGGAGCAACCAGAGAAGAGAAATCAAAGCAGTTGGCGGCAAGCCTATCATTGCAACAAACCCAGATTTTGTGCTAATCAAACGCAGCAGAATGCTACCAGGGCTAGCTACGAGGTGGCTAAGCTAATAGCGAAGTATGGAAAGGCCTTTGCAGAGGGTGATTTTATTAAAGAGTGCGTCACAAAAATTGTGGAGATTTTATGCCCAGAAAAGAAACTAGACTTCTGCAATGTTAGTGTTGCGAGAAACAGTGGCCCGGCAAATCGAGGATGTATCAGCTAACATCAAAAGTTTGGAAAAGTAAAAATTTCCACAGATGAGGCGCCACGCAAAAAGAATGCAGAGTCTGTTCGGCTCCACATACATATGTGAGCAATCATTTTCCCTGATGACGCTAAACAAGAGCCGTTTGCGATCAAAGATAACAGACAGTCACCTTTGCAATGTCCTGCGAATCGCATCTACAAACCTCACGCCCAACATCACAGCGATTCTTCAGTCCAAGGCACAACAACACTGTTCTCTTTAGAAGTGTCACTGGTGAGTGAAATTCTTAAAATCTCTTCAAGTTCGCCTTTTATTAGGCTATAATACTATTCGCCTAATTTAAATAGAAATCTAAGTGATGTTGGCAACTGTATGCCACATGTCTGAGCGCACTTGTATTTATTTTACACACACACACACACACACACACACAGACACACACACACACACACACACACACATAGCCTATATATATATATATATATATATAATAGCCTGTGGCCCGTGGTAGTCATTATTTTTCTCCATCTGGCCCTCAGTGAAAAAAGTTTGGACACCCCTGGGTTAGACGCAATGTGTGGATAAGATTATATAGATGTGAGATCAAACCCTTTAAGAGAGGGAATGGGGTTAAGAAAGAGTCAATAGGTGAGGCCTCCGGGAGATTGGGAAATTGACAGCTAAAATTACGAACAAAACTGTGGATCTGTAGGTACCTAAAAAAATGATGTCTAGGTAAAGAGAACTTCTCAGAGAGCTGCTGAAAGGATGCAAATGTATTGTCAATGTATAGGTCGCCAAATGTCTTAATGCCAGAGTTGGACCACACAGAGAATGCTCCATCAATCAGAGAAGGATGAAAAAGCGGATTAGCTGATATTGGAGCTAAAAAAGAAAAGGTCTGTAGACCACAATGGCGTCGGAATTGCTTCCAGATCCTCAAAGTAGGCTTAACTAAGACATTCTTAGAGTAAGGGGAGGAAGAAAAGTTAATAGGGGAATGAATAAGGGCTGTTAGCGAGGCAGGTTTAGTGGAGAGCGCCTCCATATGCAGCCACGAGGGGGGAGCAGGTAACCTCTCTAGACGGATCCAAAGCTGCACTACTCTAAGATTGGCAGCCCAATAATAAAACCTAAAATTAGGCAAAGCCAAACCTCCGAGAGACCTTGGCCTCTGCAACAGCTCCCTACGAAGTCGAGGGACTTTCTTATTCCAAATAAACTCAGTAACTAATCTATCTAATTCACAAAAGAAAGTCTGGGGGAGAAAAATGGGTATGCATTGAAAAAGGTAGGACAGCTTGGGGAGGATGTTAATCTTAACAGAGTTAACCCGGGCTGCAAGGGATAAAGGCAAAAATGACCACCTCTGGAAATCTTCCCGTATCTGAGCCATCAAAGGGGCAAAATTGAATTTAAACAGATCCTCCAATCTATCCCTAACCTTAATACCAAGGTATGTGAAACCATGTGGGGCAATTTTGAATGGGAAATCTTGCAAAAAATAATTACTTGCTGCAACGTTTAAAGGAAACAACTCACTTTTGTCCAAATTAAGTTTATACCCTGAAATGTGCCCAAATGAGGTCAGGATCTCAAGAGCAACCGGAACCGATACGGAAAGATTAGAGATGTATAAAAGCAAATCATCCACATAAAGGGAGGTCTTCTGCTCAGAACCATTTCTGGTTATACCAGATATACGGGGGTTTGACCGGAGCGCAATGGCGAGTGGTTCAATAGCAATGGCAAATAAGAGAGGACTAAGAGGACAACCTTGCCGGGTGGAGCGATACAAGGGAAAGTGTGCTGAGTTGGTGTTATTAGTTCTGACTGAAGCCATAGGGGATGAATAGAGCAGTTTTACCCAAGCAATGAGCCTCTGGCCAAAACCAAATTTTTCCAATGTGTGGAAGAGATACTTCCACTCCACCCGATCAAAAGCCTTCTCTGCATCTAGCGAGATCAGAGCTTCTGGTGCAGTCGAGGTGGAGGGATTATATACCACATTGAAGAGTCGTCTGAGGTTAAAAAAAGAGTATCTGTTCTGGATAAACCCAGTTTGATCAGGTGAAATAATAGAGGGCAGAACAGTCTCCAGACGTATGGCTAATAGCTTAGATAGAAGCTTTACATCCACAGAAAGTAGACTTATAGGGCGATAACTTGAACAAGATAAAGGGTCCTTATTCTTTTTTTAAATCAGTGCTATTGAAGCCTGATTAAGGGTTGGAGGTAATTTAAGAGAGTTAAATGATTCGTTAAACATCTCAATCAGAACCGGTGCTAACTTGTCGAAAAAGGTTTTATAGAACTCGATTGGAAAACCATCGGGTCCCGGACACTTCCCCGATTGCATGGAGAAGGCCGCCCTCCTAAGCTCGTCTACAGTGAGCGGATCCTCCAGCCTCCTGACAGAGTCCGGGTCCACTTTGGGCATGTCCAATGAGTCAAAGAAACTGTCAAAAGCAAGTGAATCCGTATGAAGCTCAGAAGTGTATAGAGAGGAGTAAAACTGTTTAAATTGATCATTAATTTTTTTTGGATCTGTTGTTACACCAGAGGGAGTCTGAATTTGTGGAATTTGATGAGAGGCGGAAGCCTGCCGCAATTGATGGGCCAAAAGTTTACTCGCTTTATCACCATGTTCATAATAAGAATACTTAGATTTAAATAAAAGGTCCTCAACTTGATTAGTGGAGAGGACATCAAACTCCGCCTGAAGAGAAAGGCGCTCCTTGTATATATTCGGGGATGGGGAGGAGGCATATATATTATCAAGCTGGATAATACGTTGACTTAGTTCCTGTAATTTTTTTCCCCTCATTTTATCCTGATAACCACTGTATGAAACAATTTCACCTCTTATATATGCCTTCAAAGTCTCCCAGAGAAGAGAAGCGAGACCCCTGGAGTTCTGTTGACAGTGAAGAAAAAGTCAATTTGGTTGGACACATGTCTAACAAAATCATCGTTTGACAATAAACGTGTATTAAGACGCCAGGGAGGGCGCGTGTTATCACGCCCCTTTATGTGCATCTCCAATATAATTGGAGCATGATCGGAAATTAAAATAGCATTATAAGAGCAGGACTGAACTGAAGGAAGGAGCCGATTATCTATCAGGAAGTAATCGATACGGGTGAAAGTGTGATGAACATGGGAAAAGAAGGAATACACTCTCCCTGATGGGTTGAGGAAACGCCAGGGGTCTGAAACAGAAAACTCATCCATAAAGGATAAAATAGTCCTGGAAGACCCCGAAGGCGTACCAGTTTTAGTGGATGAGCGGTCCAACACAGGGTTAAGCCAACAGTTGAAATCCCCCCATAATAAGAAAGTGTGTGGAGATGTTAGGTAACTTGGAGAACATTCATCTGAAAAAACTGTCATTATCCCAGTTAGGACCATATACGTTAGCAAGAATAACTGGAGTATTATACAGCAGTCCTGTTACAAAAACATATCTCCCACTAGGATCAGTGATGACATTTGAGCATACAAAGGAAACAGATTTGTGAATCAGAACTGCTACCCCTCTAGATTTACCTTGGAATGTAGAATGAAATACCTGGCTAACCCACCTCCTCCGCAGTGTAATATGACTGGATGGTTCCAAATGAGTCTCCTGAAGAAAGACTATGTGGGCTCCTAATTGCTGGAGATGGTGAAGTACCTTACTTCGTTTAATAGGTTGATTTACGCCATTACAGTTCCAGCTAACAAATTTGAGTCCACTCACTAATTGCTGTGATATTCTAGACTGGGACATGTTTCAAATAAACAAAAATAAATAAATAAATGTATGTACAAATATAGTGCAGGGCGGAATGAGTAGCATTTGCAAGAGTACAACTAAAAATATGGGTGACCAACCGATATACCAAACCAAACACAAAAGGCACATGAAAGAAAAAAAGAAAAACATTCCCCCCCCCCACCCCCTCCCTTTCCCTAGCTGAAGCGTCTCCCCAAACGAGACGCGTGCAAAACCCCAAAACTACCAAAAACATCTTACTACGTAGTACCACCAAAGGAGTAGTAAGTTTCCTTACCCCCCGAGTTTGTGATATTAAGAAAAGAAAAATATTGATTTAACAAACACAGTATGAACATTCGCCAGTTAACTCAGATAAAATTATCATGCAAGACTTAAAGTGAAACAACTTACCAAACCGATACTAATGAACTAACTTAGCCAGTTAGCCTGCTGGGACAGCCTGCCATATCGACTTTACACTGTAGCTCCAGAAGAGGCTACAGTTTTAACGTTTGCCTTCACAAAGTCCATTGCAGCGGCCGGGTCTTCGAAGGTGTGTGTGGTTCCGCTGGGCAAAGTAATCATGAGCACCGCTGGAAACCTCAAGCCAAACTTTACCCCGGCACAAGAGTGTAGTTGACGCTTAACGTCCATGAAAGCAGACCATTTCTTAGCGACCGAGGAAGTGTAGTCGGGGAAGAAAAACAGCTTTTTACCCTGGTAGAGGAGAGGAGAAGCCCGGGAAGCCTCCCCGGCCCGACGCATAATGTCATTTTTCACATGAAAAAAATGCACTCTTATAATAAAAGGTCGGGGCGGTTGACCCTCCCTGGGTTTGGGCCGAAGAGTGCGATGCGCACGGTCGAGCAGGGGTACCTCGTCCAGGCCGAGGGCGTCCTTCAACAGCTGGGCAACAAATTTGGTTGGGCGCGCGCCCTCAGACCCCTCCGGCACCCCGATCAACCTTATGTTGTTCCTCCTCGATCTCCCCTCCAAGTCCTCGCATTTGTCCGTCAGCAGCTTTAGCTCAGCCTTAAGCGTGGAAACCGTAGAGTCCAAAGCAGTTAGCTGGTCACTATGGTCCGTGGACGCGCGCTCCAAATCAGTGATGGCTTGGTCATGGGAGCCAAGTTGTTGTTGCAAGGGTTCGATGGTGCGTTTTACCTCCTCTCTTACTGAAGAAATTTCAGCCCGCAGGTCAGAGGACAACGAGTCGATTTTGCTGCAGATATCCCCTTTCAACGAGTTTAGCATCGTCTGTAATTGTCCCCGGTTTGGAGCGCTGTCATCGGCATCCTCGCTCGGCGGCGACTCGATTGTCGCTCGAAAAGTTTTTAACAAAAGCAAAAAAGTACCCAAAAACGACGCAGTCATCACACACCGTCCAAATCGCACAAAAAAAAGTGTAAAAAATTAACATTTAAGTAATTTAACATTATCACAAACTCACGGAGCGAGGGGAGATACTCGATTACATGCTCGATGCTCCACCCCCCCCCCCGAATCCCTCCTCTCAAAGAAGAAAGAATATCTCAGTATTTCTCACTGCACTGCTCCAAGTATCCTACACTGGCAAAAAAAAAAATATGGCTGCTCCTCCTATGGCCAGCCGTGGCCTAGTCCAGGGGTTTCAAAGTGGGGGCCGGCCCCCAACGGGGGGCCGCCGGGGGGCCCGGGGGGGCCAATTGGAAAGGGAGGAAAAAATGCAAAAAAAAAAAAAAAAAAAACTTTTTTGAAATTTATTTAAAAAATTTATTTCAATTAAATTCATAAGATTACTGTGCCGGTTTAAAATAAGATATAAATTGTTATAAATCCTTTCATATCGAAATTAGGTCTTGCCATGCCCTTCTTTCAATTGCAGCCAAAAACTAACCGTCTGCCTGTCAGTCAAAGCGTTACGTTGAGCTGCTAACGGACCGATTATGGAATCAAAATAGGGTCAAAAGTATTGTGTTGTGTATTAAGAAGCTGTATGTTAGATTTTTTAAAATTTGCTAGTGTAATTTAAAAGTTAAAAAAAAAGCCATTTCGCAATAGGGGGGCCCCAGCCAGAGGCTACGACTATTTGGGGGTCCTTGGCATGGAAAAGTTTGGGAACCCCTGGCCTAGTCTAAAGGGTAAGTAAACCCTAAAACCACTTTTTTTTTTAGCTGATTACTGATATATTTGGACATATCCATGTGCTAGAGATTGATCCTGTTGCAAATCGCGACATTTCATCACAATGTTTAGCATTCTATAGGAAGAGTAGTGTATTCTGGCTAACTAGCGTTTTGGTGGTGAAACATAGGCTATTGCCGTTGTAATTTACTATTGGCTGTTGTACAGTATATGTGACGTGGCAGCACATGTGATGTCAACTGGTGCAACTGGCTACGCCCTTCCACCTTACACTATAAATAGTTGTTTTTTGTTTTTTTTAAATCCAGCAAGTTGTGGAGAGGAGCATTTGTGTGAGCAACAGGCTATTGATAGAGATAGGATGGCATAGGTGTCAACCCATACAGTTTGCACGTATTATATACAGTTTTTACAACTTTTCGAAAGGAAACGGGCGTATGAGGTTATGCTCCGGGAAATCTAGTCTAATACGTTTTTTTTCCTTTTTTTCAAACTTTTCTCCATCAACCTGCCCAGGGACTACAGATGAACATGCCGGGCGGCTGTGGCTCAGGAGGTGGAGCGGGTCGTCCGCTGATCACAGGGTAGGCGGTTCGATCCCCGGCTCCTCCTGTCCACATGTCGAAGTGTCCTTGGGCAAGACACTGAACCCCAAATTGCTCCCAATGAGCAGGCTAGCACCTCCAGAGACAATTTCTACCTAGTTTCTACTATTTCTACTATGTATCTCATTTAAGTGTCAATATCTCAAAAAATATTCACTGCACATCCATGGTTTAAAGTTTAAATTGAAGAAGAAGCTGTATCATTCAGAAATTTGCAACAATACATTTATTTTAGAATCGTCACATACAGTATATACATAATACACACAAAATATGTAGCCTAATGTTTTTAAATGCGTTTTTAAAAAACATACAAAAGCATGTGTGTTTTTACATAACAACAGCAATGTATTTCAGCCTTAAGTGCGATAGGTGGTCGCTGAGGAAATGTTGACTGTAAGGGACTTTGGGGAAATGTAACAAGATAAACTCTTCAGGGTTAATCAGAAAACAGTTGTAGCTTCAAATACAGGTAAGATATTTGGTTTCATAAACATTTATACAAGAGATTTTGGAGAAAGAAATTTGGTGTCTATGAAACCGAAGGCACGGGTACTGTACATAGTAGGACTACAGTAAGGTTTAAAAAATATATTGTTTCTATATCTGAATATCATTTTCTTAGCATGTATAAACAGTACATTTTATGAATTTTACAGTCTGTGGCAAGATGAGGGTCGTAAGCGCTTTGGGCTATTAATGGAACCCTGCTATTTAACTAGAGAGGCTGAGGTTTTCACAAGAGGCGACCCTTTTAAACAATCCTGTGTCCAAATTTACAGGGTTTTCTTAAAGCTGTAGTTTATCATTTTAGACAAACATGACTACTGTAATTGAGACGGATATGACTACCACTTTTTTAAAAAGCTGAACTATCATGACATTTAGCTAACTCCCAGCTTTCACAACCAAGCGCGAACATGGCGCGAGAAAATTAAGAACTCACGGTATGAGCCATTACGGAATGTGTATTATTTACCCACAGTTCAACAAACATTCGATTCATGGTTACTCACATTAAAACATTTACAATAGCCTCCGAAAATGTCATACTTCTGTAGACAATGTATTGCAAACACTATTAATTATAATAGTACTAATAATAATAATCTGTGGTAGGCTACTTTCTTTGACAGTAGTATTGTTTTCCGATATGCCAAGAATCCTGGGAAATATGCCTGTGCGTGTGTAACTACTGTTAGCTAGTTTTGCCAGTGAAATTTTAACATCAGTCAGCTACTTAGCTAGTCAGGAAGATAGCAAAGAGATGTCCAAGGCAAGCTACAAAGAAGCGAATCAAAATGTCTTATAAATTCATCTCAGTACAGAAAACGGACCAGCGGAAAAGCCAAGTTGCCAAAGTTGGATGCCTTTTTTTAAAGCTGACACCAAAACGGCAATAGCTGCAAAGCTGCCATGCTCAACAACAGATATTTCCCAAGCTCCAGTAGGGTGAGCCGTGAGAGTATGTTTAGTAGATCATATTTTTGATTTTTAAAACTGCTTAGCCTATTGTGGATAAGAAATGGCATGTAGCTACATTACATTATTAAGATGCCCACATTATGAGAGGGGTCTGGCAGCAGACTGAGGACACCTCCAACTCCTCTACACATCCTCCAACTCCTCCCTGCCTCCTTCAACACCACTTGTGGCGGAATCAGGCCAGATCATCTCATACCAGCAGTAGCCTAAAACAGAATTGCAAGATGCCTTAAATATAATGCAGATATATTATAAATACTACTTAGGTCATGCTGTCAGTAACTGCTTCGGTTTTATTTGTATAGCGCTTTTTGTTGAGGATTGATTTAAAAATAATTTTACTTGTTTATAATGCCCTAAATGGTTTAGCACCTTCATACCTCAGTGATTGCTTAAGTATGTTCCAAACCGTTCCCTTAGATCGTCTAGTGCTGGCTTGCTCAATGCCCCAAAAATGAATTACAAAAAGTATGGTGAAGCACCTTTCTGTTCTTATGCACCAAAGGTTTGGAACAAACTCCCTTCACAAATAAGACAAGCAACCTCTGTTGCTAGTTTTAAGAAACAGCTCAAAACTCATTTTTATGATTTTGCTTTCAATGAATTCCACTTTTTTATTTTAACACCATTATTTAATATTTTGTATACTTGTTTTATGCTTATTATATCTTAGGATTGTTTTTTTTTAATCATCAATCTAATTATTATTATTTTATTTATTTTTATTATTATTTTTATTTTATCAATAAAATGGGAAGGTTGTCTGATTTGCTGGCAAAACGTGCTACCCTCGGTATTGCACTTTCAAAATAAAAGTTTAAAATTTACAGTTTTTTTCTCCCCCGCGGTATAATTTTTGGGTGGGACAAATCCAACTCTTTCCAATATTGGGGGGGAAGACACGTCCCACCCGTCCCCTACGCCAATGGCTGGAGCTTATTGTGAGTCCTGCGTTTGGGTCCATACCAGTCGGGAGAAATGTTACAAAGGGGGCTGTATACTTTGTCAAACCACTGCACATAAGAATGGGGGGGTTGTTTTTCCAAAAAGCAGGATGACAAATGTCTCCAGCTAAATCTGTAAAAGAAAGTCTATGCTTGAATATGGGTTGTTAGGAATCATTCACACCAATGATCTGCCTTCATGAACTCTACAAACGGCAAATTCAGAATTTTGTCAAAGTTACCAGGCTAACTGCATAATCCTGCTTCTTAGAATAACCCACAGATGGGATGATGGCTCCTCACACTGCTGTGATGCTCATATAGAATTATGATAGGTCTGTTGTCAAGCAATTACACCAGGGATTACAATCGGCCTACAATTATGAAGCAGTTTTTTAATATTATGACATTGAATTCTGCACATTAACACCTCTCGGATCATCACAAAAGTGTGTGCATTAATCTTTTTCTTATACCAATACTGTGCCCAGCAACTGTGAGAGTAAATGAGAATGTGAATGGCCCACCACCTACCGTCCTATACACAGGCATTGAAATTCTGACAGTCCAAACACCCCGTGCAATATCTGCCATTAGCAGTCTTCATTGTAGACCTTTTGTCAGGGACATGATTTATACCTTGTATTTATTTTTTATTTTTTTTAAAGGATTTGTCTGCAAAACTCACACATGCATTGGCCCATATTAATCACAAACACACGTTATTGTTCATGTGCTCCTTGTGGAAATATTGAACTCACTCCCAGGTTTTTTTGGTTGCATTCCTCCTGCCCGTGAAGGTGGGGGCCCTCTCCACCCTTAGCCGAATTAAGGCCACCGTTTGCTCGTCTGTCCCCTGGGTAAGATATTCAGTGTTGAAGCAAGCTGCCGACATGTGGCGATTGCTGACTTGCTGGATATGTTTAGCTACAAAGGTAGTTATTATGCCGAGCTCTCAAGAAATGCAGTTCATGAGTAGGCCTACTTAGCTTTCTAATCATATTTCCGTTAGATCTTGAGTTATAGGGTTCTGGCAGAACTTCTGCAACTGTTCTTATGACAGCAGAATGATAAGTACAGCTAAAACGTGATGGCTAACTGATCTATAAGTATCACCGTCACTCAATAGTCTAACACTAATAACAAGGCTAACACTAGAAGTTAACGTCACGTTTCTGGGCCAGGCCAAGAGGAGGTTAACATCAGTAGCAAAATTTGAAACATTATGAAATTACTTCCTATCTGCCTGATCTTGAAGCCAACATTCCAAGGTGTATAGAACAAAAAAGTATTGAATTATCTCTACTATTAAAAAAGTTATGGGCTTTTGAATCCATTGGGGTTGACGAACTTGAACAGATGCACTTTCCCCCTGATTCTATCTGTAGAGCGAGATCAAATAAACTGAAAATTAGTTCATGGACTTTTCATTGACATCACATATCAAATTCACTGAATTTTCGACTAATGTGTGATTCATGAAATTTCATTGCAAAGGCGAAATTCTATATTTTAATGGGGGTAATTGCCCTGTTTTATGAGTACTAGGCTGAATCAAAATCAAAAAAAATTTTTTGTTTGTTATAACCCTACCATACCACCACAAATTATACCTGCTGAAAACATTTTAAAAAATTTCTGTAATTCTGATCTGGAAATGTACTGAAAATCCAAGGTTGGGTTACAGCAAACAAACAGTCAATTAAGACCAGCCTAATTGTTGCTTTTCACATCATGATGTAATTATTGAATTAAGATATAAAATACCTGTAACCTAAAATACAATAATATGATTAATTTAGAGTTAATTTTAAAATAATTTAGGTTACATTGGAAAACAATTTCACATTGCATCCACTTTCATCAATTGAAAACTTTATATATTTAAAATGGTGCAGGCTCGATTATAAAGCTGCAGAAAACCCAAGTGTTCCACTGTTGCCAAATAATATTTAAATACATTAATTGATGCAAACAACTGGTATATGATGTATAATGGCTGCCTGAATAGACAAGTAAAAACGTGTCCTCCGTCACCATTTGTCAATGTCCCTCCATTACCATGACCATTTGACTTTAAACCTCGCCCCATAAAAATTAAGCAGCACAAGTGGCTTATCATTTTGCATGTTCAT
>CM040403.1:79699614-80025986 GCA_022702515.1 Ilyophis sp. 1 JC-2022
AGGTAGTGCTAGTCAGAGGAAGTGTATCACTCATTTACACTCTGGGGTCTAAGCCTATTTTCCCCATTTTTTGGTACCCTCGGCTAGTTACTATGACATATATGTAAGCCTATATGGCACTATCAGGTGTTGTATATCTTTTTGTTCAACACAAACTGGTTCTGTGTGGTATTTTATCATAGATAAACCTAACCCTAACCCTTTTTAGGAGACTATATTTATAGCAAAATGACCACAAAAGCATAAAATTAGCATTACAGAACAACCTTAGTATTTTCGTTTTCATTTCACAAACGGTAAATAAATATACTTACAAAAGGATCTGCCTATCTGCCTCTCACCTTTGTGTAGGAAACAACGAGTAGCAAGGCAGCTTGCATCCCACTACACAAAAAATGCCTCCAATTGGCTCGTCAATATAGAAACCTCTGGTTGGTCTAGAAACACAGGGGTGGGCTCTACTTGTAGCTACACGGCAAGTTTCTACGCTAAACAAGAGCGAAGTTATTAAACAAAACATATGAGCACCGATTCCATGTCGCCGGCGACATGGTCGACCTCTTAGGATTAAACACGCAGATTAAGGGCTTGATTTACTTAGCGGGTGCAAAACCATTTAGTACACACAAAACCAATAACATGACCAATGACCAATGATTGGTGCAAAACAAATTCCATGACCAATCATTGGTCAAGTTATTGGTTTTGCGTGCGCTAAATGGTTTTGCGTGCGCTAAAGGTCTTAGTACATCAGGCCCTGAGTGTTAACTTGCAGGTGCTTGGTGAGTACCAAATTGTGTCTCAATGCCTGGTCATAGTTGACTAATGACAAACAGTGCTTTAGTATACTTTAGGGAATTATTCCCCACTGAGTCATACCAGGAATCAGCTGACTTTCTACTTGGTACAAGGCACTGAAATAGATGGATTGTCAGTAATGGCTCCACGTATCCTGTCCAGAGGGTGTACATCAGCACACTTCACACGGCTCCTCAGACACTGTCTGAAGAAGCTCCCTCTCCTCAGTGTCCTGTTTCAGCAGCAGGTTACTGTACCAGGCTCCATTACTGTACAGTTCATTTTAACACTTAATAATTCATTGATCTGAGACAGAAAGACGGTAAAAAATAAAAAAAGGTCCAGTGGTTTCTGGACTTTTGTGGATGACTGAAACGGTGGATTGAAAAGGAAAAGCAGTTTGGCTTTTTGTGGCGTAAATACTATTAACTGTTCTTGTTTTCTAATGAAATATTAATAAACAAAATTCAAACTGGTTGCAACATATTTTGATATGTTCAAATAAGTAAGGTATATAAGTCAGAGTTTATCCATTAGTACTGTTTCAGGTGTATGCTTTAATACTTATTGTGGAATATGCTGCCGTATTACATATTATTCTGAAATATATACAATATATGACAGTGTTATATTATTTTATTTGTGTTGAATGCAGTGCAGTGTTTGGACTTGTATTGTTGAGTAAATTTGTAGGTGATTGCTGGATGGCTTTCAGAGGATTAAATGAACATACTGTAATAAGATAAAGCATTGAGGATTATGTTTTTGTGTTCCGACAGTCCGGTACAGAAACTGCCCCACCTGGGACGGGTGTGCCCCCAGCTGTTACCCAGAGCAACGGGCGGAACGCTGGGCTGGCGGACATGGGGGACCAGCCAAAACTGAAAGGGGCAAACCGGCCACGCAAGGCCCGCTTCAGCCTCAAAAGGCACCTCCACAAACACGGCCTGCACCATGCAGACAGCGTCAGCAGCGTGGAGTCTGAGGAGAGTGAGTGGCTCTGTCACACACACACACACACACACACACACACACACACACACACATACACACACACACACACACACACACACACACACACACACACACACATACATACATACAAACACACACATTTACACACTAATACATGCATATAAATGCGTACACTCACAATTACTGGTGCCATTTTGTTTATTCAGTAGGTGAGATGCAGATTCTCCACATGTGTGTCTGTTTGTCTGTCTGTCCTTTTTTGGACATTAGTTTGCATTAGCCTGCGATTTCCGTTTTTGGCTGGTAAAAGTAAAAAAGGCCTGGGAATTCAAAGCCTTCCGGACATTCTGGTCAGCAAAAAAATCTGTATTTATAGGCTAGAGCTTGAATAATGGTTTTTGCTATTTACAACACACACACACGCACGCACGCACGCACGCACACACACACACACACACACAAAACACGGCCTGAACAATGCAGCATTTCACTTATTTTTTTCTAAAAAGCACAGCAACTAATCATTATTATCGCTCTGAAAATAATTGCATGAAGCGACAATTTATCAGATAAAAAGCGTACTCAGAACCCGCCTGGAGGAGCAGGTTAGGCGAGATAATGCAAATCTCAAGCTCCACTGAACCTTACAAGAATTCAATTAGGAGCTGCCCACTTCCATGCCACAAATGAAGCCTTAGCCTAAATAAGTTGGTGGTGGTTGTGGTGGTTGGCGATTTTTTGCCTGTTATAAAGCAAATTCTTATTCTTCTGTCTTGTTGTTAAATTAATTGTTCTGCACTGCAGGCTAAAGCCAATTAATGCAGTTTCTACTATACCAAGTAGGCCTATTCGCTGTGGTGAATCGCAGAAATTTCTTTCATCAGCATAAGAGATTTTTTTTCACCCTAATCAGACAATTTATGTTGATTCAAAAGCATACATTTCAATAAACAACAAGCAAGATCCTGACAATGTTGAGAAAGGGTTTGCGCAAAGATTTACACGCACACACTGAATGAGAGCAGATGCAAATCGTCTTTCTTACGTAATTCATCCTGTTGTGTCAGCCATGCTGTAGGTCTGTATGGTTTTTGTTTCCAACAATGCAAGATTATTTTGTTAGATTGCATATCGTTAAACGCACCTGCCCATCATGCACGCATTGGTTATGGATATGGCCAGAATTCTATTCATATAGCTGACAAGCTGAAAGCCTTCTGGACACATTCGTCTGCAAATTAAAATCTCACCACAAACAAATGTTTATTTGTTTTCTTATTTGTTTATTTGTCTCCAAACGGGCCAAACTCTGGTGAAAAAGCACCCCCCTCAACCCACTGCCCCATATTCCCACAGGATATTTACATAATTTACAAGTAGCCAACACAAGTGCATTGTCTTTGGCAGAATATGTGGACGTGATACCTTTAACAGTGCATTAGCTCTGCACACTTGGCTGGCAAAGATAAGGCCATGTTCACTCTTCAAAGAAAATTCTACAAAAGTAAGGCATCACTAAATCTGGAGTGCCAGAGCTGCATGTGTGTGGGTTGACTGAGTGAACAGGTGGAATGGTAGGGGGGTTCAGATTTTAAATGCCTAACCCTTTGCAGGTTGGTCTAACACCGCTAACAGCCAACAGAATTTAATCCCAGGTAGAGGTGTGGCGCTGAAGATGACCCCGCTTTCGGGGTCGTCGCAAGCGGGTGAGTGAGGATCACAGTCCACGTGAGGTTTGACCGCTTGACCACTTTCCCACTGCGCTCGCTCTGCGTGTGGAGAGCTCTTGCCTTCAGAAACTCCCAGCGCGGGGGGGGTTGTTCTTGGCACATTCACAGCGAGAGACCTGTTCTGCCCGGAAAAAAATGGTTTTCATAGTATCTGACGTTACTGATAAGTTTGATGAAACCACACAGAGGGCGAGCAACCTCACTGAAATAGGTGCGTCTTCACCCCCCACCTCCAGCCCCACACCCAGCTCTTCTTTAGGGGACAAAGGATTATGGGTAATTGAGAGGGGGGCCTTTCTCGGCTGCGAACAATTGTTTTTTAGGGTTCCCGGTTTCAGTATTGTCAGTATTTACATGTTCCTGTTCTGTTTCTGTTAACCTCTCATAATGATGCTTCCAGTTCCCTTCAAGTGAAGTCTGGTGGACATTTTAAATATCAGCATATTTTATGAGCGTGTTTTATATTAGGAGTCTATACTCTGACTCAGTAAACAGCAATTTCACGTACACCAATAAGCCAGCCTTCTCTCACCGCAGCGTTCTGCAAACGAGTGCCAACTTTTCGCATGACATAGCAAATGAGCTGCACATATGTGATAGCCCTTTCTATTCATATATGCAAACGTATCTTGAGGCCACGTTTGCACAGTACAGTTACGGCACCAATAACATTTAAATTTAATAAAAACCCAAAACCGACTAACCAGCCATACATCACTCTCAAATAGCCTATGCACAATCCTACAGATGCGTTCTCTCCTAAGGAGCCAACGCCTCCAAGATCAGCCATTGCAACGCTGGCTATACAGTCATTTTATAGCTAATTTTGTCCAATGGTTAAATGTGTGTTATTATTAGCATATTTAACGTCATATATCATTTAAATGTAATCAATTCAGAAAAATAGTAGCCTACTAGGAGTATTAATTAGGTTATGGGTCTAATTAAATAAAGTAATAGCCTACAATTGATTAATAGGCTTAATCTAAGTGCTTGTTTTTTACAGACGTAATTATTGCATTGAACACTTCAAAGGCTACATTTAGTCTTGTGAATTTAACTGAAAATAAAAAATAAATTCATAGGCCAATTGTAATTGACATTCAGAAGCTACATTTAGCGGCATTTTGAATTTAAATATGCAGCACGCTTAGTCCTGAGCAGGTGTAAATTTTACGAACAAATCTGACATACAAAAACTTTGATGGATGCCAAAATACGAACAAAATTGCTAATACAAACGGTTTACGCGGATTTCCGTCCTGCTGACGTTTCACAAATGAGGCCCAGGTGTGTAGTCTTGCGGTAGTAATGCCCCATCTTGGCACAGAACCTGCAACCTTCTGATTACGAGCCCAGTTGCTTATGCACTAAGCATCGCTGCCACTCCACACCTGGCCTATGACTGCGGAAGTGCACTCGGTCACCTCAGAAGAGACAAGCCTGCAAGCTGCGAGGCAGTGACATGATGGAAGAAAGGACAGTAACAACATCTCTGGAGTTTGCTGCTGAAAGAGGAAACTGAATTTATAACCATGGCCCCCCACCTTTGTACTGGACTGGATTAACAACCATCGCCACCCCGGCCCTCTTTTTTAACTCACGCTGATCTGAAAGAACACTGCCAGTGTAATTTAACAACCATTGGCACTTATTTTAACTCACGCTGAACTTAATTAACCCTTGGCCCTCCTTTATATCTGGGACACAGAAAATAACTAACACTGTCAGTGTAACTTTTCTTGGTGAATAAGGAGTGACTAACCCCACTGATGATACTATGCTGAATAACACCAACCCCTTTACTTGCTCCGGCCTGTGGGCTTTTTGATCTATTACGACAGGGAAGTAACTGCTGAGGCATATTTTCAAATGCTAGTTCAGATTTAACCTAATGAAACAATGTAAATGTCTCCCTGTGAATGTGCTGTGGGATGGGCCCTCTCTTGCTTTGCATGCCTCATTTGATCGACTAATGCCACTACGTGTGAAAGAGTGAGTCAGTGAGCGAGTGACTGAGTGAGTTTATAGATTCCATGGAACTTATCGAAAAATAAATACATCACATACATCTTCATCACGAGGTTGTGGTTCATGAAACCTCTCAATATGGCAGCCTAATCTCTCATGCTCCCTAAACCCTACATCTGATTGGCTGAAGAATCCCTTTCATTTCCTACCTGCTCTGTTACCCTGGTTGCCACTGTAAGAGAGACACAAGCTCTCAGTTTACCTTCCGGCTTAAATAAATACATTATTAAGTAAATACTAGCTCACGGTTTAAAACAAGTTTGACTGATTGTTCTGTAAATAGACTGTAAGATTATGGATAAATAAGTGCTCTCAGAACCATATACGGTAGCATCGTTAAATTAATAGACTAGTTCATAGCACAGTGGTTGGGGATAAGGGAATGTTTCTGTCGGGAGTGACCGTTTACCCACCTGGGGAACCCCCCCCCCCCCTTCCACCTTCCTCTTCCCAGAGACGGGGTCCTTAAGAAGCCTGCAGACTGATGTCGGGGAGCTGATCGGGAACACCCGCTTCTGGCACGGCAAGGACTACTGCAACTTCGTCCACAAGGACTGGATCCAGCTGGACAAGCCTTTCGATGGTACACATACGTGTTGCGCCAGGCGGGGTGGTCATGCAGAAGAGGCAAAGTCTTTTTGTAACAGTAGGGGGCAGTGGTGAGCAGTGTGGAAGATACCATTTTGACACCATTTGAGTTGGGTGTGGAAGGCATGTTAGGGCTCATACACAAAAAGGAATGGATAGGTACAGTACAAGAAGTACGGTAGCCAGACACTGAAAAGGGAAAGTGAATGTCAAAGGGGAATATCGATGTTATAGTTGAGTAGGAAGTAGGAAGGGTAATAACTGATTGTTTATGGAGCAGTCTGTGTTTTTGATTAGAACTTGATGGAGCACAACTGTGTTGCTGTTTAATTAAATGAAACAATGATGGTAGGTTTGAAGGGGGGGTTGCTTTTGTCTTCCAAAGTTCACCACCATGTTCTCTGATTGGCCCACAGCCCCACACCCCAGCGTTTTAACCTGTCAGGGGTGTGGGTGCTGAGCTTCTGTAGATAAATACAGTTGGCTCTAGCCAGGTTGTGGTTTGTGGGCTGGTCAGAGTTCTGCTAAAGTACAATTAATCATGCTTTTTTCACATTGTTTTTTTTATCAATGGAGAGGTGATGATTTGGAACAGTGTTAAATCCTGTTGTGATTTTTTCAGTTCTTTGTATTGTTGGAGTAGACCGGGAGTAGGAAGCCGTGGTTGCGGCG
Organism: Ilyophis sp. 1 JC-2022; assembly: GCA_022702515.1. NCBI lineage: Eukaryota > Metazoa > Chordata > Actinopteri > Anguilliformes > Synaphobranchidae > Ilyophis > Ilyophis sp. 1 JC-2022. The sequence goes on from CM040403.1 coordinate 79,706,409, forward strand.
TACTAGACATGTTTCATATTTATGGTCTTATTTTCGGTTATTAAAATTTAACTTTAATTATGGTATCTTCATGTGTGTTACAGCACTTTCTAAACACTTATGAATTAATTTGATCCGAGGTGCATTTGTAACACCTCAGACCTATGCCATTATTCTAAAATGGCCTTTAAACCCATTTAGCCAATGAGATTTCTGGACTTGGGTTAGTTTCAAAGGTCATTCGCCATGGCTACGTAAAAATAGCCATATTTTGAATAAATGTACTGTACTCGATTTGTACTGCAGAAAACAAGCTTTGTAATGATGTATGACATGACAGAGTAGGAGTTAGAATCGCAGAGGTATGTTGTGTGTTAAAACACTAACTTAACTTATGGCTGCTTTTTAAACATTCTGGCGTCCTGTAGATGCAATCAAATTATCATTAAATTACAATTTTTCATTTGATAACGTGGTTAAAGAGATGTTATAGAATAAAAATATTTTTAAAAAAATTCACATTCATGAGCCAAAATCATAATTTTTTTGGGTTTGCCTATTCTTAATCTGACACCCACTCAATGACCCAGGTAATGGCCCATGGGTATGTGGATGTCAACCAGATGGTTTATCTGGGCTTACTTGTCTTTTAGACTTTTAAGCAAATTGATCATGAGTTGTGAAAATCCTGGAAGCAGTGCTCCCTATGTGATAGTAGTCAAAACTTTCCTACTTCTCTAGATTTCATTGACAGGTACACAACTCCCAGAATGCCCTGGCACGACATTTCCTCAGTGGTCCATGGGAAGGCAGCGCGGGATGTGGCGAGACACTTCATACAGCGCTGGAACTTCACCAAGGTGAGAGGCACACACACAGATTCACAAACACAGACACACACACACATACAACACGCATACACACACACACACCTCAGAGCTTCTGTTAATGAGGAAATTACATTGTTGTGACAATGAAGGTCTGTCTGTTTCTCTGTCTGTCTATCTATTGATGGATTCTGAATGCTGTTTCATGAGATTGCGGCAGAATGTTGTTTGTTTAATGAAAAACTATTTTGTACATTGATGGATATTTTGTTAATTTGCGGAAACTATGTATGATATCAATGATATTTGTTTTGTGACTATTATTATTTTGCTCATGATTTTCATTCTCTTCCTCAGATCATGAAGCCGAAGTACCGCTCGCTCTCGTACCCCTATCTCCTGCCTAAGTCCCACACTACCGCCACTGAGCTGAGATACCAGGTCCCAGACTGTGTCCAGACAAAAGTGCAGGTAGTACACACAGATGTGTGTGCATATGCACTAACGCACACTCATACGCACATGCACACGTATACACTGACACATAAGTTCATACACACGTATATTTACAGACACACACACACACAGAGCTGTCCTTGAGTTTATCATCCCTTTGCTCCAGATCTTGAGATCCGCTGCTGACTGGTCAGCAGGTATCAAGTATCACGAGGAGTCCATCCACAACGCCTATGTGCACGCCATCGAAAACAGCAAACACTACATTTACATCGAGGTGAGCCTGCGTGTAACACACTGCATCCTTGGGTCTCTGAGACTTCCTTCGGAGCGTACTTGTGCATCTCCGCCATGACATATGCAACTGTTTGCTGAACGCTTTAATATTTGTCCGAACCTTTCAGAACCAGTTCTTCATCAGCTGTGCCGACAACAGACACGTTTTCAACAAGATCGGAGACGCCATTGCAGAGAGAATCATCAAAGCATACAAGTGAATATCTTCTACATATCATATCGTTCAAACAGGTTTGATGGCTCTCTTTATCCCATCAGCACTCTCTGAACTGAGAAAGTCAAGACAGTCATTCACTTATTTGGATGTTTTAAAGTTTATGTTTCTGACTTGAGAGAGAAAACCTACAGATTATGAAAAATGAAGACAACAGCCTTCAATATGCCATCGCACAGATGTAGTTGTTCAGCATGTTTATTGTTTATTTAATTATTATCAAACTGAAATGAAATCATACTGAACAATGACAGTGACAGCCATATGTATCATGTCATAACATTTCTAAATGCCAAGGAAACGTGGTTATTGGAAGCCCAACTAACACGGACACTGAGGTCCAAACGTCACACAGTTCTGCTTTGTATGCGATATAAGTCAGTTACCAGATCCATCTGTCCCCAGCTTTCACTTGTCTGCTGCACCTAGCCAAGGAAAAGCATTCCTGATATTTCTTTTCCTTTTAAAGGAAAATATTTTCCTTCTGGAAAAAAGGAAAGTAGTGCCAAAAGGATTTAACCTTTGCGGTGCACTTTGCCGTCAACCTTATTCGTAATGTTTAGTTTATCTGTCTTTATTTGTAGTCTTATGTTGTTTATCCTCTGCCTGGAAACCAAAAACTTGAAGTGAAAAAGCAAACCAGTAGTATCACAGAGAAATGTGAAAACCACATTCCAGCTGGGGTTCTGTCCTCTCTTATCTTTTAGGTCATGTTAATTCTCATTTTCGTAACCGGCACGGAATTTTGATACATAGTGGGTGTGTGTGTGTGTGGGCGTGTGCGTGTGCGTGCGTGCGTGCGTGCGTACGTGCAGGCCGGTGTGATGTTGAGGTCACTGGAGTAAATTAAGTGATAGGACTGCTGTCGTCCTCGGTGATGAGCAGTGAAGCGATGTGTAACTCCTCCCCTCTCTTTTGAACCCGCCCCCTTCAGGGAGGGTAAAAAGTTCCGCGTTTACGTGGTGACCCCTCTGCTGCCCGGGTTCGAGGGCGACATCAACACCGGCGGGGGCAGTGCCATCCAGGCCGTCATGCACTTCAACTACAGGTGAGGAGGATGAGGCCGAAGTAGCAGTGATAGTGAAGTAGCAGAGTCCCCTGCACTAAGGTCAGCTTTACCTTTGGAGTGAGCTACTGCAGCTTACCAGCTAAAATTTATTTCAGTTTCTATACTAGGTGAATTTTTTTTTCACATGGAACATCAAGGTTATTGTTTGCTGTGGTTTTAACCATTAGTTAAGGCCAAAGAATGACGAACATGCTGGGCAAATTATGCTTCTGCAGCCGGTTGTGCGCAGTGATTGTGCGCAAGGAAGTTTTTACAGAAAGCCCCGCCACTGTTCACTAAACAACAAGTAGGTGTACAGGTTGTGCTTGTGCGACACCTGAGCGGCCGGTCGTTCAGTTACAAATCCAGAGAGGTGCGCGGCACCCTTCGCAAAACTCATCTGCGACGGTCGCGCCACTCTACGCAGACCGCTCTCCATGTTGTTTTCGGATACCCATAAAGCGGCCTTCAGTTATATGAGGGTATTAAGCCGTTAATGTTAACTGTAAGCAAGCTGGGCTGTATTCCTCACCCTAGCCTTGCTTTGCACTGGCGGATAAAGTAGTGCTTCTCATTATAGCTCATGACAGCTGAATCAGAGTTTATTATTGCATAGTTAATCACGCTGGGTTAAAAGATGCCATTATGTCTTAATCTTCACTGTAGAGCTCTTCTCGTAATCTCCACTGCAGATGCTACGGAGGCCATGGTGCCCCGGTTTTGCTCTGTTATTACATAGTAAGAGAACCCGGCACGAGTTATTATGGGCGCAGAGCAACGGTAAACGGCTCACCAGCCTTACTGAAGACTGTGAATATGATATGTGGCAGCCCTATTGCACCTTATTGATCTGCTAGCATCTCAGCTCCTGACATTAAGCCCCCCGGGAGAAAGATGCCTCACCGAAGGCTCGTTTTACTTCACACGCTGCCTCAGTCTTCCTTCAATGGCAACGGAATTTCTGAGGCAAAGCAGGACTTTGTGTGTGTACGTGTCTTCAGCGAGCCTGATCTTGACCCCGAGATGACACTGCAACACCCCGGTCCTGTTATCAGGGCCCTTCACACAAGCGCAAGCCCTGTCGGGTGAAGCATTTTATTCAGGGTGTGATATTAACACCCGCCACCAGCCAAATGCTGGTAAGATTTCTACTGTAGCGGCCACTTTGGCTGGTAACCAACCAGGTTGTGTTATATTGTAAGAGGTAATGACCGGGAAAATGTTGACAATGGCTGGTTATTTTTTGAATCCACAAGCCTCTCTGGACAGTGGGGGAAAAAGTTAATGGCATGCTCTGGTTTGAATACACAGGCGCGTGGTGCTCGATACGGCCCCCTCTGTCCCTCCACGGTTGTGACTGTTTCAGGTTTACCAGTGTACGGCTCTTAGACCCAGCCCACGCTTGCAGGAAAACAATGAAATAAGATTAACTGGTGAAGACATGTTACCGCAGTCCGTAAGGCGGCCGACTCTGAAGCTATATAAAGCTAGCATGACTGCCATCAGTAATGCTAGTCTTATTTAATTACCAGATGTCCCTATATGGGGTTTAGAATGCCAAATCATATTAATTCCATTTAGAATGCCAAATCATATTAATTCCATTTAGAATGCCAAATCATATTTATGCATGTGTGTGGCATTGCTGCCAGTCAGTAACACTAGCATTATTTTATCACCAGATGCCCCTTATACAGGTTAGCATTAAGCGCTATAGTAATAAAGTGCTGTAAAAGCATGTCAAAGAGAAACAGGAACAACAATAGGTACGGACTAATAGCATGGAATTAAAAGACAGATATGGAGACAGAATGCGGAACAGTCCTAAGTACAAGGAGTAGCGATTAAGCTGAATAGCCACGCTTAAAATAAAAGCACACAGCAATAAAATATGGTGCTTAGCAGTCCTCCTTGCGCTACACACCTGTCACAATAAACCAACCGCTGAGCCTAGCAATGGCCTTTTCAGACTAAATGACCCACAAATACAACACTACAGTCCTGAAGCCTGGTCAGAACATGGGCATGGCACCCACTCCATTAATGCCAGGCCATGACTGCTTTTTTCCATGTGGTTAGTGTGGCCGCTCTGGATAAAAGGCAGGGGTGTGGACACCCCTGTTCTTTAAAAGTGTTTTCTGTAGTTGTTTGCTTGGCACTAAACATTACAGCAATGAATTGGGTGGCCTCTTGCACTCATTTACACGCACACAAAACATTCTATCACACACAAGTTGCCTCTCTTTTTTGTTTGTTTCTTCTTCAGCCCCCACTCCTACTCATCTCTCACTCATTCTTTCTCTTCCACTCTCTGTCTCGCTCTCTCTCTTCTATCCTGCTCTCTTCCTCTGTTCCTCCAGTGCAGAAGCAGGACTTGTCCATGTACAGCAGTGGTCCCCAACCCTGTTCTGGAAGATCTAACCATCCTATAGGTTTTCATTCCAACCCTAATTTATTTGGCACACCTGACTTTACTACTTAGCAGCTCAAAGTGATCTCGATCTGTTGAATGAGGTGTGCTTTGTTAGGGATGGAGTGAAAACCTACAGGACGGTGGATCTCCAGGAACAGGGTTCGGGACCACTGCTGTACATTGCCTGTCCAGTACCAACAGTACAGTCATCTACCAAAAGCAGAAGAGGTTCAGTTAGAGCAGAGAGATATAGTCCTCTCGGACAGGGAGGGAGCTGCCATTTTGAAAGATTTAGTTATTAACAATGGACATCTCCCAGGTCTGCAGCATCTTACCATTTCACCCAACTTTTCTGGGCAGGATGCCCCTTTGTTTAGCCTTGCTCACTGTTTGCTTTGCCGCTGTTGTCTATCGATTTCATAACTTGGATACATTCAGTAACTCTGCAATGAAATTAATGAAAGATTTCACCCGCAGCCAGAACCTCCACTGCAATAGAGAACCTGACCTTGAACAGTCTGCCATTTGTGTATTATTTTATGATGCATAGCCTCCAGAGATGATTATCTGCATTCTGCACTTTGCAGAAATTGAAAAGTAATTTTTTTCTTAATTCTTTTCCAGAACAATGATCAGAGGCGATTGTTCCATTATTTCTCAGCTCAAGAGGGAAAGTAAGTATTTTTGCTGAATTATATCATCGTCAAACGACTGATTGGTACCCAGGGAAAAAAAACCTTGATCACCCATGTCCTTTCTCTGAATTTTGCTTGACCTGTTGCGCTGTGCTCAGATGTGAGATTTGAGTCTTTTTGTAGTTTGTGACCTGGGGAATGCTGAAACTAACTAAACTACACTGTTCACATTTTACATTTTGCATGTGTGTGAGTTTTTGTGTTTGATCTTTTCCCTTATTTGACCCTAATGCTGCATGTGCAGCAGTTGGGCATACAAGTATCTGTATGTATGTGTGTTCATGTACTGTGTGTGCATGTCCCCTTCTGTCCGTGTGCCAGCATGTGTTTGTGTGTTCGCTTTTGTACTGTGTGTGTGTGTGTGTGTGTGTGTGTGTGTGTGTGTGTGTGTGTGTGTGTGTGTGTGCGCCTGTATGTATGAGAGAGAAGAGTGACACGGGAGTGCAAGCATGCAGACAGATAGGTATTGCCCTCGTGTGTTTTATGTGGCTTTTCTTCTGTTGAGGCCGAGTTGAATTTGACATTGGGTGCAAGCGCACCATGTTCATAATGGCCTACAGATGTGCAAATTCCCATATGGGACTGTATTTATGGGAAATTTCACAGCTGGAATAACACAAATCACAAGGCTCCTGCTTTTGAGAGAACCCGTCTGAATTCCATGAGGGACATTCCTCCGCTGCACAGAACAGCAGGCTCTGGTCCCCACTCATTGGCTGCCTTTTGTGTCAATGGCTGCAACAGCTAATCAGAGATGTAAAATATATGGACTGAGGGTGGGGGGATTTTATTGTTTTTATTGGCTCGCTGCGGCCTGGAATTTTTCCACAAAAGCACTGCAGGTGCAGTCCGCTCCCTCGGGGTGCGTAACAGTTGCTCTGCTGTGCTTTTATGTACTGCGGGTTGGAGCTAATCAGGGGAGCATCGTGCTGGTGCTGTGACTGTTATTGATCTACCCCATTCAGGGCCCCTTGTACCTGCTCTGCCATTCAAACCACCTCAAACTGTTCTACTGTGGAGAGCAGGGGTCCTCAATCTTATCTATTATGGGCCGGTGTGGGTGCAGGCTTTTGTTCCAACCAAGCAGTAACACACCTGATTCTACTAATCAAGGTTCTTAGCAAAGTCTCTAATGGTTGATTAGTAGAATCAGGTGTGGAACTGCTTGGTTGGGAAAAATCCTGCACCCACACCGGCCCTTGCTGGATAAGATTGAGGACCCCTGGTTTAGAGCTTACAGTAAAGCCTGCTAAAGGCGAAGTAAAGGGATCATTACCATACTATTCTTTATTTACCAGAAACCCTTTATCCAGAGAATTTATACAGCTGGATATTTTACTGGACGGCAGTGGCTCATCTGGGATCAGAAACTGCTACCTGCCTTGCTAGTAGCTGAGTAAACAGCATGACTACCTGTCAGGAAAGGCTTGTCACAGAGCCGTCTTTCAAGATGCCTGTGTCACGCTGTAACTCCACCTGTCACGGGTGTACAACCTGTGCGGGTGAGACCTCCTGCGGCACTGACTGGGTTTTTCGGTGGTTTGGCTGTGGGACATTCACGTGACGAAAGTCCTGGGATGGAGCGCTGAGTGGATGCGGATCGGCCGACGGACCGGATGACCCCGGCCTCCAACGTGCGGCGGAGTGGGCTTTAATAATCCAGCAGGCTGCCGGTATCCCGTTCCACGGTCCGCCACAACCGGAGCCCCGTCGCCTCCGATTGGCCGGCTCGAACTCCGAGCCCCGACCTCCAGGCAACCCTTAGACAGCCCCAGGGATGTCGGTGTGGATCACATGACCGATCTGGCCCGGGAACTGGTTACGCGGTGAATGACGCAGGGTAACTGAGAGGGAGGGAGTGGGGTGTTGGGGAGGAGGGGGTGGCGCCCCTGTCAGTTATGTGTCTCAGTACTTATACTTTATTGATAGTCTTCTGGGCCTTTTAACATCAAGCAAGATTCAATTTCTACAACGCCTACAATTATATAAAGCACAAATTGAAAGACACATTAGGGTTCTCACACACATTACCATTACGTTACAGGCATTCAGCAGACGCTCTTATCCAGAGCGACTTTGTTACGTTCGTCTGTCTTGTGTTTAGTAGGACTGCAGCCTGATTTTATTGGGATGTTGTTCGTTTGTTTCCCCCTTGTGTTTGCATTTAACCATTACATCTTCATTTGCAGTTCGTGGCCACCTGTCATCAATCCCATTAATTAACTCCGTCAATTAGTCAATCTTCTGTCGTCCAACCAGTTTTCTGTTCCTCCACTATATAGACCCTCCCTTTCTTTAGTTCGCTCTCTTTCTGTCTGTGCTGTGGCAGTGCACAGGCAGGAGGGCATTTTGTGTTTGTTACCCTTTTCTATTTTGTGTTAACTTAGAAGCTTTTGAATGTTTTAGTTGCTTTAGTTAAGTACTTTGTATTTGTTGACCAGCCTTACTTTATAGTTCAGTCTTTGGTTTTATTATTAGTTAGTCTACCATTCAGCTTATTGTTTATGTTGTAATTGGTTTTGGGCTTGTAGGGAGCACCAGGGATAAGGGTAGTATTCCCTGGGGTTTATATTTTCACATTCACTCAGGTAATTCCTTTGTTTAGTTCATCAGTTTAGAGTGGCACCACCTCCTGTATTTTGTTTGGGAGCTCTTTGAAGCTCTGTTCATGGTGGTGGGTTTTCCTTTTTTTAATGCTTTTGTTTGGTGTCACAGTTAGTATCCCTCTGTTTTCCCTACGTTGTCCCGTATGATTGCATTGGTATAAATAAAGCATTTTAATTTATATCTTTAAGCTGCCTCCGTGTGTCTGTGTCCTCATTCACCTGGTCTGCTGTGCAAGTGTTTGGCTCCTGGTCCTCCAGACCACTAGGGGAGCCGTAACATTTATGGGGGCTCGTCCGGGATCTTAGATCTACTTTTCACAGCAGACTTGATGAATGTTGGAGCACAGACTACACGTAGCTAGTAAAGGCTGGTCGGTTGGTGCTGTGGTTGGCACGTGGCTCAGTTCAGTGTAGTGCTTGTGTACCTTGGTAACATTCAGGATGGGTGACTTTGACGTTGAGGCGTTCCTCTTCGGCCTTGGCAATGTAGAACAACTTGACCGGTGTAAGAAGCAGGATCTAGTAGACCTAGCCGCTCATCTTGGTGTTACCCTCTCCATGACACAAAAGCTAGCTGAACTGAAGCAGGAGGTAATCAGTATTCTGATAGAGCAGAGGTACTTAGGAGCAGGAGCAGCTGGGGACGTTTCCTCCCATTCTCTATCAGAGTCTGAAGAGTTGGGTAGAGAGCAAGGGAAGAATGGTGTTAGTGATGTTGCTGAGACACACACTACCCAGATGGCTAGTCCAGAGGCTAAGCCAGAGGTTAATGTTACTTTACCTGTTGCTCTAGGTCTAGGAGATGATCCCCACGTTAACTTGCAGATGATGCGTTTGCAGATGGAGGCTAAAGAGAGAGAAAATGCTCACCTGTTAGCCATGAGGAAACTGGAATACGAGAAAGAGAATGAGCTTAAAAGGCTAGAGGTAGCATTGGACACAGTGAGTTTAATGTCAGCAAAAGCCTTCCACTCGTACCGCAGTTCCGTGACGTTGACGTTGAGGCGTGGTTTAACGCGTTTGAACGCATAGCCAAGTCACACAAGTGGCCAGCCGCTGGCTGGGCTCTAGTTTTGCAAAGCAAGCTATCTGGTAAAGGTCTCGACGCGTTAAGCACAATGTCAGTCGAAGACAGTCTGGTCTACGAAAAAGTAAAGACAGCAGTGCTGCGCGTGTATGCCTTGGTTCCTGAGGCATATCGCCAAAAGTTCCGCAATCACAAAATGAAGCCTGGTCAGGCAGTAGCCGAATTCGGTCGTGAGAAGGAAGTGTACTTCAAACGCTGGTGCGAGGTTAGCAAAGTTTCCACTTTTGATTCGCTTACTGAGCTAATCCTTATTGAGGAGCTGAAAAATTGTCTACCCGAACGTTTGGTATCATCTAAACGAGCGCGAGGTTACAACCTTGTCTGAGGCAACGGTTCTCGCCGACAACTATCTGTTGACACACAGAAGCTCGTTTGGGGCTGTTCGTAGTGACAATCGGGGTTCTCCCCAAGCTACTCAGGTCAGTAAAGTGTTAGCTCCCAACAATGCAACAGCGCCCTCGTCTGGCCACTCAAGCTCAGAGCATGAGACTCGTAAGTGTAATTTCTGTCATAGAATAGGACACATTAAGCCAGACTGTTTTGCATGGAAACGTGTTCAGGAAAAACGGCAAGTAAAGGATGTGAAAGAGGCAGGACTGGTTCAGACACTGCGCCCCTTGTCTGACATTCCCTTGTCAGATGATTCATGGGACGGAGTCGATGACAGTTACAAGCCCTACTTGTACAGTGGGTGTGTTTCTCTACCTGGAGATGTACTGAAAACCCGCTCGGTCCGTATATTACGGGACACCGGTGCGAACCAGTCACTCATGTTGCCTGGTCTCCTACCTTTTCCTGACGAAGCTGAATCCAATGTGTTGGTGACGGGCATAGGTTGTGGCTATGTGTCCGCGCCTCTCCACGCAGTACATTTGAAATGTGATTTAGTTACAGGCACATATAAAGTTGGGGTAGCCTCAAGGTTGCCAGTGGCGGGGGTTGACCTTCTTCTGGGAAATGACATCATCAAGGGAAAAGACAGAGTAGTGCCAGTTGTAGAGGTACTAAAGCATCCTGTTGCTTCACACTCCGATGTGCTGTCGGAGAATTTCCCTGACGTCTTCCCAGTGTGCGCGGTTACTCGGGCACAAGCCCGTAGACAGAAAGGGGAGGACGTTGATCTGTCAGACACTGTATTTCCACCAGAGTTGTTTGACAGGACAGTGAAGTTAACTCCAGAGTCCGCGAAGGCTCCTGTTAAGGAATTACCTGAGTGAATGTGAAAATATAAACCCCAGGGAATACTACCCTTATCCCACTGCTCCCTACAAGCCCAAAACCAATTACAACATAAACAATAAGCTGAATGGTAGACTAACTAATAATAAAACCAAAGACTGAACTATAAAGTAAGGCTGGTCAACAAATACAAAGTACTTAACTAAAGCAACTAAAACATTCAAAAGCTTCTAAGTTAACACAAAATAGAAAAGGGTAACAAACACAAAATGCCCTCCTGCCTGTGCACTGCCACAGCACAGACAGAAAGAGAGCGAACTAAAGAAAGGGAGGGTCTATATAGTGGAGGAACAGAAAACTGGTTGGACGACAGAAGATTGACTAATTGACGGAGCTGATTAATGGGATTGATGACAGGTGGCCACGAACTGCAAATGAAGATGTAATGGTTAAATGCAAACACAAGGGGGAAACAAACGAACAACATCCCAATAAAAGCAGGCTGCAGTCCTACTAAACACAAGACAGACGAACGTAACAGACTTACACAACTTTTTTAATTTTTTAATTTTTTTTATTTTTTTTGACATATCTATTTATACAGCTGGATATATACTGAAGCAATTCAGGTTAAGTACTTTGCTCAAGGGTACAACGGCAGTGCCCTACCTTGGAATCGAACCTGCAACCTTTGGGTTACAAGGCCAGTTCCGTAACCATTATACTACACTGCCGCCCCTTACCATAGCATTAGCACTCACACACACAAACAATGCATACTCATCTTCAAAATCATCTGGATGCATCTGGTTACTGTGGGTGTCTTATGTCTGTGTAGCTTGTTGTGGCTTAGCTGTGGCATTGACTTGGCTTGGCTTTTCCATTTATACAATATATATTAGGAACCGCATTTATTTAAAAGATTTTTGGTCAGTTTGTGTTTGACAAATCATCGCCAAATACAGAAAACAGGAAGGCTGATCTGAGACCAGTCGACGGCCCAGCGCCAGCTGGCTCTGCGGCCGTGGTGACGGGGCAGACTGATCTGAGGCCTGTGCGTGCTGACATGCCTCTCTCTCGCAGTGGCTGACCATTGGATGAACTACATCTCATTCGGGGGCCTGCGGACCCACACGGAGCTGGAGGGTCGGCTGCTGACCGAGCTCATCTACGTCCACAGCAAAATGCTGATAGCCGACGACAACACTGTCATCATCGGTGAGAGCGGGGAACGGCCGGCGGGGGGGTGGGCATGCTCCACTTAGCGAGACAGAACCCCAGCAATAACACCCCGTCGCATTAACCACACCCCTCTCGCTGTCAGTCATAATGACGCATCCTAATGTGTATGGGTCTCACTTGCAAAAGAGGTTTTATATCTCAATGTTGACAGTTGACAGCTTAGTAAAATATAATTTTTTCACATAGTTTTTTTGTAATTGTGTATACTTTTTTGTCTTTTTGTTCCATCATATCAGTGTCTTTTTTTTGGTTGCATCTGCAGCAAGTCCACGTCTGCCCATTTAAGGAGAAGCAGGGTGCTCCAATAGGACTGGAGTTTTAGGCTGTTAGTCTCTCTATTTCTGTACACAGCATGTTGAACACTAACAAAAGAACATTCAAGAGATGAGATTTCATTTCTGGACCCTTATTTGTAAGAAAAGCTCTTCTGTGTCTCCCATTTTTCACAAACAAAAGGATTCTTTTCTATTGTGAAAGTGTTGAATCGGAAAGAAAATCACCAATTTCACATCATTGATAATGAGATTTTCTTTGCATCAGCAAACCTTTAAAAATGTTATTTTTTATAAAAAAAATATTTTGCATTATAGGCCAGAAAAACAAATAATATGTAAAGCAATATGCAATTAGAGAAAATGTAATTCATCAAATTCAGAATGCGGCCTGTACATCATGTTCGTGTGGCTCCCCCTGTTGTCAGAATGCTGTTCTGCAAGTAGTACACACAATGTTTGACTTAGTGCCAGGGCCTATCTGGAACTTGTAAGTCTTGGGTATTTGCCCTTATTATGTGCAGAGATTACATTTCACTTATTATCCAATTGAATTTCTGGCAGTTCAGGTTAAGTGTCTCACTTAATCCCCCCCCTAGGAACTGAGACAGAGTCCCTTTGGTTATGAGCCAATATCAGATCAAATACGTGCCTCTCACAAGCTTATGCTTCTCATCAGGAAGTGTATTTGTTCAGACCTCTTGAGGAGGGTGCAATGTGCATAATTCATTTGCTTAATTAGAAAGCTGCCAGGTTGAATTAGTATGTAAATGAAGTGGATCCTGCAGTGTTTAAACCCCCCACTCTCCCCAAAGAAGAGGGTTAGTTTGCTATCTCCAGATCAATGCCCCTGCAGTAGAGTGGAGGAGCCAGTAGGGGGCACTTTTCCATTCTCTGTGCTGAATGGTGCTTCCCAACTGTTTCACAGCCTTTTTTACATCGTAGTGAGCTGCAGGCAGGGGGTGACTTAATGTGGAGGGGCCAGGCAGATTAGTCAACCTCTTCTCAACCTGCTCCATGGATTGGCCATATAGCACAGTGTGCAGGGAAGTGGATTTAAAACTCAGTTTACAGCCTCGATTCCCAGGCGGGGCGCTGCAGTTTTGCCCTTGAGCAAGGTACTTAAGTAAATTCAGTAAATATCCAGCTGTATCAAAGGATTGTATATGAAGTGTAAATGTAAAGTCACACTGCTAAATGCCTGAATGTAGGCTGCACATCGTGACCAGGACGCTGTGCCATTCTTTGTCCTAAAATGCATTGCAGTTTGATGAGTGGAATAGTTTCAGGTGTCGCCATGCACTATTTACATTACATTAGTCATTTAGCACTTAGCATTTAGCAGACACTCTTACCTAGAGCAGCTTTGCACTTATTTTGATGTACGGTCCATTTATACAGCTGGATATGTAATGCAGTTCGGGTTAAGTACTCTTGCTCAAGTGCCCCATCTGGGAATAAAACCGTAAATCTCTGTGTTACATGGCCATTTCCCTGAGCATTACACTGCACCTAATGCCCTCCCGGATGATGATGTGGTTGTGTTCCTTTCCCCTCTGTTTCAGGCTCAGCCAACATCAATGACAGGAGCATGCTGGGAAAGCGGGACAGTGAGGTGGCGGTCATCGTGGAGGACACGGAGACAGTGACGTCCGTGATGGACGGGGAGGAGTACCAGGCAGGGAAGTTTGGCCTACAGCTTCGGCTGGAGTGCTTCAGGTGGGTTCGCTACACCCCTGCCCCCCCCACCACCACCACCACCACTGTCACCACCACCCTTGTTACTCCTCCTGTCAAACCCAGGACTCTACAGTCATGTCCTGGACAACTGTGCCCGTTCTGCCTTTTCTCCAAAAACATGAATCCCGAAAAACGACATTAAATTAACAGGCAATAAAAGGCACTAATAATGAGAATGTGCCGTTTATCCAAAAGTTCCAGCTGGTAATGTTGTGTGTGTGTTAAAGCGAAGAAGCATATTTAAATACTAGTACTGATGCTGATTCCAGTGGCACTGCAGGGGAGTGTTGTGTGTCCGTGGCTGCAGCCAGGAGAACTGCGACAGGCTAAGTGTGTTTTCACTGGGACTGGCTAAGTATGTTTTCACTGGACTGTTTCTTAGATATCTGCATAGTTTATTAACGTCAGTAGCGACAATTTTGGTGTGGCAGTGTTTTTGCACAGATTTTAGCATTTTTAGCGTTTTTTACAAATCCATAACCCATTTATATGGCTAGCTGTATACTGAAGCAATGCAAAACCATGGAACAAGCAACAACAAGTGAACACAACCAGCTGGAATTGACCGCTGATGGCGACATAGACTTGGGAGAAACCTTCCAGCTCTACATGCTATTCAGGGAGGATATTGCAGAGGGCAAGCAAGATTTTGTATCTGTTGTTTCTTCCTAGTCTTTTTTTTAGTGGGACAACAAAGCCTCTCTTACCCCTTTTCCACCAACACCAACCTAGTTCTGGTTCTGGGCTGGTGCTAGTGCCGGTTCGCAGTTGGTTCAACTTGCGAACCTTCTAGGAACCGGTTTGCTTTTCCACGGGCTAGAGAGCCAGATCATTACGTCACTGTATAAGTCTGTATACGTCTCCGCTTTCCCAGCAACGCTCGAACTGGCCCTCGAACTTGCTTGGTGGAAAAGGGGTATCTCAGAACCCCCTTTGCAAAGGATGATCCATCCATGCATTTTGCGCTGTCCTTAGAGACCTTTTCCCTCTGCAGAATGATCCTTGGCGCCTTCACCGACCCCACCATAGATGTGATGGACCCCATCAGCGACCATTTCTACAAGGAGGTGTGGATGGCCACGTCTGCACGCAATGCAACCATCTACCAGAAGGTAACCTCTCTCCCGCCCTGAAACCTCTTTAACCCGTTCGCGCAGACCCTCTTGTGACCATGCTGTGAGATTGCTCAACTCAGAAATTCATTGCTCCTGCAACAAAACTATAATTTCAAACAACAAACGCCATATTCTAATTTAATTCATACGTGATACATGACAACTATGCCAAATACAGAGTTTCTAAGTGCCACCATTGTCGTGTAGGTGGTCCATTTAACAAGCAACCCCCACCCAGTCTCACCTGAAACTATACCAACCCAAGTGTGACACATTGGACAATAGGGTCTAAATGGGAGTTCATAAAAATATTCTTTCACCACCCAAAATTTGTGATAAAGCCAACAATAGCCCGAACGTATTCCAATACAGCGGTAAAAAACGCTGCTCACTCAATAGCGAAATAAGCAAGTGAAATTCTCGTGTAATCATGCCACGTCAGTCTACTATCAATATCTGCTACTAAATATGAAATAAATATACAATCCTGCCATGGGTTTTACACGTAGAGATGTCCCTTTCAAGATTCAGTGATCATTTATTGCCTGAACAATCTGTTTGAGAAATACACACCCTTTTATAATGCGAGTACAGTCCAGTTCATTCAAGTTCATTCTGGTTTGATTGAAACTCTTTTGTCCAATAGAGGACATTATAAGCTTTCCAACAGGGTTTTACACGTCTTCATTGGTGCTTGGAACCATAAATGATGACCGAGCACAACAGAGAGCTTAGTTGTGTCACTACAGCTTTACGCATGAACTACAATATAAGCACGAAAATACATTTGCTCGGTGAGGCGATTTCCTCCTCAATATGTAAGTATTACTGCACGTAATATTTCAATTATGTATTTTAGTTTTTCCACTCCACCACTGTCCTGTGCCATATGTTTGATATGAAATTGAGTGCTATTTTCTAATGAGTGCATTTTACATTCTGTAGTGTAAGCATTCATAGGTGTCATGTTTGATACACCGATTTGCCGTGAACATTGCCAGCCTTTTCCTGCTGGTGGAATATTATTTTATTGTAATCGTATCAATGTAAGACTGACAAAGTCCTCGCAGCAGATCAAAATCCGTTAAAGTGGAAAAAGGGCAAAAAAGCTCACTTGGTGCTAATAAAATCCAAAAAAGGAAGAATTCAGATTAAGAAGAGAATGGATGCACTCCTAAAAATACTTGTATTAAAAAAATATGTTATTTTTATTTCATTATGTCTCAATACAGAGCCGGCTAGTACACAAATGCTCAATGTTTCGGCCTCAGCCTTTGTCAAGTGCTCTGTATTGAGAGATAATGAAATAAAAATAACATAAGTATTTTTTGGAGTGCATCCATTCTCTTCTTAATTGTAATCGTATCATACATAATGTAGACTATGGCGTATCTCCCTGGGCTATGCTTATCACTTAGGGCATGGATAATACTCATTCAAATTTTCTGTGTGCTAATATGCTCGATGAATGTTACATTTTTCTCTGAGTGATTATAAATAGCAACATTTGTGAAACACACTACAGAGATGTCATCCCAGGGCATGCACAAAAGATTACATTCTGTAGAGTACAGGAAAAAGTGATGTTTTATTGAAGTACAAGAGTAAATGATTAGGCTACATATTTCGGTGTGTGTACTAGTGTGATATCAATGTTTTTATCGTAAACCATCATAAGGGGCAAATGATTGATATGCTTTATAATGGACAAAAAGTAGTTAAATCATTTTATGACAGGTTTTGGATAGGTTTTTGGACCCATAGATTTCTATCCTCCTATACTGATGAAAATATTGTAATTCCCACTGGAGAATGACGCAAATATGAGTTTTGTGAGTCAAAACTTGATTTGTAGTTAATTAGATGATTATTTTATGATTTACAGCAGTGCACAATTCAGCCATTTTGGATAGATTTGGAGACACTAAGGGACAACAGGGTACACTGCTTACATTTTGCATCATAGCTTTAGTAGTTCTGCATATCACCCTCAGATTTTGCACACTTGTGGTCAAGCAGTGTATTATCCAGGATATGTATAGGTTCACCTGTTTTACATTTGTTTCTCTCAGTATTTCATCGCAAATGTTTGCCAAGATTTCTTTGCATTTATTTATTTATTTATTTATTTACTTTATTTTTACCTAAATTATTAAAATAATCAAAAATTAGTATTGTAAATGATACAACTGTCTTGCTTCATTTATACAATTTTTCAAGTTTCTGTGATGCTCACACCTGGAGTGATAAAGCCTTAGTTGAGGATTGACCAAATTTGGCATCTGTGCGAAGGGGTTGAATAAGATGCTTTTTATTTTCTGATTATTTGTCTTTCCCTCTCCCAGAATGCACAGACTATTTCCCGCCCGACTGCTTACCAATAATAATAAAAGTAATTAAATATTATACAAATGGCTGGTATCAGGCTCAATTATATTTTCAATTCAGTCAATTTAAAAAAATATGTTTTTTATTTAAGTGCAAATCCAGTGGGCCTTCTAGGTCAGTGGGCCCTGTGGTGGATATTGTCCCTGAAATTACATAGACCTTACGTGATGCTTTTATAAATATGAGTGTGTGTGTTTGTGTGTTAAAACAGTCTCTGGTGATACTTGTGCTCTTTTGCCTCCCGTCTACGTGTACATATTCAGTGTGACGTCACAAGAAAAGCCATCTATGAACTTTATTTCAGCAGCCTAGGACAAAATTAAACAGGCAGGAATGAACAAAGAGGAGGCAAAAAATCCAGAGAACAAAAAAAAAGAGGTACAAAATCAAAGTCCAGGGGGCCAGGGGACAGGCAGAAGTCAAGGCAGGTAAGGGTCAGGTAAAAAGTAGCAAAAGGCAGAAAACACAGGGCGAGAGGCGAAAACACAACGGGAAAACGGAAAAAAAAAAAAAAAAAAATAAAAAAAAAAACAATAAAAAAAAACAACACAAAACAACAAACACAAAAGAACAACAAGAAAAAAAAAAAAAAAAAAAAAAAAAAATAAAACAAAAAACAAAACAAAACGATAACAAATTTAAAAAGATATTACGAAGACGAGGAACAAAAGACGAGAACAAAGAAAGCATATGGTATACATGTGTAAACAGACACTCTTAACTTAGAGAAAACAGGAAACGGAAAACAGAGAGACGAGAGAGAGAACACGTAACACAATTAGTAATAAATTCGTTTAGTAATTATCCTATCCTCCTGTCTACGTTAACGTTTTTTACAACACACAATGACAATATACGGAGGAAACAAAACACAGCTGTGAAAACAGATGAGAACTAAATTGTTTGTGTGTTGTTAGTAGTAATTCTAAATTAAACCCTGACGTTAGTAGATTAGTTTTATTAGTTTATGTTTTAGAGTTTAGTATTAATAGTAAGTCCTATAATATATATAGTAAGTAGTGTAATACAAAAAAAAAAAACAGAAAAGAAAAAAAAAAAAACGTGAGAGAGAGAGAGGAGAGACACACACAAAACGCAAAGGCTGCGGAAAAATGGAAAAGTGTATGCTACCGAAACTGACAATACTAAACATGACAGAAATACAAAAACAAACTCAGAACATAACAAAAATAGCATTGAGTAGGTTATCTATCAACTCATCATGAGTCATCATCACAAGTTCAATACGTTGAGTTCTCCGATGAGTAAAACAACACGACTATAACTCTGTTATCGAATCGTGTAAAGTAAAATCACGCATGGATTTAAAATATAACTGTAAACCCTGTCAAGGGCTGGAAGCAGTTACACACCTGATTCTACTAATCAACCACTGGTTTTTGGACCTTGATTAGTAGAATCAGGTGTGTTACTGCTTGGTTGAGACAAAAGCCTGCACCCACACTGGCCCTTACTGGATAAGATTGAGGCCCTCTGGCCTAAGGTGAAATTGGGTGTGTTTACATGCACTCAATATTCCGATAACTGGGAGTATTCCGAACATGGCAATAATACGATAAATGCGTTTACATGCACTTAAGTAATGCGATAATGGGAAAAATCCAGGTTTACATGATTCTGGCAATATTCCGATTTCTTTCACTGAACGTGATGTGTAACTTAAACGTAAATTAGAAACATATATTAGCCTAACGTTATATATTATAAATTACATATTTTAACGTTTATACATAACGTGACTATACTTCCTGTTGGGTTGCTAGAAACACGTTAACTATAGCCTAACGTTAGTTACATAAGAAAGAACAGCAGCCTATAACGTATAAGAAAGTAACGTTAAACATGGTAACGTTAGACAGGAATGCTCTTATGGGTTTCGTCGTCATATGGCAGATGTTATGGTTGCGGTTGGCAACTAACACTGTCTTTCAAGCGTTCTGTGTTATGAGCAGAAGACGACGAAGAGCTTTAACGTTACAACAAGCGCTGATTATTGGACCCAGAATAGGCCTTCCTCCAGCACTGTTAAGGACCCGGTAGTGCTGGATGCGCGTTAAGAGCAAGGACTGGTGGGAGAGAGTGGTGCTAAATGAATTCACCGATTCAGACCGTAGACTTGTGGACACCAAACTGGTTCGCTATCAGCCTGTACTCCCCGCAGCTACCGACTTTGTACAGCGCTATTGCGACTCGCATTTGAAGAGGTACAGCTGGACGCACTGTCACTTCGTCAGGGCTCATTATGTTCTGTACCAAACCACAAAGTTTCATAAATGATCTCCGAGCCATACTGAAGTTGCCTCTCCATTCTGAATCGGTGAATTAATTTACCATATGACGACGAAACCCATAAGAGCATTATTGAGTGCATGTAAACGTGCTCATTATTTCCGCGTTTCTAACTTTTTTCCCATCTTTAAAAAAACTAACTAGATCGGAATAAGCGTTTACATGCAACCAATAAAATGAAAAACACGGCAAAGATGGGGAAGCTCTCCTCAACCACCACCAAACTCTATTCAACTACCACCTAATCTCCACACATCAACCACATCCTCTTCAATATGTCTCCCATGGTATGGCTCTCCTGTCACTTTTCATTGATGATTATTTGTCACGGGAGAGTCCGTGAGTCTGATGAATCCCTACCCTGGTAGCTTGGAAATATTTAAGTAGCATGGCAGAAATCGCACCAGTCTGGGTGATGGCACCGAAGGAAAAAAGTCCCATGATATGAGTGTTGGTAGTGAGACACACCCATAGGATTGGGACTATATTTCCTTTATTTTTAAGCCTGTAAAAACTGCATTGGCAAGTAAAGAGTCTATGACTTGGGTGCCCACGCCCCTCCCCCCACTCCTTTCTCACATATACACACAGGCACGCAGACGCACGCACACACATTTTTTTTTTTGTAACTGAAGATTTTACATTCTGAACAAGCCCCGCCTCTTTCCCCCCCTCACCACTAGGTGTTTCGCTGCCTGCCGTCCAGCGATGTACGTAGTACAATGGAGCTGGAGAGCTTTCTGTCCAAACCGGGCCTCGAGAAGGAGGACCCCGTTCGAGCCGTGGAGGAGCTGAAGAAGATCCGGGGGTTCCTGGTCCAGTTCCCCCTATATTTCCTGAGTGAGGAGAACCTCCTGCCCTCTGTAGGGTCCAAGGAAGCCATGGTTCCCACTGAGATCTGGACCTGAGACAGAGGGGAGTCAGGGAGCGGTAACGGGAGCCAGAACCAGTACCATCTATCTCCGCCAGCTCTACGCCTAGAACCCAGCCTTTAACAGCAAAGCAGAAATCTGTCTATAGACGGGAAAAGCCTGGGGGAGCTGTAGGTTTGTGTGCCAGCTGAGAGAGACTGTATTTTTATACGGTGGGAGGGGAGAGCGGGGCCAGGTGCCCGCAGTTCGGCCTGAAACAGTTTGCCACTTTTAGACTGTTTTTGTATCTTCTTGCATAATTAACAATCTTTTTTTCTTTTTGTTTATCTTTTTTTTACTAATATCTGGGAAAACTAACACTATGCAAGTATAAAAAGACCTGTGAACGTATAGCAGAAACTACTGCATGTGTATATTGTTCTGTGTCCATGTGTGTTGTAAAGAGCCTTTTTTAAAGTAAGTAAGTAAGTTTCCAGTATAAAAGAGAGAATGAAATCGATGGGATCATGGGAGCTAAGCTAAGACTTCCATGTCCCTTGTTTGCCTTTAATACCTGTGTGTCATATGCGACTGTACTTTGTGGAACAATATTGCCTGAAAGGAAAATGTAAATGCAATGGTTTCGCTAATATAGCTCAGTGTTGCTACAGCAGTGGATCCCAGCCTTGGTCCTAGGTACACACCACATGAGTTGGTTCTCACTCCAGCCAAGCTCTCTCTTAATCATGTTACACGGAGTTGTTAATTCAGTACTGATCTGGATTGGACGTCACTTAGCAAGTATTTTTTTATAAACATTTTTAAGGGATAGGTTTTTTGGAAGGGTGTTGTCTGAGACCTAGAAAAACATGATCCATGCGTAACTCGAATGTTTCTACAAGTTATTTTGACTTGACAAATGAATTTATAATTCATAAAAAGGTAGGTATGCAATGTGATTGACCAAATAATTTGAACACTGAAGTTCAGTTCAGCTGAACAACTAGTTGTTTGAATCTGTTGAGCCAAATTAGTTCAAGATAGGATAACAAAAAACAAATGTTGGATAGACATCTATATTTTATTTTATTTAGCACGAACACGTGTATAATATTATTTTAGCACATTCACAAACTATTTTTATCAGGTGTAGAGTGTAGGGACAAAACTCTGAATAAAACTTGTTGCTTGTTCAAACCCACTCAATTGATAGTTCAGCTGGGAGAGAACCACAGTACACAACATGCCCAAGGACCAGGGTAAGGAGACGCAGGGCCACGCAACACAAACTACACTACCTGACCTGTCCATACCCTGGGTGCCTTGTAAAGCTAATATACAGTCAAGCCGGAAAGTCTGAATACCCCTTCACCTTCTCCACGTTTTATTACATTACAGACATATTCTACAATAGATTGAGTTCATTTTTTGTCTCAAAATTCTACAAAAAATGAACTCAATCTATTGTAGAATATGTCTGTCATGTAATAAAACGTGGAGAAGGTGAAAGGGGTATTCAGACTTTCCGGCTTGACTGTACATGCTCACTCATTCTGCAAACCGTCTATAAAGCGGGTTTCTTTCTTGGGTAGCTCAGTTCTTCTTCGAGACATAAAACAACTTTGAAGCACTTTCGGTAGCCAATCAGGAGTAATGGCAAACAATCTGATCACTCAGCACTGAGTGCAGCATCTTTCCGGGATCCAATCACCATCACCGTTGTCATAGTCACACAAGGCCTGAGTGCAATGCTGTTTTTTGTTATGGATTTCAGGGAGGCACATCACCACCGTCACCCACATCAATGTGTCTATGTCTTATTGCCTTTGCTGCAGGGTGGCCCTGGCTCAATTTTGGACCAAACGTTTTATTACCCGGCCACTGCTGTTAAATTGACATCACTGGTTTTCAATGCACTGCATTTTTTGCACATTATATTAACTTCAAAGAGAATACTTTGTTTTTGTTCATGTTGCTAATTATGCACGGTGAGAAAATGTAAGCAATTAAACATACTTGATTTTCATGCTGGTGTGAAAGTTCTTTTTTTTGTTCCTCTCTCTTTCTCTCCTGCCTTGCAGAAATGTTTGAATCCAGCTTCAGGTACCTCAACTATGTACCACATTTTGGTGTAGGAGTCCGTTCTCAGTTGGTTTTCATTATTTCTGCACATATTATCATTGTGATTAATATATGTGGGGTCATAGTCCCCTGCCTTTCTTTCTGTTCTAATGGGATTTCACTTGCCTTTTTCCCCCTGAAAGTTACACGAATCAATCCCACAACGCAACCCATTCTGAGAAGATGATAATCAATTCAGAGGCGAGTATCTGAAAGATTAAGGTTCTGGTGTTTGAAAGGCTATAAGTGGTGTCATATTAGCATTTTACATCCTTTTCCAAAGATAAAAAATGGACTTTTAGTACATGTGTGTATGTGTGTTGGAAAGGGGACTCATCTCCACCTCCAGCAGTACCTAGGGTGGAAACTGTTTTGTATATTTGTCTGGACATCCAGGAAAACCCTACGCTTGTTGGAGCGGTACCACAGTTAATCACTGCCAGGGTAGGATGTCTTGAATGACAGTGCAGTACAGCATCTTCATCACTGTACTGGGGAATTGGGGTTTGCTGCTTAGTTCAGAGCGATCTGCCCCCTGCTGGCCTAATTGTAATTTCACAGTCCCAGTGCTCTCTTGCATTGGGGATCATTCAGTAAACATGTATTGCTGTTTTTTTTGTTTAATCAATAGAGAGCCACTAGTCAGCAACTAAAGGTGACATCTCGAATGTGAAAAAGCTGGCAAAAGCAATAAAAAATGTATAGAACTTATACTGGCTAAACTGTAACTCTCCGGATGGTATGGAGTGGAGCCCGGCCGATATATCGGTTTGGCCGATATATCGGTTTGGCTGATATATCGGCCTTTTTTTGTTTGTTTACTTTTTGGACGACATCGGGATCGGCCGATGTGTCCCGATTTTTAAATAAGTATAATAAACAAAAAAACATTGATTATTTATCCTGTACTTGTCTGTTTGAACGTTGTAATTGCTATTTACTAGAATTATCCAGTAGAGGGAGCTCTAATACAAGTGTGAACAACAGCTGACACGCTACTTGTGTAATAAGACGTTTGTCACCTCATCCAATATTCTCCACAGCGAAACTTGTCTGCACAGATTCGATTGCTGCAATAAAGCTATGTATATGTATTTATTTATGTGCACTTCCACACGTTATTGCAAGCGAGTGTGTAATCTAGTCACGCGTCATCGTAGCAAGCTAACCAGACAACAAAAAACCAGAGAAAACACTTATAACGTGGGTAATTTTAAGCCATGTTATCTAGATTTGTTGTGAAAACATGATAAGGAATGCTGTTGGGAGAAGTGAATCAACCAACAGTTAGCGCGGGTAATCTGCATGAAAGCGCATTGTAGTTTTTTTCACCACCAAATTCTTATGGACAGGGAAGCCTCACGTTACGTATTTCATCCAGTCAATTTAATTTAATTTAACGTTACACTCATTAGCTCCGCTAGATAAAGTCTTGCTCTTTGAGATCATGTAGTAGGAATAAAATAAGAAAATATAATTAATTTAACTGAGAATAGATAATAAGAAATAATGAGGCTGTGTCAATAGCTAATGCGTTATTGCGAGCGAGTGTGTGTCATCTAGTCACGTGCCAGAGCTCGTTGCAGTTTTTTTCACCACCAAATTCTTATGGACAGGGAAGCTCGCTAGATAAAATCTTACTCTTTGAGATCATGTAGTAGGAATAAAATAAGAAAATATAATTGAAAGCTCTGTTTCCTATATTATAATCTGCCACTGCTTGAGTGGCAGTACTAGTAGAGAACAGCTAATGGTGCCTGAGCTGCCAGACTGCTAAAATAGCAGTTTAAAAAAAAGTTCAGTTCATGTGTGTATTTTATATTTACTTGTTTGCTTGTTCATTGTATAATTAAAGTTCAATGTTCTTTTCATATATTGAAGTTTAATGTATAGCCTTTTTATCTATCAAAAAGTTATTTGTGTGTTTATTTTTATTTATTTGTTTGCTTATAGATTATAGATTTGAAAATTTTGCACTTTTTAACAAAATATTGGTCAAAACATCAATAATCGGTGGGCTAGGACTCTCCAAAATCGGTATCGGCATCGGACCCAAAAATCTGGCATCGGTCGGGCTCTAGTATGGAGATAAAGCGCATGCAACTATTTTGTCACAGATCTCAAACGCTACTGCTTGCATATTCAGTCATTTGGTGAATGACCATGTCATGTTTCTCACATCAACCTCAAGGGGGAGATGTTGTGCCGCTCTGCACGCTCTCTCTGCCCGCGTCACCTACGCTTCTCTGTGTTCCAGGACATCGGCTGCGTGACGCGGGAGCCTGCTCCTCGCGTGTCTGTGGATCAATATCGCTGCGAGAACAGATGGGCTCACAATGAATCAATCTGACACCGTCCATTAATAACATCGCTCTAGTCTGGCCGCTAAAGGTGTTATAAAAGCTGAAATGAGACCCATTTGTAACACCAAAAGAACATTTATTTACTTATAGGATTGGTTTATTTTCTGCTTTTACATTTTAACCTGTGGACCAATTTGGTAATATATGGATATAAAAAATGCTGAAAATATAAATTTTCGTTAATTTATTTATATATTACTAGTTTCCTCTTGTTAATAGGGAATAGAGGGAAAGAAGGGATAAAATATACACAGCGTGACTTTTTTCCATATGTAACCAGATACATTTGCACTGTGGGAAGAGGGGGATCAATGATATTGTTTACCTCATTTTTGTGTGAGGTTTTATGATAGATGAGGTATCTTGAGCTTGGGGTGACACCTCTGCGATACCAGAGGGGTCTAATCTGACTCAATGGGCTTGTTTTTTTTGGGGAGGGTTGTTTTGTACCCTGCTATGCAGAATTCGCACAGTTTCACTAATCATTATAGCATGTAGATTCAATGGGACCATCGAAAAGGATAAGCTGTCTGGATCATTACATTTAGGCATTCAGCTTACACGCTTACTCGGAGTGACTTACAGAGCCTACATTTACATACACTAATACATTTATACAGTGGATACATACTGAAGGGTAAATAGTGTGCCCACCTGGGCCACTGTAAATGACAGTCAAACCTGCAACCTCTGAGGTACAAGCCAAGTTCCCTAAACATTGTATTGCACTGCCACGCATCATATGAACTCACTATCTGTGTGGCATGCCATATGCCAGAGGCATCAAATTGACAGCCTGGAGGAAACTGTGTGTGTGTGTGTGTGTGTGTGTGTGTGTGTGTGTGCGTGTGCGGACTTCTTAACCAACCACAGTGATTTAAATTAAGTATATACATACCAAAACACAAACCAGCAGACACTGCAGTGACACCCCTGCCTTATGCAAGGCACTAATAACAAAAACTAAAGCCCCTGGTATGTGCTCTCAGTGTTAAAGAATGTCTCAGCCTTTAGTTTGCAAGGTATGTGATGGTTCAGTGCTAGTACTCAAGCCCTCAGTAATTGGTGAATACATTTCTGTCCTAGATGAACAATCTCCACCTGCGTTGAGTGTCAGATTTCCCTCCAAAATGGGTGGATAGTGTCCCAAGACCCGAAGGTGGCAACCACACGCTTAGTCAACCACTTCAGTAGAACTATTGGGATTAAGAATTTGTGAGTTAATGTTGAGAATATGTGAATACATTTTGCTGCAGTCACAATTTGCTCACATCAGTATTATAAGTAAACAGTTGCTGACCAGACATTTCCATCCCCCATTTATTTGGTTGCTGATTTTAATTGACTTTCAAATTAAACGACATTACATTAGTCACATGCCAAATGTCAATCAAGGCTCTTCTTCATCCGCAAACCCAGGAAATTGCATGTCAATCAGTCATTACTGCAAGCATTTTACACCTACTTGATTGAATCAGCACTGACCTTCAGCCTAACAGCTTGGTTTGGCTCTCTAAATAACATCAGACAAACTAAGCTGGAGCGGGTGATGTAGTAAGAATAGTAAGATCATAGGGAGACAACAAAGAACCAGGAAGCAACTTTATGAGGAGCGGACCGTCAAGAAATTAGAAAGTATAATGGTCCTTCCCTCACATCCCCTGAATCATCTGTTTGAGATCTTGCAGTCAGGAGGAAGACGGAGGGCCCTATCCTATAAAACAAAAAGAGCACTCATCAGCTTTGTGCCATCATCTCTTTGCATCATCAATGACACAGCACACCTCAATTTTTAACACTAATCTTTGGGGTGGACACCTCGATCAGCGATGCATCTCTTCAGGCGTTTGCATTTATGACACGTGAGCTTAGTCATGTGATTTCCTTGCTCACAATGACTCCGCATAAAGTGTGGTTGCCTCAGTCCTCTATCCCTGATGCCACAAAGAGAACCATTCGAGACCTGCCGGCCAGGTCTTGACGGAGGCAACCAGACAGACACTTGAGTGTCCTCCCATTCGGTCTTTCCCTGGCCCCCCGTGTATTCGCCCGCTGTATGAGTGCTGTTTTATCGCCGCTCCGGCTGAAGGGGTTCAAAATCCTGCCGTACCTGGACAATTAGCTGATATATACTGAGTCGTACAGTATGGCACTCTTAAACACTGCCCAGCTATTAGCACATATCTCCAGTCTGGGCATCAATGTCAATTATGGCAAAAGCCAGCTAGTGCCGAGCCAGTCCATCACTTATATTGGACTGTGGCTCGATTCAAGGAGTATGAGAGCATCTTTGACGCCCCGCCGCATAGTCAGTGTGCTCGACGTTGTGCGTCGGTTCCAGGTGAACGCCGTCCTTAAAATGAGGGTTTTTCAGAGGCTTCTGGGCCTGATTATGGCTGCCTCAGCAGTTGTACCTCCCGGACTCCTTGCAGCCAGGCCGCTTCAAATGTGGTTGAAGGCCATTGCACTGCACCCCAAGTGGGACCGTCACGAATCAGGGTGACGCGTCAGTTTTGCCTGCTACTCTGCCCGTGGTGACGAGTCAGCTTTCTGACAAAGGGGGGTCTGAATGGGGGCTGTACCATCACAGCGCATGGTGGTGACGACGGATGCTTCGCTCACCGGTTGGGGAGCTGTTTGTCAGCACCGACCAGCTCAGGGATTGTGATTCTGGTCGTGAGTACATCTGTCAGTATTTGATTCTATGTTATGTTTTTCTGTTATATCTGTTTTTTTATCCGTCTCCCAGCCATGTGCTCTTGTGTTTACTTCCCCATTGTGTCCGCCCCGTCTTATGTGTCAGCTCTTGATTACTTATGTGTCAGCTCTTGATTACTTATGTGTCAGCTCTTGATTACTTATGTGTCTCACCTGCCCAGTTGTTCACCTGTCTCTCGTTTGCTCGTTAGTCTGTATATTTAAGTTCCACTCTTGTCTTGTGTTCTCTGCGAGTTCGTCATACCTGCTTTGCGCTGTTTCGCTACAAGCCTGTCCTGACCCGTGTTTTGGTAGTTTTTTGGTGTGCCTGATTTCTGTTCTCCTGACTTTTTGATTTTGTTTCTTGACTTTGCTTTTTGGATTGTGTTTTTGTACTTTTGCCATGATCACCTGGTTTTGACTACTGCCTGTTCCTGACTATGATTCTGCCTTTTCTTTGTGGTTTATTTTTCAAGTACTGTCTGCACTTGAGTCCCTACTGCACTCTGACAACATCAGTCGGACCACATCAATGTTCTCGAACTTCAAGCTGTTTTTTTCGCACTGAGGCACTTCTTGCCCATGCTCTGGGGAAAACATGTGATAATGAGGTCGGACAACACATCGACAGTTTATCACATAAGCCACCAAGGTGGTGTAAGGTCCCACCAATTTTCGAAAGTGACCCAGCATTTTTTGAACTGGGCGCTTCCCAGGTTGGCCTCTCTTCATGCCGTACACCTCCTGGGTGTCCGAAACAATACAGCGGACTTTTTATCTCATCTGGATTCATCCCGGCGAATGCTCAGTCAGACCTGTTCGCCTCTCAGGAGTCCACTCACTGCCCCCAGTGGTTCTCGATAGCCGAAGATTCAAGCCCCCTGGGGGTAGACGCATGACAGGCCGGCCGGATCACCCTGGGAACTCCTGATCCTGCTCTCTCAAAAGAGCGGCTCTGTTTGGCACTCTCGGCCGAACAGAATGAAGCTCTGGGTTTGGACACTGAGGAGCCTGACCCCTCGTTAGCTGGGTGTGGTTCCTCTGTCCTGCCGACGCTTCTTAACTCTAGAGCCTCCTTCACTAGGAGGGCCTAGGGGTATATGTGGCAGTTATTCTGCACAGGTTGCTCACAGCAATGCCCCGTCAGTCCCTGCTTGATCGCGGCAGAGCAGCCAGTACTCTAAAGGTTTATGCTGCTGCCATATCCAGCAGGCATCACCTTATCAGCCCGTTCCTGAGGGGTGCCCAGCGGCTGAGACCTGCGAGGTCCCTGGTGGCTCCCTCCTGGGATTTCTTTTCGGTTTTGCGAGCACTTATGAGTCAGCCCTACAACCCTTTTGATATGACCAGCCTTAAGTGGCTTGCTTTTAAGATGACATTTCTACTAGCAATGGTGTCAGCAAGGCGTGTCGGTGAGCTCTGCGCTCTCTCCATCACCGCGGGGTGTATGAGGGCGGCCGCATGACTATGACCTCACTTTGCGGCCCTACCCATCTTTTCTACCCAAAATTGTTTTGGCGTTTCATATTTACCAGTCGATTGAGCTTGCTGCGCTTCATCCCCCCACCAGGCGGAGACCTGGGAGAGGCACATTTGGTATGCCCAGTGCGTGCGCGGCTACATTGAGGCTACCGCTTCCATCAGATGTACAGGACAACTCTTTGTCTGCTATGACAAGTCTAAGTGAAAATCGCTCTCGGCTCAGAGCAGACCCTAATGGTCATCCGGTTCTATATCATATAATATTGATATGAATATTACTGAATTGTATTACATGTTCTTTTATTTTTGTTGTATTTGTTTTGTTGTGTGCAATGTTGAGTGGAAAGCCCCACCGAGGGGAGGAGTAGAGAACTACTTAGCTATATAAACTCTACATGCATCACATCAGCTACAAGCTTGTAACTATGTTTGTCTGCATTGTCCCTGTCAAATAAATAAATAAATAAAAAATAAACTCGTAAAAAACGTGGTTACAGTCGTAACCTTCGTTCTACACAATTTTTGTATGGAAGTTCTTATTAGTTTTCTTAATATAATTCTTAATTTCTAATGTGTTACGATAGTAATGTAATTTAGGAATCTCAAAATGTAATTTCTGTAATATTATTTCTTAATGTAATTTATGTAACTTGTTTATATAATTCACCTGAAGTTCCCCTGGGAAAAAATAAAGTTAGTCTATTCTATATTATCTAGAGTACCTGATATCTGGAAACATATACATATTAACCAGTGGAGGCATAGTTGACTGGTAATGGTGAAGCTAATGTCACTGGCTGATGCTAACAATGTATTGTCTCCTGACTTTTAGGGTCTGGGGGTTCATGCAAATCACATCTCGTGAAGAGTTATCTGACTTCACAAACTTCAATAATATTTCCCCTGGGCAGTGAGGACTGCTGATGCAAGTACAGGCATGCACATGTGGAATGTAGGCCACAGATAAAATCTGTCACTTTAAGCCCCTCCTTCACTTGAAGCTGCACAAGGCATGTTAATCTCAGCAATTGTAATGAAAGTACGCTTAAACTGATTGCCATTAAAAGTTAATGAGAGTCATTCAACCTACAGAAGCTGTGTTGTAGTGAAATAATTGCATCATGTGTTATTATTACGTTTTGGCATGGGTTCCTGTCTGTGTGCCATGTGCTTGATTTTGAATTGATCAATGTGCATCAGTAAATAAGATTTTTAGGCATCTCAGATCATCCCAGTTAAAACTTTGTGCTAATATAAAGTAGGTGGTGTGCAGGTTTAAGTAGGGTAAAAAATAAGTTGCGTCTTTTCAAATGTATTTCACTGGAACAAACAGGCAAACACACAATCCCCCGCATGAATAATTTATATGCTGACAATACTTTATATATCTTGGATAGTTGGAAACGCAGTATTTTGGGATATGGACAGCTTTTATGTTTTTCGTCTGCTCGGCTAATGATTTTTAAAAAATACAATCAGTATTGGGAAATATGGATATTAAGACATGAAGATAACACATGTTGTGAGTTGTGCATCTGAAGGACAGAAATCAGTCTATTGATTATTCCCCAACCCTCACCCTACTCCTGCTAGGATGAGGTCCACTGTAAGGTCTCTCAGAGTCACAGTTTTTTTTGCTAATGACCCAATCCAATATCAAATAAAAATTAAATGCTCTCTCTCTCTCTTTCTATCTCTCTCACACACACACGCACACACATATATCCTCTCTCACACACACACACACACACACACACACACACACACACACACAAACACATACACAAATCATATCTCTCTTTTTTTCTCTTACACACACACACACACACACACACACACACAGTTTCCATCTGTGTCTGTCCCTTTCTTGCACACACATTGTCTCCATCTGTCTCTGTCTACAGTAGCTCTCTCTCTCTCACCCACTCACTCACTCTATTACTCTATTTCTGAGGCTATTCAAGGTGCTTTCAGATCTCATTTCCCCTGCATGATTAACCCACTTTATGTTAGCATATGAATCAAGCCTCACATGAATTAATACCAACACATTGCATAACGGCCCCTTTTTAGTGAGATAGGGAAGGAGTATTTTTAGCTTTGCATATCAGAGATGGCAGGAGGCACGCTCTGCACATTCTAGAGTAACGCATATCAGAAACTACAGCCCAGAGGCCTAATTCTAACCAATAAACACCAACCCACATCTGTTTCGCTTCTTTTTCCCATTTCCCCATTGGCTTTACAAACAGTACTGTTCTCTCTGAATTATTACTGCCACCCATTGCAGTGTACACTAATGGCAGCCTCTTTTCTCTGCTCGAAAAACTTATTTCAAATTGGCCTGATAGTGACTGAGCAGTGAGATCACTCAGGCTAATGGTGGTTCTTTTGCCCCCGCAAGCCCAAGTTTTTTAAGCAGACACGGGCCAGTAAAACAGGTTTGGCCTCTTTCTTATCCTTTTGGGTCATCAGCAGGCATCAGCAGAGACAGAACACACAATCATGTGACCGTAGCAGGGCCCAAGGCAACGGAACAGAGCTCGTGCTGCACAGTTCTCTCTGTGAGAAGTCTGATGGCAGCCTCTTCCAGTGGAATCAATAAGTAAAAGAACGTCTCCCATATGCCAAGGCGATGTTCAGCACATCACTGAACGGTTGTATAATTCGTAGGGCCAAGTGTGACTGCGAGTGGGCGTACAAGTGTTTGCGTAGCTTACTTAACCTGTATATGAGTCCATATCTTCAAGGCAGCACTGTAGGCACTCTAATTGGAGTAATCTATGGTAAGCAGTATGAGGACCGTGACTAATTATACAATTAAAGCCCAATTGAAGAGCTTGTTAGCACAAGTGCACAATTCTTTCAACCAGGGGTATCCAGTCTTAGTCAAAAATTAGGTTTTTGTTCTAGCCCATTGAACTAATTCTGATTTACTTTTTTTATCTAATATTGATTGAAGACCATGGAAATTTTCAAGAACACCCCAATAGTTATTTGTGAGTTATTATTACAGTATGTTGACTACTTAATGAATTACACAGGCATTTAGCAGAGCAACTTAAAGCATTTTTAGAATATATACTGAAGCGATTCAGGTTAAGTACCTTGCTCAAGGGTACAGCGGCAGTGTCCTACCTGGGAATTGAACCTTTGGGTTACAAGGCCTGTTTCTTAACCATTATACTACACTGCTGCCCTATTACTGTGCCCACCAACAACTACAGGATTAAATTCAGTTTATTGTTTATAAAATGTCTTCTATGCTCAGAAAAAATAGAAAATTATATAGTTTAACTGTGATACCATTGATGGAAAAATAAATCTTTAATGCAAAATAATTTCTATATTGAATATATGTGTCACAATTATTGACATTCCTGTAGCTATTTAGTACTTTGTGCACCCTCCCTTTGCCAAGATAACAGCACTGAATCTTCTCCTGTAATGTTTGATGAGGTTGGAGAACTCATAGCAAGGGATTTGAGACCCTTCCTCCATGCAGAATCTCTCCAGATCCTTCAGAGTCCTTGGTCCTTGCTTATGAACTCTTCTTCTCAGCTCACCCCACAGGGTTTCAATGGGGTTCAGGTCAGGGGACTGGAATAGCCATTGCAAATTCTGTGGTCAGTGAACAATTTTTGTGTAGATTTTGAGATATGCTTTGGATCATTGTCCTGCTGGAAGACCAACCACGACCCACTTTTAACCTTTTAACCTAACACCTGGGTTGAACGGGAGATCTGATGAGGGGCGAGTGAGAGAGGGTAGATTGCCTCTGAGCTCCTGAGTGTATGGCGGTGTGATTTTCTTTTCTTTTCGTTGGTTTGGTTAAGTTTTATTTTTATGTGTGAGTGTGCAGTATTTGTGTTTATGTACGGCGGGAACTTACCTGAGTGCGGCAAGCAGCGGGAAGTGAGCTAAAGTGGCCAGAAGAGATATTGTGATGAGCTGTTGCTGGGGGAACTAACTTCCCCGAGACCGTAAGGAACGTGTTTGCGCCATATGTAAAGCGACAGCGTTTGTGTGAGTCTCAGACCAGGACAAGCGGGTAACTGAGCGGCAGCGGGTGTGTCCGTCTCTCCCCTGCCGACGGTTCATGTGAAGGCCTGTGTCCCGCGATTCGCCTGAATGGCGGACAGTCTGAATCCTCGTTGGCGACCACCAAGGATGTTGTGTGTTTGTGTGTGTGATTATTTTGGCCTGACGGCTTGTGTTTATTTTAGTTATATTTCTGGTAGTCCTCCCAGGGTTGCGGTGTGGGTAGGACTCCACAACACTTATTATTTACGTGTTTCTTTTTTTTTTAAATACTTTATTTTCAAGTTTTCATTATTTTATACACAATACACAAATCACAACCACACACGAACAGAACGTTGCCAAACATTGATACATCAGTGAAGAAACATACTC
The DNA here is from genome assembly GCA_022702515.1 of Ilyophis sp. 1 JC-2022. Taxonomy (NCBI): domain Eukaryota; kingdom Metazoa; phylum Chordata; class Actinopteri; order Anguilliformes; family Synaphobranchidae; genus Ilyophis; species Ilyophis sp. 1 JC-2022. Next base: position 79,740,207 of record CM040403.1, read on the forward strand.
CATGTCAAACATAAACAATAGAAGCAAGGGACCAAAACATCTTGTAATGAAAAAGAAAAAGAAAAGGAAACATTGAGAAGCTACATCATGCACTGTTAAAACACTCCAAGAAAGGACCCCAGATTTTACTGAACTTTTTCAAGTTGTTGGACCTACTATACCGGATACTCTCAAGTTGTAGAGAGGAGACCATCTCATTGAGCCATCTTTTAAAACATGGAGATAAAGTGGACTTCCATTCTCTCAAAATAATTCTTTTGGCCACTACCATGCCAAACATTAAGGCCTGCTGCTCGTTATAGGGTAGCTCAACGGAGGTGTCTGAACAGCCAAGTAGAGCCAAAAGGCAGTCAGGAGCAATTTCCCTCCCATACACCTCGGTGTACCAACCAAAAATGTCCGCCCAGTATTTAACTAGTTTGGGACAAAACCAAAACATATGAGAAAGGTTGCCATCGGAGGACAGACAACGATCACACAAAGGAGAGACAGAGGGAAAGATTCTATGAAGTTTAGTTTTGGAATAATGCAATCTGTGCACAACCTTAAACTGTATAAGCTGGACTCTGGCATTAATTGAGCATGCATGTATTCTCCTTAGCCCTTCCTCCCACATCTCATCAGAGATGTCCGTGTTAAGCTCCATGCACCAAGCATCCTTAATGTGACTGGAGGAAGGTACAGATTGGACAGCAAAATAAGAAACAAAGTCAGATACTAAGCGCTTTGAGTCTGGTGGTCGGCTCATGAGATTATAGAATGGATGATCAGCAGGACATGTTTTGAAGTCAGGGACAGCACTGCAAACATAATCTCTAACCTGCAGGTACTGGAAAAAGTGTGAATTTGAAAGGTTAAATTTAACTTTCAGTTGATTGAAGGAGGCAAAGTGACCATCAACATACAGGTCTCTGATAGTAGTCAGTCCCTCTTCCATCCAAGCTAAAAACACCTTGTCAGTGTGGGCCGGGATAAAATTGTGATTATTACAAATAGGGGCATATATTGAGGTTGTAGGTACTTTAAACACTTTTTTGATCTGACTCAGTATTCTTAATGAGTTCCTAAGGACAAAACTGTTGCATGCCAGCTTGTTAACTGATTCAACCATAGAGAACAACATTGCAGGGAGAGAGCTTTTCAAGTTTACGTGTGCCTCTATGTCCAGCCACCTGGGGGGGTCTATGATTTCGGCCACCTCCCCCAAAAAATAATCTTGCCAGAAGGTCATAACTCTTGCATTAGCAGCCCAGTAATAGTGTTGAAAAATAGGAAGGGCTAGCCCCCCCAGATGTCCGGGCTTCTGTAGATGCGCTCTAGAGATACGATGTGCCTTGTATCCCCAGATAAAAGGCATGAGTATAGAATCTAACTTCTTAAAAAATGAAACAGACAAGAAAATAGGCAGACTCTGAAAGAGGTAAAGGAACCTGGGGAGGAAAACCATTTTTATGGCATTTACACGCCCTATAAGAGACGGGTAATATTCTCCAACTCTCCACGTTCACCTTTAATTTTGTAATCATTTCACCAAAGTTTAATTTAAATAGGAGTTTGGAATCTCTTGGGATGACTACACCGAGATAGGTAAAGTGGTCGTATACTATTTTGAAAGGTAGGCCATCCAAGAAACGGGAGTCTAGGTTCCCTGATAAGGGAACGAACACACTTTTCTCCCAATTAATTGAATAACCAGAAAAGGTACCAAACTGTTTGATTAGATCTAGGAGATATGGGACGGAAGAGGCAGGGTCCGCTAAATACAGGACCACATCGTCAGCGTAAAGCGAAATGCGACTCTCATAGTTTCCAATCTTGATCCCCCCGATACTAGGGTGATTCCTTATACTAATGGCCAGAGGCTCAAGCGCTAAATCAAAAAGTAAGGGGCTGATGCAACAACCCTGCCGAGTACCACGCTGCAGCGAGAAAGGATCAGATCTATCATAGTTAGTAAGAATGGCAGAACTAGGATGAGCGTACAACATCCCGATAAGAGATCGGAATCTGTCCCCAAAACCGAAGCGCTGCAAGACTGCAAACATATATTTCCATTCGATCTGATCAAATGCTTTTTCAGCATCAAGTGATATAATCGCAGGCTTGGCGTCCTTACCCCAATCGGAATATAGTATGTTGAGCAGTCTTCGAACGTTAGAAAAGACAAATCTGCCAGGAACGAAGCCTGTTTGATCAGAGTGAATGAGGGATCCCACATGCTTGGCTAATCTGTTGGCCAACACCTTGGCAACTGTCTTCTGGTCAAAATTTAGTAAACTAATGGGCCTGTATCCCGATGGATCTGTTCCATCCCTGCCTTTCTTTAGTAAAAGACATATGTTCGCCTCATAAAGGGAGTTAGGGAAAATATTATTATCGATAGAGTGTCTGATCATTCTAAGTAATAAAGGAGCTAATATATCACTATATGCTTTATAGAACTCTGCCCCGAACCCATCTGGGCCAGCTGCCCTCCCACTTGGGAATGACTTTATTGCATCAGTTATTTCCTGCAGGGTGAAATCAGCATCAAGATCCTCTCTCGCTTCATCACTGAGCACCGGCATGTCAATGGAATCAAGAAAGTTCTCAATCTCAGAGTCTGGAGCGTGACATCTAGAAGTGTACAGACCAGCATAGAACTCCTTGAAACGATTATTTATATCCTTGGGATTAGTCAGCAAGTGGCCCGAGTCAGATTTAATATTATGAATTGCCCTGCTAGCCTGCACACCCCTCAACTGCTTAGCCAGCAGTTTGTCTGGTTTATCACTTAGTTCAAAGTGCTTCTGTCTGAGCTTAAGTAATAGGTTGCTAATCTGATCACCTAAAATAGAATTGTACTCATATTTTAATTTTAAAATATGATTGAGGTCAGTTTGAGATTGTGACAGTCTGTAAGTCTGCTCTAACGGGGGAAGCTGTGTTTCAATCTCAGCCAGACGCTTACGATTTTCTCTCTTTTTGAAGGCCTCATAGGATATAATATGCCCTCTCAAAACAACCTTAAATGACTCCCACAGTGTAGCATCAGAGACATCACCAGTATCATTTGTATCCATAAACTCGTTTAGTCTAGATTTCATTTGGTCACGGAACGCTTTCTCCGAGAGCAAAGAGGGGTTAAAGCGCCATGTATAATGCGTCCTTGGTAGCGCGAGCCTGATCGACATGGTGAGCGGCGCATGATCCGACATAATAATGCTATGATATTTAGTTTGCAGGACGCTAGAAATCTATTTTGCGTCGACAAGGAAGTAATCTATCCTGGTATAGGACTTGTGAACGTGGGAGAAGAAAGAATAGTCCCTGTCAGCCGGGTGTTGCAGTCTCCACACATCAACTAAATTTGCGGATCTCATTAAATTATTTAGTACTCCAACAGAGTTAATGGTGGGTGGGATACGGGTGGATAAGCGATCAAGATAGGGGTCTAGGTAGCAATTGAAATCGCCACCTAAAATCAAGTTAGTGGTGCTGAGATCAGGAAGTATATCGAAGATTTTACGGAAAAAGTTTGGGTCGTCTATATTAGGACCATAAACATTCAGGCATGTTATTGGGAATGAATTAATGCTACCCGACACCATAACATATCTGCCTCCCGGGTCGGACACAACCGCAGACATTTGAAATGGGACAGATTTACTAAACAGGATGGCAACGCCTCTAGATTTAGAAGAAAACGCAGATTGATACACTTGAGACACCCAGTTCGTTCTAAGACGCCTCTGCTCTGTTGGCGACACATGGGTCTCTTGTAAAAATATTATATCTGCAGACAGTGTTTTCAAGTGAGCAAATACCTTCCCCCTTTTAACTGCACTACCCATTCCTTTTGTGTTCCACGAAACCATTGTAATGGGCTTCTCAGTCCCCATACTATTAACCCCTTGCGACGTCATAACCAGGTATTAACAAAAGAACATTACTGACATAGACACGGAATAAGAAAAATAAAATAATGCAGTCTGGCAACGACAAAACCCCACCCACCCCCCCACCGCCGCTTCCCCAAATGAAACGGCTAAACCCCATACTCACGGAGACAGCTGGGCGAAAAAAGCAGCACATCACGCTAAACTAGATTCACCTAACGTTAAACTAACACTCCTAGTAGAGTCTGACACGGCTCCCTAAATAGGCTATGTCCAAAACACCCATGTAAACATTTTTAAAGAACAATCTGTTTAGTATCTTAATCCTAATGCTGTTAAGGTACTCACAGCAGGACAGAGAACAACCGTCCGTTCCAATACTACAGCAGTCACCATCAGGTCGGACAAAAAAACATCCATATGACTAACTGGCTGCCTCCAAGTTAATATTCCTCTCCCGGCTTGCGGCCGGAGCCAAAGTGGCACTCTGCAAACTTCAGGGCCTCCCTCGCGTCGGTAAACACATTCTCCGAGCCCCTGAAAGTCACTCTCAACGTCGCTGGGAACCGCATTCCGTATCGGACCCCTGGCTTGTCTCGGAGGAGCTCTCTGGTTTTGTTGAACTCTGCTCTGCGTTTTACTACTTCGGGAGCAAGGTCGGGGAAAATCCGGATTTTCTGCCCCTTGTAGGAGAGGTCCTTCATCTCTGCGGCTTTTCGAAGAACAGCTGTTACATCACGAAAGTAGTGGAGCCGCACGATGAATGCTCGCGGGGGTACCGAGTCGCCAGCTCGTTTTCGCAGAGCTCTGTGAGCCCGGTCGATCAGGGGGGCATCATCCAAAGACAACGTCTCTTTCAGAAGTTGTGAAACGAATGTAATGATCTCCTTCCCCGTCTCAGTCCCTTCTTTAAGCATCGTGATGCGCACATTCTGTCTCCTTGAACGCCCCTCTAGGTCAGTACATTTATCCGTAAGATGCTTCACTTCAACCCCTAAGCGCTTAACCTCCGTCTGAAGCTCGGCGATGGCATCCGATGAATGCGTAGCTGAATGCTCTAGACCCTTGATGGTGGCGCCATGTTTGTCGGCCACGGCTTGCAGGGTTGATGTAGCTGACTGAGTTTCGGCTTTCAAAGCGGACAATTCTCCTCTAATTGTAGCTGCAACTTCGGCAACCCGGGTGTCAATCGTTTGGCATATTTCAACCTTGGTGGCGTGCAGGTCGGAGCGGAGTGAGTTGATGGCCTGAAGGATATTGGCATCGGTCGACAGTTGAACGGCATCGGAGCTGCAGGCCGGAGTGCAGTCATCACGCGAGTCCGGCGTGGCTAGGCCTGTATTATCAGCTGGCTTTTTACTTCTCAGACTCGATTTATTCATCATGTCCTCCGCACAAAAAAGTTGACCACGGTGTTCTCTGTCACTAATAGTAGACTTAGGATGTACTACATTCGATAAAAGTGTTCAAATCATGTATTTTTAAAGATAATTTGCGGGAGCCGGTCGGGAGAGCGTCCTACTGCCTCATTGCTCAACAGCGCCCCCATTATTTACGTGTTTAATGTTGCTTGTTGTGGCGTGGAATGATAGCTAGTTTGGTTATTGTATTAATGTGAATACCGCCGTGTCTGTCTGTGCTTTTCCCCCGTGAGCTTTGTGGGGCCGGGCGGCCGGCAGCCCCCGAGGTGTGCTATTAAGGGGGTGATCACGAGTGTGTGTGTGTGTGTGCCCATCTTCTAGTAGCCTAAGCAAGTATAACGAGCACAGTGTGTCTATGCATGGTGTGAGCGATAGTGTGTATTGTGTGGTGTGTGGGGAGGCACGCTTACCTGCGGGAGGGGTCGGCTTTGTCCGGCAGAATTGGAGAGAGACGGGGAGGGAAAAGGGACCCACAGACGGGCATAGTCTCTGTCAGATTGTGCAATTTTTTGATGAATTTGTAAAACAATAAAAAAATATATTTTACCTTTTACTTCTGTCTGGTGTACTGTTTGGAGAGTGGTGGATTCCGCAAAAAAAACTCTGACACTCACTTTTCTTCTCGTCTGACCATAGCACCCGGTTCAAATCTAAATTCCGGTAACAGATGTGGCATCTAATTGTACTTTTTCAGATTTTGTAACCCCAGGATGCAACCAACTTCTGCAATTCTCAAACTGTGATTTTTAAAAAAAAGTTTTGCCTCTCGAACCATCTTCCTCACTGTGCATGGGCAACCAACACTTGCATCCTTTACCAGGCAGGTTCATCACAGCTCCAGTTGCTTTCAACTTATTAATTTTGCCCTATTGGTGGAAATAGGTAGTTTCAGACAGCTATTTTTATATAGCCATTGCCTGATTTACAAAGGTCAACAACCTTTTGTTTAATTTAATTTGTGTGTTCTCTGATCTTCCCCATGTTGATGAATGACCCAGTGAAACAGGAAGGTTTCTTCCATTAGGTTTTGTTAGTAACTAAGGTCATGCTGATAAATGACAAAGACACTTTTGTATTGCTTTTTTTTGCTCCTATTTTCCAGGGTTGCCAATAATTCTGATGCGCACTGTACTTTAGAAAGTCTTGTATCGAGGTCACGTGACGCTGTAATGGTGACATGTAGTCCAGCTGTCTCTCGTGTTCGTGTTTGTTAATTTGTTGTAAATGTGTTTTGTTGTGTCGGGCTTTTGTCTTTGTTTTTTCATGCGCTGTGTGTCTGTAGTGGGACGGAGAAGCGGGCTGGAGATTTTTCAGGGCACTCCTGCTGCTCGTTTTGATAATATTGACAAATTGTGTAGTCGATATCATTTTGTTTGTGGTCGTCACCATGGAGACGCATTCGCAACATATGCTCGGGAATGTCAGTTGGATCTGTAGACTGCAGCAACAAAGTTACCATCGCTCTTCACCGGAGTTGAAGATGTCAGGACTGATCCGGGAGTGCATGCAATCTTCAAAATGCAACCACAGAAGGAGAACTTAATGCGGGGGACGAGTGAGTAGATGACTGGGAAGATTGACGCAGTTCGGTGCACCGTTTCGGTGGTGTACAGAGACCGCGGCACTGCATGTATGGAGGAGAGTCGTGGAGGCGGAGTTTGTGTGTGTTGGACTGCTTGGTGACACTAGACATCTCGGGACAGCGGGGGCTATTTTTAATCATGGCTGTATTGCCCTTTAATTCACTTAATTCACTTGATTGATATAATGATTCTGTTGGATGTCTTTGTTTGATATGTTTGTGTGTGTGTTGTGGGTCTGCCCCACTGTCTATGTCTTTTTTGTTGATGCTGGGGCTACAACTGAAGTTCCCTAGCGGGAAATCAAAGTTATTCTATTCTATTTTATTGTATTGACTCCTACATGTTCAAAAATGGAATTACAGTAGAAAGAAAAATACATTAGGTGTGTGTGTGTGTGTGCACGTGTGCGTATGTTTGTTTGACGGAATTATTTGCCGTCATAACCAAGTTTTACCATTGCGCTCTCATCCACTATAACGACATCTGGTTTGCCATCTACCGTCTACCTTGATCCATGTGAAAGCAGCATTACATATATACTTGTTTGCAGAGCAAATTACATACAGTGCAGACAATTAGTTGAGATGAATACCAGTAGTTATCACGATTGACCAGTATCCATTCGTTTCTACGTTTGGGTCACATTCATAAAACAGTCACATTAAAGAGAATAAATGAGGATCTTATATATTCTGCTTTTTGCTGCTAATCTAGAATAATCTTCCCCAACCCACATCAACCTACACCATTCTGGGGGAAAAGGAAGATGATAATCTGGGATCAGTTACAGTGGTGATAATCTTAGCATATGACAAAAATTAGCCGTCCCAGCCACTGAGACAGGATGCCCTACCATCTTGCTGTCATGGAAATGGTGGATGAATCACGGTCTGCTTACTCATTTCCCAGCGACAAAATCAGCAGTGTGAGGCAATCAGGTGTGAAGGAAAATGAACCAGAAAAAAGGATAACATACTGTCTGTTAAAGGATAACATACTGTCTGCTTCTCAGTAAAGGCTCATGGCTTTCCTCAGGAGCTCACAAATCTGCCTGGTGCAGAAAAGAAAGAAACCAGAAGCAAGTCAAAAACTTTGAATGGTTGATCACACTCAACAGATAGAGATCAGACTCAACAGTTTTTGTTAATGGATTCTTTATATATACTGTATATATAACTCCAGCACATAGATTTTAAATAAAACAATGAATATGACATTAAAGTGCAGACTGTCAGACACCAAATGCAAATTCCACACCTAAAATCAACTTGAGACCTATTGTTAGCTTTATTGTGCCTGAACTAATGATGCAAAGACATTGACCTACACCGATCACCTGGTATGGATGTAGATACCCTAAAATTAAAGCTGACAGTTTGCACTTTAACATCACAGTCATTGTTTTATTTCAAATCCAATGTGCTGGAGGACAGAGCCAACACAACAAAAATTGTGTCACTGTCCCTATACTTTTGCATAGGTTCCCTCTTAGGAGAGGTATAGGATGCAGTCCTCTCTGATTGGCCAGGTTTATAGTTCTTTCAGATTAGACAAGTGCACTACCATCTCTGTTAAAGTGATTGAGCAAGCTTATTGAAAGAGAAAACAAAGTAAAAATGGGATCATATTTCTTGGTGCTGGCATGCCTAAGTTGATAAAATGTGGATGTGAAAGAGAATGTTTAAAGATACATGTTGTACTCCAAACCTCCCTGGACTTCAACAGTGGAATTCACTCTCAACCAAGCAAAGAGACATCTGTGGACCTTGAAACTTCATACAAGGCTCAACAGTGCTTTTGTGGCCACAATGGTGTAAAAAAAAATTCTTCAGGATCACAGTAAAGAAGCATGAAACAACAAACGTGAAGCAGAAGACTGGAATTTCCATCCATTTCAATAAAATACGTCATATTACATCATGTTATTGGCGGCGGCAGTATAGTATAATGATTAAAAAAACTGGCCAAGAATAAGCTAATATTTTGTCCTTGAGAGAAAACGTCATTAAAAAATAAGATTTTAAGTCTCATTACAAGACTAAAACAGTTGTTATGAGAGATTTATTTTTAGTTTTTTGCAGTGTGTAAATTAATTCTATAATAAAACATATTTTCATGGATAAGTTCAATACTGAGAGGGACACAGAGGACTCTTGTGACCTTAAACGAATTAACTAGGACAGCATTTGCAAACAAGCACATTAACATTTTTTATTGACAACCTTTGTGGCAACTGAAAATATACTCCAATCTACAGAAGCATGCTTTCTTGCAATGTGATGTACTGGTGATGTAAAGGAAGCTCTGTTATGTCCCATAGATTCGTTTTTATAGTCATTTCACTGTGTATTTTTCTCATCAAATTACCTTGTATAGGTTTTTACATTTTGCTGATAGATGGACAGTTACCAATCCTTGTCTTTATGGCCCCATAGCAAGGGCCCACTTATTCTCAGCCTTCACCACATTGCGCTGATCATAATTTATTCTGAAGTTACACTGGTTTTAGCTGGATAGCATTAGCCTACTGTCTCATTTTTTTGGTAAGTGACAACTAATTAACAAAAACAACAACAGCAATAATATCAATGATAATATGAATGAATGTTCCTGATATATATCTTTTATTATTTATTTGATAGTGGAGTGAAACAGGCATTTTGGCTCTCTCTACACTTCACGACTCTCTCTCTGTAGTGCCGATTAAACAGTGAAATGACTGATACCCATCACCCTCTCCTTTGTGTGGAGAAGGTCCTAGATTACAGTGAAGATGTGCCGCCCTCCTCTGAAAAGATACCCATGTAATTCCACTGTGCTGCAGTCCACTCCAGCTTGCTCTCTTGGGAGGGAGTCCCTATGGAGTTGAAGCTATTTTAAAGCAGAATGAAGAAGGGGGAGTAATTGAGGGGAGGGGTGAGAGAATGATTGAGAAGGAGAGTTCAGAAGGAGAGAGAAACTGAGTGTGAGAGACGAAACGGTGTGAAAATGAGAAAAAAAAAGAGTGGGAAGGAGAACGGTCTGTCTGACTCGTTAACAATAAAATGCATCCATCTTTTTTGCTTCTGTTAAAGCCCCCACTTTCACTTTCCAACCCTCCATTTATTCAACTTTACGGCCCCTACCGCAGCAAAAAAGACGAAAAAAAACCCTGGGGCAGGTGACTGCACGTCTCTGCTGCACATCAATCCTGCTACTGAAACTATGGCTATGCAAGGGCGAATAAAAGGGCAAATAAGTAGACCGTTCATTACCCACAGCAGACAATATATGGATGTCTCCTAACACATTGCACAACAACACACAGACAAACGCACACACACAAAAGCAAGCATACACTCACACACATGCACACAGTCACACTCATAATTACATGTACTCGCATGCCTGAAGAAGGATGTTTGATGGGGAGGGTGGGGGAACGTGAAACTGTTCATTATATAATAGAAGAGGTACAGAAGCAAGCGTCTAGTGATTCTATGTTTCCAGCCTTCATGCCCGACCTTCCTGTTTGCTCAACATTGACTGTTCATCATCAGACTCACAGCCGTATGTACATTTTCCCTGACATATATCACACCAAAGGGAGTCAGATCTGTTTGAAACCCAGACCCACTATATTATGTTTTTATCATGGAAACCAGTACCTTGCCACACAAGACGCAGACCAATGTTGGAGCAACGCCAGGACAGCATTTCCCGAACGCCTGTGGTTTGCATGGATCACCTTCAGTCTGGAGGCAGACAGACAGGACGCCTAGCCTCCTTCCGGATTCATGTGATGGACAAGGTGTGACGATAAAAATAAACGCATTAAAAAAAGTTTGATATGAGTGGCACATGGAAGAGCCGATAATTGGAATCCCGGCTCATGACTAGACTACTGAACAGAGGCACACTAAGGTGAGAATCTTGGAAGGGGGGCTCAAACCTCACATTCCTCAAACACCAACCCCACTCCCCAAGCCTTAACCCCCCTGTTAACACCCAGATATATAAATTGATCATATATGCTGTATATTTACAGTGAGCACCATAATTAATTGGACAGTGACACATTTTTTGTTATTTTGGTTCTGTACTCTAGCACTTTGAGTTTGAAATGATACAATGACAATGGTGAGGGTATTTTCATTCATATCGGATGAACCGTTTAGAAATTATAGAACCTTTTGTACATAGTCCCCCCATTTTTGGGCATCAAAAAATATTGGACTGTTTAACATAATGTAGAATAAAGTAATAATTTTCAAAAACCCCTACAGTGTGGGGGTCTGGTGGCTCTGTTTTGCTGTGGGGGGAATTGTCCTGCCATGGTTTGGGTCCACTTGTCCCCTTAGAGGGAAGGGTCACTGCAAATCAATACAAAGTTATTCTGAGTAATCACCTTCATTTTATGATGAAACATTTCTATCCTGATGGGAGTGGTCTCTTCTAGGATGACAATGCCACCATCCACAGGACACGAGGGGTCACTGAATGGTACATGAGTATGAAAATGATGTGACTCCTATGCTATGACCTTCGCAGTCATCGGATCTGCCCAATTGAACACCTATTGAAATTTTGGACCGTTAGACAGTGCTCTCCACCACCATCATCAAAACACTAAATGAGGGAATATCCTTTTGAAAAATAGTGTTCCATCTCTCCAGTAAAGTTCCAGAGACTAGAATCTATGCTAGACTAGACTAAACCCATTGAGTGTGGAATTAGCCCATGGTACAGAAAATAAAAACATTGGGGAAATTTTTTATTTTTTGTGCCAATATGGACACCTGTACACTAGTGATGTGTAAAAAACGTTTAAAAAAACGTTAAAAACAATATAATTGGCTCAAGAGCGAGTTACCAACCATGCATGGTTAAAAAGTAAAACTCCAACATTGTTATGAAACATTGACCTTGGAAAACTCACTAGATCAATGCTTTTGGCGACCCAGGACCAAAAGCAAGACCGGAGCTGAGAACTCCTGGGCTAGAAATTCCTCTATGAGTTCAACAGCTTACTAATACAAAACTAAGCTAAGCTATACTGCTGTGTTTGTACTCATACAAAAACCTCTAAGCTTTGCTGTGTTAAGTCACCTTCTTTCCTCTCTAGAAATTTCCTGAAATGTCATATCTAAGAAGCTGACTGGCTGTCATTTACAATAACCCAGCAAACTCAGACCTCTCTCTCCATTCCCCATTCAATGAAGAAATAATACAGGCCTATCGCAAAGCTGCCATTTATTTTAAATTTTTTTAGAATAAGTAATAGCTAAGCGACTCTTAACGACCCTGGAAATTAATAATATTTTTGAAAAATTTTAATCGGGTTTCCGACAACACCATAGTACAGAAACGTCCCTAATAAAGGTAACAAATTACCTGCGGCTAAATGCAAACTCTGGTGGTTGTTTCATCTTGGTGCTCTTAGATATTAGTGCAGTTTTTGATACTATTAGCCAATCCTTATTGATAGACCTCGATGTTGGGTTGGGATCTCTAGGACCACTCTGGATTGGTTCTCATTATACCTGTCAAAAAAATACTGTGTTGCGGTTGGTGATTCTATGTCCTTCTCAGCTACAGTTACCTGTGGTGTTCCACAGGGCTCCATATTGGGTCCAATTATGTTTTCAATATACATGTTACCATTAGATTGTATTATCCGAAAACATGATATATCCTTCCACTGTTACGCAGATGATGCCCAGCTGTATTTGTCAGTCAAACCTTCTGATTTTAACAAAGTATCTGTTCTGCATGACTGTATAGCAGATGTAGAAAAATGAATGGCCCTTAACTTCCTCCAGTTAAACTCTGGAAAAACTGAAATCCTCATTATTGGCCCAAAATATAATTATTTCCGGGGCAAATTGCCTCCAACATTAAGCGCTGCAGTAGAAACCTAGGGGTGATTTTTGATAGCAATCTGAACTTTGATCTGCATATTAAAAAACTTGTCCAGTCGTCCTACTACCAACTGCGGAATATAGCTAATATTAGATCCGCTTTGTCTTCGAGGATACTACAAAAATTATACACGCCTTTGTTTCCTCAAGATTACATTATTGCCTATTATATACTTGCTTAAGTCGCCAAGCCATTGCCCACCTCTAAGCTGTTCAAAATTCTGCAGCTAGACTGCTAACTAAAAAGACATGAGATCACACATAACTCCAATTTTAGCTTCCCGACACTGGTTTCCCAATCATTTTAGAACTGATTTTAAAATAGTATTGAACGCTTATAGCATTGCATGACTTAGCACATATGCATTAGAGAACTTTTAACACCCTACAACCCTCAAATATCCCTTAGAACATCTAGCAAGGGACTGTTGGCTGTTCCAAAGTCCAAATTGAAAACCAAGGGGGACTTACGCCGGGTTCACACTATACTCATGACAGCGACAAAACGACAAGATTCCATTCAAAGTCTTTGGATAACGGCGACAAACAGTGGGAGGGGTGGAGTCAGTACACAGCAACAAATAACCCGCATGTTTGTCTCTCTGAAATGTTGACGAGCTATGGCAAGCCGTTTTAATATTTATTCCTCGAGATTTACTAGTAACTATTCATTAGATACTAGTACTTATTCTTTAGTTACGAGTAACTATTCCAATAGTTACTAGCAGGGTGCGATTTGCCGGTGGGGATGGTGGGGATTTCCCCCCCCTCTGGTTTACACGTCCTACCCTCTGCTGAATTATTTTTATCCTCGGTGGGGACGAAATTTATCCCCCCCACCCAAAGTATTTTCACCATTACATCGTAATTATTAACAGCCAAAATACAAAGGGTCCGTGTGCATTCTGGTTGTGCTGTGATTTTGATCAGGGGCGCCCCTCCCTAAACGCAGAACACGCGCTGCGCGTAGGGGCACCGCACCAAGTCAGCTCGAGGAGAGAGAAGGAAACATAATAATGAAATGCGCATTTAACTCAATATTTTATCAAAAATAATAAAAGTAAAACATAAGGTGCCCCCCTACTCCCATTCTCCAATTGTATTTTCATATGCTGTAACAACTGTCAAATGAAGAGCGAATGTACGCATCTCCCCTTTAAACCGCAAACAAAGTTTAAACGAAGTTACTCTTTTTATCACCCAGCACTAACAGGAACGCTAATACGGACTTATTTAATTAAATTCACCAATGCGCGAACAGACGCAAACCGAAGTAATTACCTTACCATCCCCAGCGAACACAAACGCCAGCATGAATATGACCTAGATATATTGTTGTGAATTTGTGACTATTACTAATAAAGGTTGTTAAGTTAAATGGCATTTTGTTATGTTGTTATGCACAAAATTCCGCTTAGGGCACCAATTTGGCCCTGTCACTTTTCCTTCAGAAGAGAGACGCAACAGCTGTCAGTGCTAATACTGAGGTGGGCGTGGCACTGGCCGCACTGAGATCAATGAGGAAAGCCGACGGTGTGAACACAAAATGGATGAGGGAGGAATTTGAAAAAAATTATCCCCCCCTCTGGTTTTTTCACAAATCGCACCCTGGTTACTAGTAACTATTCCATTTTTACTAGTAAGAAATTGAGATTTTTTGCAATTGAATTCTATGGGGCTCTGTGGTTCAGATATCAACTATTTGCTTCTGACTAGTAACTATTCCAATAGTGACTAGTATGGAGGTAGATTTCTATCAAAAATAAACAAGCACAAAAGTATAATCCACAATTGTATTTACCATCCACACACACACACCTCTCAATTTGTGTTTGTAGATATAATCCACAATTGTATTTACCATCCACACACACACACCTCTCAATTTGTGTTTCGTAAAAATAATCCACATGTATTTTCCATCCACACCATACTTGCCAACCCTCCCGATTTTCACTGTCCTCTCCCGGTAATCACCCAGAGACAACATTCTCCCGCAGTTCTCCCGATTTAGGAGAATATCCTTTTTTTAAATTTTTAAATCTGACGCTTGTACGTGGCACTGTGGTCCGCACAACACGCGATATAACAGACACACGCAGATGCGGACGCACACCCGCGGTACATACGTTAAATAAACCGTTTTTAAAAAAGGTGATTGGGGGGGGCCCCGTCAACAATTACAATCGAGGTCCGCGAAAATCCTTGATAATAAAAAGTGGTCCGCAAGTGGTTCTTATTTTGTAATTCACACCCTTAAAAATTCACAAGAATGCAGGAAATTAAGTTTTTTTCTAGGGGAGGAGGACCCCCAGACCTCCCGTGGTGGTTTCGGAAAATCTCCCTATTTCTGAGGGCTCAAGGTTGGCAAGTATGATCCACACACAAACACCTCTCAACTTGTGTTTCGTAAATCATCATTTGGATGAATGCAAAAATGATATTCACAAATGCAAACAACATTTACAGATATGTTTCCAATGTTCACATGTACAAATCAAAAGCTTGGCTTGCGAACTGGCGAATCTACATTTGCCGATCGAAGGACACGCTTGATCTGCTTGGATTTACGGACAGAATTTTGAGACAAATATTCCGCTGTTTTTCACCGTGTCGATTCACGCTCGCTTAACTTGCAATTCGTAAACTAAACTTCTTCTTATTTGGTGCTACATAACACGGCGGTTTGTGTGTTCGGCTCATCAGCGCCACTTTTAGAACAAGTGGCCAAAATTGCACATTATCTTTAAGAAGTGGATTCATGGTACATTTAATTAAAACAACCGAGTTTTGAGTTTATTTAGGTTGTAAAGTTAACCCCACGCTAATCTTGCGATGGCAAGTTTTTTAAACAGTCATTGCACAAAACTAGTAACTTTTCATTAGATACTAGTACTTATTATTTAGTTACTAGTAACTATTCCAATAGTTAACTCGTCAGAAACAAATAGTTGATATCTGAACTGCAGAGCCCCATAGAATTCAATTGCAAAAAATCTCAATTTCTTACTAGTAAAAATGGAATAGTTACTAGTAACTATTGGAATAGTTACTAGTAACTAAAGAATAAGTACTAGTATCTAATGAATAGTTACTAGTAAGTCTCGAGGAATAAATGTTAAAACGGCTTGCCATAGACGAGCAGTCTACTTTGCCACACTACCAACCAATCAGAAACGATGCCGCTCAAGATGGTTAAAAAAAAGTGTCCTAGAGCTCACATTTTTTTCTGTATTTCTGAAGAGCCACCCGTCTTAAGCCACGCAATTCTATATGATAACAGTCTGTAGTACGGCTATAGGGATGTTCGAAAAATTGAGGCTTAGAACAGAATTTCCGAGACCGTCGGCATGTCTGTATTGTAGTGTACTTTGCAATGAAGAATATACAACCGGTAAGTTATTGGTGTCGCAACAAATGCGCTTACAACGCCCCCTTGTCGCTGCACGTGACCAAGTAGGCTACAGCGTTTATTATATTGTGTGAACCCGACATTAGCCTTTTTCGATCAAAGCTTCTAGACTTCGGAACAGCCGAACGTCTGCTTCTCTAAATGTTTAGCTTTGTTCTAATATTTGTTTTAACTTGGGTTGTGTTCTATTGTTGTATTTTTATTAATTTTATTTATTTTTTATTTGAATTATTTCGTTTTAGGCCTATATGCATATTTGATTGTCATTTACTGTGTGATTATTGTTGAGTTTACTCTCTGTAAAGCACTTTTTGCTCTGTGCTTTATATAAATATAAAGGTTTATAAAAGTTATAATAAGTGCATTAAAATCAACAAACAAACAAGCAAACCAAAATAAACAACATCTAAATAAATAAGCCATTCCTTGACACATGTATTTTCCAGCATCTTTA
This sequence comes from Ilyophis sp. 1 JC-2022, assembly GCA_022702515.1. Taxonomy (NCBI): domain Eukaryota; kingdom Metazoa; phylum Chordata; class Actinopteri; order Anguilliformes; family Synaphobranchidae; genus Ilyophis; species Ilyophis sp. 1 JC-2022. The sequence goes on from CM040403.1 coordinate 79,756,855, forward strand.
TGTACACTCACTTATTGGAACTACTCTTTCCTGTACAGAGAATGCATCACGCCTAAAACGACAGTATTAAGAATGCTATTATAGGGTAGTCTGGTAAGGGGGGAAATGGACAGTCTAATCGAGTGTGGATTAATGTTTGGATTGATGCGTCCACTCGGCGCATTTATTTATTGCTTTATAGATTTGATTTTCTTTGAATTAGGTGCTTTTGTATGGTAAGAAATATAACGGTTGGTTGCAATTTAGTTGTGTCCTCCGGGGACCTTAAGAATTGTGCCGTGCTCCGAATACTCAAGCTCACACACGCACGCGTGCACGCACACACACGCACACACACCCCCAAAGGCAATAGTGGGCGTCTGGAGGAGAGATGCACCGCCCCTAGCGGTGGCCACTCCCGGGAAGCAATGCTGATTGACAGCGTTTTGCATTGGTGCTATCGGTGTATGCACTGTGTAGTCACTCGATTTTGTTGGTGCCTACACAGCCCGTGCAAGCGCCATGCAGACGGTGCTATGCATGTCCTGTTATTATACATCATCAATGTAGCACCTCGAGCACCGCACTGCCGTTAATTTTACTCGTGATTTCTAATGTCTAAGAGGATTTCCATTTATTTGGTTCCATCGTTCATGTCAAGACACCAGCGGTTGCTAGATTTATTACTGTGGGTCTCTTCCAGCGCCGTCCGAAAAGGATTTGTGTGTGGTCTAAATTGTATTTTTTAAATAATTTAATTTTGAATATATTTAGCTAATATAAATATGGCGAGCGATTCTCCTGCAAGAAGTCTGGATGAAATCGACCTCTCTGCTCTGCGGGTAAGTTGGACTGATAACCGATTTCATTGTGGGTAAATTTAGCTAGCTAGCTCAGCAGCTATCAGTGACGGGAAAGAAAATGGGGTTGCAGCTTGAGCGCTTTACACCTGACCAAGCTCCGACATGCAGCTGTAGCTTGCACTCTTGTATGAATGGAACTAACGTTGTAACGAGCAAGCCACCAATATACAGTAACCTAGTGGAGCCCCTGGCGAGACGATTCATGTTTGTAGTAGCATAGCTATAGATTAGGTAGCTAATTCATAGGCTATGTATCTTGCTATAAATTAATCTAAGTGGTAGTTATCGCTGGCGACGGCATCCGGTTACTGTTGTAGCAGTAAAGTAGACGAATACAGTCATATAAAAATGTGATTCACGTTAGCTCGCTATAGGTTTTTTTTATTGCCAAGGTGTTGATAAAATATGTGGAAGGCTATAACCATTGCAGTTTGCTAGCGCCTAGGGGAAAACTGAGATTAATATCTGTGCAGATCTCAACATATGTTGAACGTAGATTTGTAAGCCCCCCATCCCCCTTGTATGCAACCCAGCTATAGCCTCTCTTTTCAGAACTGGAACATGTAGTCGAGCCGAAGAACATTTACAATATTTTAACTTGAAAACATGTTCAGAATTAGTTGCCAAACCGAATGCTTTAAATATTTCACTATATGAATATGATTGTGTAACTAACACAATGTTAAGTAATTGTATTGCCATCTTAAATCACCGTAGTACAATATACAGCATTGCATTACATTTTACTTGCGATGGAATAAGATTATTTTATTTTTTTCTCTGATTAGCCTATGTGGATTTTCATGATATATAGCAGTTACAAATTAATTCTTGATTACATAAAGTATGCAAACGATTATTTAACCATAGCTAGTTAACTCGCTGTTTCAGGTTTTGTCTCCGAAAGGTTTGTGCACTGTCGCGGAAGAACATACAGTAGCCAGGCAGCTTTTTCTTGATTCGCGTTTTGAATGTGTGGCCTCAATAGCAAATTCTTTTGTCTGCTCCTTTTGGAAATGCCCATGTGTAATTTGCAGGGTTTTCGTTGCGTTTTTACGGGCTTTGGCATTCTACTCAATGACAAGTTATGCCATCTAGGCTAATTGTGGTGGCATTTACTGTAGGGACGTTAGCCACTAAACATTATCTTACCTGCAATGTTGAGAACATGTCATGACATGATGTGTGTGCTGAGTATTTGAAGGTGTCCATTGCATGAATACCAGCAGCCCATCGCCACAGTTCTAGATACTACAAAAAATATAATAGGCTATACAAGAAAATACAATAAAGTTGAGATGCCCATGTGGAATTTATGTTTAGTAGAGACAGCATGTCGTTTGTGAACGTAGATAATTAGCCTACTTAAGATGACCACAAAATGTTCTTCGATTCTTGCAAAGTGTTTTATTATTATTATTTTATTTTTTTGCCAGACCCAATGACACATTTGCAGTTATTGCGATCGAACAATAAGCTCAATGGGTTTTCTTCTAGTGTGTCCGGAGCTCTTCTCGCTTTTCCAGACTGACGTTTTGTTTGCCAACTATTTTGATGTAGATCTGATCTCTTTATTTGTTTTCAGAGTACTCGTATAAAATTAATGAGCAAGAGAACTGATGTCACAGAGTGCTTATGCCAAGCGTGTGCATATGTGTGTACAGCATGTGTGTTTTACAAGCCAGCCTTTTGTCATTTTTTTTGCAGAATGTCTTCCACCTGATTGTAACTGTGTTTCAGTGTTTCACACTTGAAGAATCCATTTTCATTTCCATGAGAGATGGAACTGATGGTTGTGTTTTTTCTGGCGGTGTTGTGAGGCAGGTGTTTTTGTCTCGGGTGCATGCTTGGCTTGTCTCTCAGTGGATGGAGGATGGTACTGCGGAGGGTAGTGCTGGCTTTGCGTGGGCACAGACACTTTTTGTTTCCTGTCAGTGCCCGCCTTCAAGTGAATGCACAGCCTTAACCTTTGCCTGCTTGCTCCCACTCTAAACCAATTGCCCTGTGCGGCAAGACTTAATAGGATAACCGTATGCAAGTATAGCTCTGCGCCTTCTCTGTTGGAGTACCGGCCCCAATGAATACACAGAGGATATTGAGATTATCAGGCAGGAGTGGGAATGGGTGGGGGGCGGGGGGTCCTTTTATAATCCATTGTGTCTGTTGCGTAAGTGGTGCATTGGTTGCCTCACGTGAAATGTGCCATTTGCACTGTGCACCGTTTGTCTGGTGTCACACCTTTTTTTCCTCAGAGTCTGCTTCGGTTCCCCAGTCACTGTTCTGTTCATGCCTCTGTGCTCCAACAGGGGGCAGGTCTGGTTTTTGCCTCCTGGGGCACAGGCCTTGTAACTGAGGTTTTTACTTCCCTTGGTACAAGTTATATTATCTTGCTATGAGCTCACCGGAGGAGTTGATCAATTGCTGGTTTTTTTATGCCTCATGGAAATCTCTGTGGCTGTGTGACCGGTTAACGATTTTACCTACTGACCAATACGTCACCGTCAAACAATTTGAGGACTGACTGACTCACTGACCGGCCAGCTGACACATGACTGACTTACTGACAGACTGACTTACTCACAGATTGTTTGCACGACTCCTAGAGTAGTGGCGTTTTACCACTAGAGACAGAGCGAACAGCCGCAGCCATTGTTCGCGCCTGTATGGTTGTTAATAGTTAGGTAATGAATGTATTTGCTGGTCTTTTTTCTGAACATTGATCTCGTGAGGCAGTCTTTCCGCTAGGCTTGACAGCCGCCTTCCCTCGCTCTTGTCCACCCATGAATTTGCCTGGATGAATAATGCATGGTGTTTTTTCAGTTGATGTTACCCAGTTGACAGCTCTTGTTGCCATTTTTCTGCATGGAGGCACAAATTAGCCAAAGTGCACCCGGCCCTTTTGAAGAATGTTGGCCCCGTTTTTGGGGTTGAGGGGGGGGTTGTGTTTTGGAAGGTAGCTGGCTGGCCAGCCGTGAGTGTAAGCGCATGTGTGCTGTAGGTGGCCGGCTAAATCCACTCCCAGGATTCCCTAGTGCACATTGAAAACAGGTCACCCAGATGCAAAGCTGCCATGTGTTTCTTCCGGGAGGTGGGGAATTATTTCAGTGCGACACACTCCCCGCCACCGACTTGGGTAATGCAATGAGGGAGGGTGGGATGGACGGACGGATAGCAGGATAACTGGGCGCGCTCCATTTTTCCCAGGGAGACTGCGTTGTGTCAGAGGGGGTTAAGGGATGAGCCCCACCTGGGGATAAATCTAGGACAGAGGGTTAGCGAACACCTCCCTCTCCCCAGCAGCTCAGAGACTCTGTGACAGAACAACACACCTGCCATAGTTCTGAATGCTGCAGACACCACGGCTTTTAGGGTGAATCCCAAAGGAGCTGGAGACAGGCTGTCACATTTGACTTTGGATATAAATGTAATGTGCTTTACAGTGCTGCCGCCGTGACCTCTCCACATGCACACGGGTGGGATAATGCTTGAGGGGGGTTTGGGCAGGATCTGTCAGAGGAAACGGTAGGGTTTTTTTTTGGTTCTATTTCAGCTCTTATCTGATTATTTATAGTCATTATTCCAAAAAGAGGTAATTTTTTTGAAAGGTGCCCCTCAGGCTTGTAGGATTTGTAGCTGGTAGCCTACACAAGGGACTGATATCACTCATCACTGCCAGGTCACTTGATTAACTTTTTTTTAAGGACATATTTTTTTAAAGAAAAAAGAGATTAAAAGTATTCCAAAAAACACAAAGGATGTTGTTGATACAAAGGATATTGGGAAGCAAAGTCCAGACTTAAGTGTGTGGTTGTGGTGTGAAACTGAATGCTCTGTATTCTGTATGCAACTTGATGTCTTATGATGTGTCTGAGGTAAACATTCGGCAACAGACCCCTCCCACCCACCCACTCCCCTCCCACCCACCCACTCCCCCATTAAAAAAAAAAAGAAAAAGAAAAAAAAAGAAGAAAAACTGAGTGTGGTTGGGAGACATCAAAGCTATCGCTGACTTATGGGATGGGAATATGCATATGTAAATACAGAGGAGAGGCTCTGTCAGAAATTTCAGGGGAGAGCTGATGGGCCTTGAGGTTCCATCTGTCATGTTTTCTGTTGTACTTTTTTTTTTTTCCAGTCAGTGACTTAGGGAGGAGGAGGACAATCCAGTAATGAGCCCCAAGCTGTTTTGCTGAAGTACAGAGCGGCACAGGCCTTCGTCTGTGTGGAAAACTAGGTCTGTTGCTGGAAGTGGGTGTCGGTCAGGAGAGGCACAGGGTGGCACAAGCTGGGTGCCAGGGTTATTCTCACCACAGCCTTCACAAACCGGTGTGTTAGGTCTAGGGTTATTCTCACCACAGCCTTCACAAACCGGTGTGTTAGGTTTAGGGTTATTCTCACTACAGCCTTTACTAACCGGTGTGTTAGGTCTAGGGTTATTCTCACGAGAGCCTTCACAAACCGGTGTGTTAGATCTAGGGTTATTCTCACTATAGCCTTTACTAACCGGTGTGTTAGGTCTAGGGTTATTCTCACTACAGCCTTTACTAACCGGTGTGTTAGGTCTAGGGTTATTCTCACTACAGCCTTTACTAACCGGTGTGTTAGGTCTAGGGTTATTCTCACTACAGCCTTTACTAACCGGTGTGTTAGGTCTAGGGTTATTCTCACTACAGCCTTCACAAACCGGTGTGTTAGGTCTAGGGTTATTCTCACCACAGCCTTCACTAACCGGTGTGTTAGGTCTAGGGTTATTCTCACTACAGCCTTTACTAACCGGTGTGTTAGGTCTAGGGTTATTCTCACTACAGCCTTTACTAACCGGTGTGTTAGGTCTAGGGTTATTCTCACCACAGCCTTCACAAACCGGTGTGTTAGGTCTAGGGTTATTCTCACCACAGCCTTCACTAACCGGTGTGTTAGGTTTAGGGTTATTCTCACTACAGCCTTTACTAACCGGTGTGTTAGGTCTAGGGTTATTCTCACGAGAGCCTTCACAAACCGGTGTGTTAGATCTAGGGTTATTCTCACTATAGCCTTTACTAACCGGTGTGTTAGGTCTAGGGTTATTCTCACTACAGCCTTTACTAACCGGTGTGTTAGGTCTAGGGTTATTCTCACTATAGCCTTCACAAACCGGTGTGTTAGGTCTAGGGTTATTCTCACTACAGCCTTTACTAACCGGTGTGTTAGGTCTAGGGTTATTCTCACTATAGCCTTTACTAACCGGTGTGTTAGGTCTAGGGTTATTCTCACTACAGCCTTTACTAACCGGTGTGTTAGGTCTAGGGTTATTCTCACGAGAGCCTTCACAAACCGGTGTGTTAGGTCTAGGGTTATTCTCACTATAGCCTTCACTAACCGGTGTGTTAGATCTAGGGTTATTCTCACTATAGCCTTCACAAACTGGTGTGTTAGATCTACTGTTATTCTCACTACAGCCTTCACTAATCTTGCTCACTCAATCCCTCCCTCCCCCTGCAGTGTCTCAGACAGAGAGGTGTGAGTGCAGCAGCAGGTCTCTCATTCATTAAAGCTCTTTGCTCCATAAGTCTCACCTTCTGTGAGCAGGTGTAAGAAGGCCAGGCGTGGGGAGGAGAGGCTCATGCGGACTCTGCACAGCGGGCCTGCTTTCCGTCCTGATCTCCGCCATTCCACCACGCAGGAGACCGGTGCGATAACACCCCAGCACTCGTTTCCAGGTTTTTTGGCCGGTTGGCGTTTGCTGCGGGCGGGGTTCCTCATCGCAGGCCATTGTTTGTGGACCTGGCCGCGGCAGCAGCTCCGGGTGGCTGTTTTTTTACACTTTAAAGCTGCATACCAATTGATGCAGTGATACCTGGGGTGGGCATATGCTCGTTTTGCTTGGGCATTGTGGAACTGAGGTGAACTGAACTTAATAGGAATACCTTTATTGCCTTTTCAGGAATTTGTCTTGCCTTTGAGAGGCTCAGGTTTGCAGTCAGTGGGTGACGTATTGTAATGGAAAAAGTTTGACACTTTGTGTGTCACCTTCTTAATGTCTCCCAATTGACTAGCCTTTTATCCCTAAATAATACAAATCTGTGATGAACTTCTCATTTTAGGGTTGGAGTTTGTGAAGTTTAAAACCTGTAATGGGAAAGCACCCAGAATCACCCACAAAAAAGAGAAATATATATATATTTTTAATGTTTCATACAACTACAGAGCCTGCGGTCAAAACACCTTTGTATAGAAAGTTGGTAAAGGTCATTATGTTTATTGCATGTTTACTATTTTATCCCACAAAATGAAGTCATACAAGATGAAAAAATAAGATTGAATGTGGTCAATACTGAATGTCAAATTGACCCCGAACATCATGGGAGGGTTAAAAAATGAATTACGGTAATGCATGCTCAGGATATGTGCTTCATAATAAAAGTCCCATAAGGAAACAACGTGGCTCGATTCCCCTAAATAAAAACATTGCAGCAAACTAAGGCTTCACCCCTGCTTACTTGCACTGCTGCTATAAATATTGTCATGTATTTTCAAGTCATCAGTTGACCTTTGTGACGATCTGACAGCCTTAGCTCTTATCTAAGGAGTCATTTCATGGGACTCTCTTGACTACTAGAGATATTGCAAAATGTGGGGAAAGGTTTAGAATGTGTATTAGTTTTTTTGTACTGAGTTCTATTATAGTGAATAACGCTGCTCTCTCATGGGTGGGGAGCTGCTTTCAGCGCCTGCAGCATTGATGTGCTGCTCCAGGGTCCTCAGACAGATATTCAAACTAAAAGTTTTTTTTTTTTCTAACATCTGTAGATCTCTCAACATTTGTCTTTTATTGGTTTTTACAAGTTTTTTTTACAATAAAACATTTCCCTTTACGTTTAAGACATATTCACGGTACTTCACTTTTACAATACAAAATATAATTTTTTTTTTAAAATCAAACATTTACAAATCATTGCAATGTAGATCTTTCAACAACATCAGAGTCCTACAGATGTTAAAGATGAACCCTACAGATGGATTTGTTTTCCATTAGCCTGCAAGAAAAAGCGAACGGTCACATCTGCGGGTAGCTGTGCAACGATGTGGTGTCATAAACATGGGGGGGGCACCTTTTCTTAAGCTGCTCAGGCCACATGCTACCTGAGGACTGATTCACTAAGACCTTTAGCAAGTGCAAAACCTTTTAACATAAGCATAACCAATAACATGATCAGTGATTGGTCATGGTATTTGTTTTACACCAGTCATTGGTTGTGTTATTTGTTTTGCGTGTGCTAAAAGGTTTTTCATATGCTGAAATAAAGTTCCCTTGGACAGGCAGTGTAGTATAATGGTTAGGGAGCTCGGCTTATAACTGCATTGCAAGTTCAGTTCCCAGGTAGGGCACTGCCGCTATACCCTTGAGCAAGGCACTAAACTTGATTTGCTCCAGTGAAATATCGAGCTGTATAATTGAATGGAAAAAAAGAAATGCAAGGTCTTTAAATCCCCCTGGATAAAAGTGCCTGCTAAGTGCCGAAATGTAAACGTCACAGAGGGATTTTCTAAAGCAGAAAGTTTTCATACCTATCTCTCACACTGTCGTGAGAATGTCGGGACCCCATTAATCATTTTGAAGCCCAGGTTTCATACACATACTGGCAGATGAATGCAGTGCAGAGAATAGTGGGCATTCTCATACAGTCAGTGAAATGTCATATAGTAAACCATTACTGTAGATAATCGCGCAACATTAGAGCTTTGGTTTCCTCGAGTGAGTGGATATAAGCACGTTTAGAATTAACTCGTCATTTTAGACCCATACTCGGTCGTTAATTGATGTACGTGCGATGGCATTGCTGCTAGATTAACTAATGTTTGTTTATGGAATCATTATTCAATAAAGACAGAGCTCCTGTCAGACTTTAATGAAAAATGAGTAAGCAATCAGTTGTGTATTTATTTATTTACTTTTTAAAGTTATATTCTAGGGCTTTTCAGCTTTATTGGACAGCACAGTGTAGAGAGGCAGGAAGAATGGGGAGAGAGGGAAAGACATACGCCAAAGGTTGTGCGGCCGGATTCAAGCTGCCGACATCACAGCTCACAATGAGCATTTGGACGGTGCTCTTACAGGCTACGCCTCAAAAACACCCCCAGTAGCGTATTCATTTGGTGTCCTTCCATTACCTCGCCTCTTTTGCCTCCTGGACTGAATGCAGTGAACATGCATGCACACAAGTACGCAATTATGTGTATCTGTCATTTGAACATGTGCGTGCATGCGTGTGTGGCTTGGATCCCATCAATATTTGTACTTTCTTAATTGGAGACAGGAAGTCCAATATGAGCGTGAAGATTGTTTAACTGCTTGACCAAGTGATGTGCTCCCTGAATCAATGGGCCTCTGCTGTGAGTCCAGTAGCTGTCTCAGTGGGAAGGGAATCAGTTTCTGGAACGTTGCAGGATTGAACTCAGAGTTGTGGCACTGCTCTTGTACCCTAGAAATAGTTATTTAGCCTGAATCGCTCCTGTAAGTATCCCGAGGGATTAACAGCGACATTGTGGAATCTAAGCTGTGTGAGTCACACTGGAAAAGTCCCAAAGGCTTTAATACAGTCCTTTATTTTTTGTGTTTCTTGTTTGTGTGTGTGTGTGTGTGTGTGTGTGTGTGTGTTTGAGCGAGAGAGAGCGAGAGAGAGAGAGAGAGAGAGAGAGAGAGAGAGAGAGAGAGAGAGAGAGAGAGAGAGAGAGAGAGAGAGAGAGAGAGAGAGAGAGAGAGAGAGCGAGAGCGAGAGAGACTGCAGACTGCAGGGTACTGGCCTCATATTTGTTTGGCATGGTATTTTTAGAATGAGATGTTGTGCAGACCACAACATTTGGTATATAGGTCAGTGGCACAGAAGGTCAGCATTGATTTTCCATACTATTTAGATGAGTCGGGCCACTTTGAACTGAAAATGTCTTCATAGTTATTCACACCGGTTAGTGAAGGCTGTAGTTTTTATTGCTCAGAATGCTCACTGCATGTTTCTATCATAAACAGCAATGCTATTAATTTGCGAGCAATAAGGATGTATGTCACAGCCCTGCTGGCCACAGTGAATCTCTGTAACGCTGAACCCTACGGGGCTGCCGGCCACAGACGGTGCGGATACTGTCAGGATTCTATACCAGACCGTAGCACATATCCACACAGGCCCACACCTTCTCATTATGGTGGTTTTCTCCATCGGGGATAGGAAAGGGTGCAATCTGTTCCAGAAGTAATCACGGACAAAACAACGATCTCAACTCCCCCCTCCCGGGTCACACCCCCTCCAGGCCAGGTTACGTCTGAGGTTCATCATCAGTTCATCATTTGTGTTTTTGTCAAGGGATTTATTTCAGAAATCGTGTTTCACTTGGTTGAAGCTGCACCCGGAAGCCGCAGAGGAACTGGAGCTTGTTTTTCGGAGCCCAGAAGTAACGCTCTTTGTAAGAGACAGTCATCCATTTCAGGAGTGCACGTAATTAAAGATCATCAGTGTAGGACCTGTGTATCTAAAGCTCGTTTCCTTCATTTCTGTGGGCAACTATTAAGGGCTGTTACTGGGTTTGCCCCTGAAGTTTAACTTAACTTTCATTCAGAAGAACACTGAAGTATTAAAGGCTAACTTTCGTCTTCCCATGGTTATGCTGAGTTCTCCTCAGGTTAGGGTTCAAAACCAACAACCTGCCCCAGTTGTCTGACTCCCTCGCAGGATAATGGCGGTTTTAGCGATGTGAATCTGAAGACACATAAGGCCCACGGGTTTAGGAAGGGGCGTGCAGTGGCCTGCAGATTACTCTTTCTTCAAAGAAGCAGCTCAGCACGTTAGACTTTGCTGAACTGTGAAGAGGCGCTCTCTCTTAGCATGCCCTAACAAGCCCCTACGTCTGTTTTTGTAAAAGGGGAAGATGACAGGGTCAGATTCCACTGGAAAATAATACATTATATAAAAAAGCTGATGTCATGCACTGTCTGCGTCTCAGCCGTCTGCTTCCGCAGGACGGCTGGTCATGTGACAGGCTCTGCGCGTTCGTTGCCATGCGCGCATCTTAGTTTTGAGGTGTGGCTGCCTGTCAGCATGTGCGTGTGCATGTCTGTGTATGTGTGTGCATGCGTGTGGTGTTCGAGTGTATGTCAGTATTGGTGTGGAGGACATCAACTCTGTACATATGTGTACATTTGTGTGTATGTGTCTATGTGTGTGTGTTTGTCTGTGTGCGTTTGTGTGTGTGTGTGTGTGTGTGTGTGTGTGTGTGTGTGTGTTAAAATGCTGAAATGTAGCCATCATTCACACAGGAGGAACAGAGGTATCATTTGGAATGAGCGATGTGGTCTGAATCTGCTACCGATGAGGTGCTCTCTATATTATAAACCGGAACGGTCCTGAATCAACGATCAAACGCCTTATTGATCCCTTTCCCCTGCACCAGCAGAGTCTGGCCTTATGAATCAAACCTCCCTGCTCAGGCACACTCAGCCTCTGTAAGTCTGGATTCTCTGTGGGGAGTTTCCTACCCCTGTTTCCGTTAGCAACACAAATAGAAAGCCCGGCTGAGCCTTTTTTCTTCAGTTTCGGCCTAGTCAGGCTTAACTCATCTGACGTCGTCTTACCAAAACAATTTTTTTACTCGTGTTTTTTGGGCCTTTTACCAACTAAAGGGATTTCTCTTGTTGTTGATATTCTCTGAATATCTGCCGCCCTTTGTACAGCCCACCATGCCCCCCTCTGTCCTCTCCCTTGGGGGGGGGGGGAGGCACATATCTGAACACTTAACTCATACAAATATATGCAAGTCAAGGTACATAATAATGGGGAAACAATGAGTGTAATTCTAAAGTGACTAACCTGGCTGTGCTGTTCAGATTATTGCCTTGGGAAGGTGGAAGCCCAGGCCAGGTATCAACACAGGGGTGGGTGTGTACCTTCTGACTTCTGGTTAATATTTAATTTTGTCACCATGTGAAACTATTTGAGGTAGAGAATAAAATTATTATTATTTTTTTTATTTCACTGTGAGTTGCTAATTATTTCATCGCTTGCCATTTAAGAAGTAGAAAAAAAGGAAAGATTCTTTACTCTTATTATTTCTCATTGAGATTCATGATAGAGAGCTAGCTGTGTAAGTTCACTGGTATTATGAATATTTCTGCCTGAAAATGTGTGAACGCTTCACACCACATCTTTAAATAAACAGAAAGAACCAAATTTTTCATACATGATTTTCATACAGCACTTGGGGCGGAATGCTGTAGATGCTGTATTATTTGAATTTTTGGCAGACATACAATATTAATGTGTAAAATGGCTGGGAAAAAAACATCACATTTTTAGTTTACCTGTTCTTTGTGCATAGACTACAAAAAAAAATTCAGCACAGAGCGATGTTAGCACAGGAAGCAGAGGTAGTTAATGCCACTCCATAACTATCAAATGTTTGACACTTGTTTGAAGCTTTTTGGAATTGCATTTTTTTTAATTGTTTCTGCTTATGTTTAAAGGACTATAGCTTTGGAGGTCTTTTGGAGCAAGAGTGTGTCTGAGCTACATGAGCACCCTTTGCTTCCACTTTGTATGACAATTTATTACAATTATCTTGCTGAAGCATGGAGGCACACCTACATGGATGCTTAATATGTTTGGTTAGGATCACTTCCAGTTCACTCTCCTCAACAGCAACTGATCTCTAGAAAATGCAGTCAATGTTCTAAACATCAACATATGAAGGCATTTATATATCTGTGTACATCGCAAACAGATGGGTGTAGTAGCCAGTGTTTCCATTGTACAGTGCACTGCACTATCCACCACTCCTCAGGATTCATTAAAGGTAAACTGTGAGGGAATGTGGCCAAATATTTGTACTGTTACTATATAGGGACTGGATATTTGTAAAGGTGTGGATATGCCATGAGTTTGGGAGTGAAAATTCCAGAAAAACAAACAAAAAAATGAATGAATAACAAGATTAACCTCTGAAATTTTAGAACTTGCAAATGATCAAAGGAAAAAAAGAACAAAACAAAAAAAGATTCAGAACATGTAAATGACACATGAACGTTGCCTAGGGAAACATGTAGTGGATTTAGTCGGGCTCAACTCTTGGGGTAGATTCATGTTGGGTAGTAATCCACTCTGGATTTCAAGTTCCTGTCAAACTGATTTCCTTGTGTCAGTCCTTTAAATCCAGTCTTAAATTAAGGAAGTGGGATTTAAAGTGATTGCTTTAGCACCAAGTTGTAATCTAAATTTTATTCACAGAGGGCAAGCGATAGTATACATGCTGGGTCGTATAATGAAGTACAGAGGCTGCACATAAACAGATTAATTTGATAGTGTTTATTCATAGTTATAAAAGTAAATATCAGCTTTTATATTGTGCCGGTATTTCTTTCTTTCTGTGCAGAGGTTCTAGGTTGTATGCACCAAAGGAAATAGTCCCTCTTCACCCCCGGCCAAAAAATAAATAAACCTAATGTTTTGAAGAATAATTTGGCAATATACACATGTGCAACCTCTGAAGGCATAACATGCTTTGGAGTTACTTGGAAGTGTATTTTCTGGCTTTAGAACACAAACCCCCAAATGCTAATCTTGATATGTAAAGTTTTAATCTCAATGCAATGTGTGGCTTGTTTGTTTTATTGTCACATTTTTAAATCAGTGTTAATAAGAAGCTAGCCTTCAGTATATTTGGTTTCATACCCATTTGCTTTGTGGGTTAATCATTTTCTGTATTCTGTTCAAGTTCAGGTCGCACACTTAAACGTCATACCACTGGCTATTAAAGAAACAGGCCTATGTTGGGCAATAACCAATTGTGCACTTTAAGCCCCTATTGAGCCAATTCCAATATCAAGCTAATCCATCAGCGTGCCCACAATGGCGCCCACTGCTAGTTAAAATGGAAAGTAGGGACATTATGCATTTTAATACCTTGAGTTAAAATGGGCAGCTGGATTACAGTATGCATTACATGATTATTGTGTATTTTGAATTGAACCAATAACCCTACACGAGGATTGGCATTTGGTATGATGCTTGTAATAGACACGTGAAATCATAATAATACAGTTTTACAGTAATACCACTGTATACTTGCATAGGAACTTATCACTTTTCTATCCCCAGAAACAAATCTCAACACAACATTAGGATTTGTCATATTGGCTTTTTATTTGCTGTCTTATGTGACATTTACAGTACATACATCTGGATGAAACTCTATAATTCAAATATTTCTGCACAATACTGAGGAAATGCTATTGAGTCCTCTTTTATCAGTCAAGGACAAACGGTTTGTTAGCATGAATAGGAGTAATGATAATGTTAAAAGCTGTTTGTGCTGCTACAGTTATGATTTATGAGACATACTGTATGTTTGATAGACAAATCCACAAACATTGCGTTTGTATATCAGAAGGTTTATAAATAGCAGAATTGTGTAAATACAGTCAAGCCGGAAAGTCTGAACACCCCTTTCACCTTCTCCACGTTTTATTACGTTACAGACATATTCTTCAATAGATTGAGTTCATTTTTTTGTCTGAAAATTCTACACAAAATAGCCCATAATGACAAAGTGAAAACATGTTTTTAGAAATTTTTGCAAATGTATAAAAAATTGAAAACAGAAATTTCTCTTTTACATAAGTATTCATACCCTTTGCTTTAACATAATTTTAAAGTATCATATTTAATATTTGGTCACATATTCTTTGCATGCTGTTACTTCCTGAAGTCTGTGACCCATCAACATAAAAAGACTCTCGATATCTTATTTCCAGGTAGTAAGACAGCAAAGATATTTCCAAAGTAACAGCATGCAAAGGATATGCGACCAAATATTAAATACGATACTTTTAAAATATGTTAAAGCAAAGGGTATTAATACTTATGTAAATGAGAAATTTCAGTTTTCGATTTTTAATACATTTGCAAAAAAAAAAATTTTCTTTTCACTTTGTCATTATGGGCTATTTTGTGTAGAATTTTGAGACAAAAAATGAACTTAATCTATTGTAGAATATGTCTGTAACGTAATAAAATGTGGAGAAGGTGAAAGGGGTGTTCAGACTTTCCGGCTTGACTGTATATCAACAGAAGAAGGAATGAACCAATTTAATAAAATTAGTTCCGAGATGGTATGGAATAATATGAGACAAGTGGAGTGCAGGAAACCTGCAGTGATAATCAATACAGCATGGAGCCTATTTGAAACCGTTGCAAATAAATTAAGTTAGATATTTCGGTTCTAATCTAAAGATGATGAAAGAAAAGGAAGAAACACTTGAATCATCAATTTGAAATTGTAAAGATGCATGTGATAACCCAATTAGAGAAACAAATTCAGTCTCTAAAAACCAGAAAAGCTTATTGGCCTGAGAGAATCAGAAATCAGCTCTCTTAAAGACCCCACACAATGAAAATTTACTTGTTTTAAGTGATGAAATGGTTAGCTATAGTTTAATTACTTCAAGGAAATTATGTAGACAGGTTTACACTGAGCACATGTGACAGACGTGAAAGAGTCTGGAGACACCGTGGCAAATGTTATGCTGCCTGCAACATCATCCAGCATGACCGGTTTGGTTTAATTGACTTGGTGTTATACTGTGATGATTAAGTGTTCCCTTAATTTTTTTGAGAAGTGTATAAGGCCGCAATGGAGCGAAGCCGTCCACATACTCGTAGTAATTTCCCTCCCCAGTACTATCCTCGCCCTCCCTGTCCTCCTGCCCCACAAAATGTCATCCATTCTGGCTAACGCATTAGCTTTGTTTTGAGCACTGCTATCCAGAAGCTACCTAGCTAGCCACCGCGACAGCCCGCCCATTTAAAAAAACAAGTCATGCCCCAACATCCGGTTTTACGCAGAAGCCTTCTGAAAAGCAATAGAGAAACGCGTTGTTGTGTGGGGTCTTTAAACACCACACTTGAGCTACAGAAAAATGTCCTAAATTCATTCAGTCTGGTACTATATTCTGGGTCATTAAGGGACTCATTAATGTCACCATATTTAAAAACTATGACGTTATATTACACCCCAGTAATTTTCCATTTATTATTTGGGCAGTAGCCTACATATTTAGTAGCATCACACGAAACACAAGATCTACTGTATAAAGTAGTATGTTGTCACAATATCCAATGACATTTCTTTTGTTAAATTGTCTCACTCTGGCCCTTTTAAAATTTCTCAGTGTAGTCCATTTGCTGCTTGACCTGTTTAATAAACTGGTTCATACTTGAAGTTGCATCTTGTGGTTTTGTACATACACCTGTAGGAAAATGCTTCACACACTCTTTCAGGGACATTCAGTCTTGAAATCCTTAATTTCCTTCACACTCTGCTTAATAAATAGCCACCAAAACAAAAAGCTTTAAAAAAAACAAAAATCAAATAAATAAAAAAAACAAAACCTTTTGGCTTTAGTTGAAGCAATTTAAACCTTCTGCAAACCCCTGCCACATTGTACCACTGAAATCAATGCACTGCTGTACACAGAACAGGGCTCTGGCAGTGAACCTCAAAAAGCTACAGAATGATCATGAAAGAAAAAAAAAAGTTTGTAGAACACTATGACACGAAAATATATGTGCCAAATCTGGTCAACACTTTGACCAAGCGTATGTTTGGTTTTGGTATGGAAGCGTAAGTGTAATTCACTAGGTTGGCAGATATAAAAGAGCAGCAAAATTTTATATTGAGGGCACTAGATATTTACGTTGCTCAGGGATTGTAATTTTAGACATTACAACCATGAGATAAAACTGAAAAGAACCCCCGCAAACAGTGGCAACGCCAAAGCGTACCCACACACATAACCATACACAGATCAGAACTAGAAAAAGGAAGTTTGCAGACAAACCTCAAGTTGCCTTGAAAAAGCAAAGCGTAGAGAACACATTACACAAAAGACAATAGACATTGTTAGCAATGGCATGTAGACTACTAGTATGAGCATGTTGAACTTATATAGGCTATATGAACTGAACACTGAATGGAACTGGATGAATTAAAATGGAGCAGAACAGAATTTTTCAGTGTAATTAAAAATTTTAAATAAATGTTACAGCTCTCCTGCTCCGCTGGCCGTTAGTAGGCTGGTGGGTGGAGTTGGAGAGCCGACTAATTTTGAGACACACCTGTTAAGTCTTTTTGCCCTATTTAACTCACTGTCCTATTCTACGCTCTCTGTTGGTCCTCTTCACGGACGTGTTTGTTTGGGTTTTTGCGTCTTACATCACTAACTATGATACCTTTCACTCATTCAAGCATATGCATACACAAATGATAACTTACAGACTTCCATGTTTTATTTTATTTTGTATGTGTTTTTGGTTAAATTAAATAAATGTATATCTGCTCAGTAATTTTCCTGTGCGGTCTCCCTGTTTTGTCATGACTCTACGAGCCGGGTCGTGACAAAAATCACGTATAAATATATGTAGAAATAATTGAAAGAATAGTAAGTTGACCTTTTCAAGCCAACTTAACTAGGGTACATTATGTTGACATTCCTTTAGCAAACACTCTTATCCAAAGGGACTTGTAAGAGAACATGCATCTGATCTATATGCAATGGGAATGGAGAAAGTAATGTATGTTTTTTTAACATAGATTTATTTGAAGCCTTTCAGTTAGTGAAACTCAGTTTGTGTTGATTGTCTCATTTCAGTCTTAACAGGCCTTAGACAGGACAGCACTTCATATAGCGCTGTTGGCTATTTCTGCTGCTTACCAACTTCAGAAATGCATCAACGGTTTCCTCCAGTAATGCGGTACCAGTTAGTGAAGTAACATTTGCTATTTATAATAATTTAGGACTCGGTCCAAAAAGGAAGTAAAGAGTTCTTGCTGCAGGTGCGCAGAGCCAGAGAATTGCACAATAAAAAGAAAAATGCAGTCCAGACGCTGCAAGACTAAGACACTGACGTCTAGCAAATGTAATGTATTTGACTCGGTCAAAAAGCATAATTAATAAAAAGTATGCCAATGGCATTTTTCTTTTGCCTTTTCACTGATTCACTTGAGCACTATCTGCACATGAGTTCACTGGTACTCTCCGCAATTCTAACACAGAGCAGCTCACACAACAAAATCACCAACTCTGACCGAAAACCTGTAGTTTCTTTGTATTGGGTCCGTATTTCCAACTTCTGAAATCATGCTGATTGACTGAGTGTTAATGGGAAAACCATTCCACACCCAGAGTGATTGGTCAGCTGTGCTGTCACACAGGTTGTCTGGGTTGTCTCTTAGGTGGGGCTGGTTGCCCTTCTTTCTGGTGATCGTGTCTGGAATCACATTCCGGAAAGGTAATAAAACTAACCACCCCCCACTGATAACTGAGGATGAGAAGGCAAGATAGTATTTATTTTTTTCTTTTGAAATGGGGGACAACCAAATATGTTATTGTTCAACAATGACTGTAACGAATGTACGCTCATATATGAGCAATAGCGACAGACCTGGCTATCAACATTCCCAGACTGATAAGTGAACTGGATTAGGAAACAAACTGATACTGGAACATGTGTGAAGATGAAAGCCAAACCTGACACATACTTGGTCACTGTCAGGTGCCAAAAAGGGACTAACCTGCTGTGCCTGTGATCATCTGTACACTTTCAGAGATAAAAAGAGGAGTTTGCAGTGCAGGCATTTGGCAGCTGATGTTAAAGGTAATTCCACCCAAAAATTATGTTTGGTTTGTAGAAAAGTAGCTCTCCTCTTGATTACAATGAGCTATCAGCCAACTTTCTACCTGTAGTGAGAGCAGAGATATAGCCCTAAACTACTGCACATGTACCAGGTAGATGGGTTACGATAAACTACAACGGCCAAGGTACTTACAGTTCAGACAACAGGTTGCCAAGGTCGCCTACTCCATGGCAAACATATTTAATAAACATATTTTCTTGTTTTATGCCAAGAAACTCGTTGCTAACAACAGCTAAAGTACTAGCCAAGCAAAAAGACCTTGCTTCTGTAATCAAATGCTCAAAGCGAAACCGTTCAATTATGGTCAGCTAGCTAATGTTAGTCTACTTAATGGTCATGGATTATAATCAGGATGGGAAATTAAATTTCTGACCAAAATTTTACCAGCCACCCCAACATTTTACCAGACACCGTTTTTCCTTTTTTTTTATACATTGCGATAGACTATAATGTTTCAAAATGCAGTCATGTTTAGTAGCATAAGTGTATATCATGTATTACAGGTCAAACAGTCAAACATTGTGTTGCTATAAATTTATTACATACATTTCATATAATTTTTTATCTAATATTTTTCTGAACGAACAGATGCCAGTAGGCCTAACGTTAGAGCTAGCTGTTCGGAGATATCACTTTTACCTTAGAGCGTATTGGCAAAGGTATTGGTCAGTTTTTTGTTTTTCTGTGTGACACTGTGCGAAGCTTGCTAAAATTGCTTTATGTTAAATTGAACGCATATCAATTGGTTGCACTGGACTCTGTGTTGGAATTGGCGAAAGTAGAAAAAAAATTGAATTTCACTGCTTGTTTCTTTGATAACAACTTGTAAACAATCTTATTTTCCAGCAAACAAAAAAAAAGATGTTAACAGACAATATTAAATGACACCCGTTTTCATTATGAAAGGTTTGTTTTATAAAAATGATACAAATTTTATTTGACAAATAATTCACATATTTTCTGTCCAAAATTAATCTTTATATCGAGGGTATGACATAATACTATAAAAATAATCGCATCGATATCGATGATCGAGCATCGATTAAATCGATCATAATAATTATTTTTAAATTTATAAGATTATTTTCATTTATTAAAAAATTATAAAAAATTTATAAAAAAATTATTAAAATTTACTTTTAATTTTTTTTTGACCAGCTTTAATCTTGTTTTCTGCTTTGACAGCTTCATGTTTCTGCTCCAACCCCAACGTAAGACGAGAGTGAGCTAGATAGCGAAAGAGGGAGAGAACAGAGCTGCGACGTGCTCGCTGACAAGACAGAAACTGAGAATTTGCGAACAGACGAACAGACAATTTGCGATGTTCGAACAGAGGGTGGTTAAAGAAGAAGGGGGGTTGTACTAAAGGAGGTGTACATGCAAAAACCGCTGCCATATGCAAGATCTGCCATACAAACACAACAACAACAACAACAACCACAAACATGAATAACCATTGATTTGAACGAAGACACCAAGCGTTAAGGACAGCAACAGCGTTAGCGCAAGGGTAAGCAAGCTTGATGTTTTGAGGGAGAATGATTTTTGTTTTTTAATTTTTTTTTGTTTTATTTTTTTTTTTTATATATTTTTTTCGTTTTTTTTTTAACACAAAGTGTGTAAACAGTTTTAATTAAAGTGCTTTCTATTTTTTATTTTTTAAACCAAATTCTATCAAAAAAAGACAAAAAAAAAAAAAAAAAAAAAAAAAAAAATCAATTTCCACAAATTTATTTTACGTTATATTAATTATTTTTACGTTATGAATGTCGTCGGAAAAAGAATGACATATACCACACCATACCACCATGAAAAAAAGAAAATATGTGTGAAAAACTGTGTGAAGCTATGAAGAGGTGAAGAAAAAAAAACTGTTCGACTTGCCTTGCAAAAACGCTACTACGGATGGATGGGGCATCTTGCTCACCGAAGTTCCCACCGAAGAACTAGAAGATCTAAAAGATACTTGCATGACACTAAACTGACACTATATTTCTATTTCATTTTTTTTTTTTTAGTTTAGTTTAATTATTATACATTTATTTTTTTTTTTTTTAAAAGGAAAAATAAAATATTTAGGTTACATGGTGACAACTGAAAAAAAAAAAAAAAAAAAAAATAGGGCAATTAGAAAATACACTTTGTAGTAGTTTTTTTGCTTGCTGCATTGCTTGCTGCTGCTGCAATGCAAAATGTAATGTAACACCTAAACATATAATAAAAATGTGTGGTGTTTGGTGTAATTCTAAATATTATATTTAATACTGCTGCTCGTATCATATCAATCAACACATTATACCTATAAAAAAAAGTATCTAAATTAATCGAACCGAATCGAATCGAATCGAATCGTGGTCAAACGTAAGATATTATGATGCATCGAACCTTTGCCTAAAGAATCGGAAACGAATCGAATCGTGATGGGATTGAATCGTCCCACCCCTACATAATACCGTAGCTTATTTTGGGAAGTAGGCTAACCAACTATTTATTTCATTTAACTTGAGAGCCAAGGCTTGCAAAGTTCTGCTACTAATGTTAGCTCTAGAATAAACTCTGCAAGATAGGCTACTCGGTTCACCCACTGCTGAGATGTGGAGAGAAGCATAGGCTATCATAGACTTTTCCTTGAACTCCAGCTAACTTATTCGGCGAGGAGTTCAGACGGTAGCCTATTTCCTCTCGTTGTTTCCATCATATCTGTTGGCGCTGCGTTGCTCTGGGGTGGGGATTGCGTTGAGGATTTATGGTAGCCTACGTAAAAACAACGGATGAGTTGTGAACACGGAGTAATTTAGGTGGGCTCGCCTCGGGATATTCTAACAAGCGCTTTTTTTTCTGTCTCACATTTAGGCAATCAGAGAAAGAAACCTGAAGTTTATCCACTTTGCTACACGCCACTGTGGCGGGTAGGTTTGATACATTTACCCAACAATTCTGAAATCTACCCGCATTTGGCAGGTGCTAATTTCCCACCCTGATTATAATGTAACGTTAGTTGACATGGTGCCTTAGCGGGTGATTCAATAAGGCAGAGGAAGATGTAGGCTACTGAGATTCAGGGAATACTGGAGGAGCTCCACTCTGTAACCGACAGCACTCGAGTCCTGTTTGGTTTAGTTTGCCAAAACATCTTTAGAAAATAACGTAGCCTATCAATGTAATGTTCTGACATTATAATATAACAAAATAAAATAAAAATAGCAATGATAGCTAGCTTGATCTACCATGTGTCCCTATTCAGAACAGTGAGATGCAGGCAGCAATTCTTCCCTCGCTGGCTACTTGCTATGTAAATTACAAGCCCACTTGGAAACACTGTATTCTTTCAAAAACAAGGAAGTGGTAGAGGTATACAAAATTACATATACCTCTACCGAATTTTCAACTTTATATTAAAATAACTCGGTACAAATTCTTTTTTTGGCCAGCAGCAAAGAAAAACTTAATTAGTTGCGCCTTGATCTGTTCAATCAAGGTTTAATGTTGTTTTTGGGTGGAATTGCCCTTTAAGCAAAATTACTTACAAAAGGTGCTTTACCATGGTAGGCAAACTCTACGGAAATCAGATCACATAGGTCCTGACCAAGTGTGGTCATGTTGAGGCCTGACCACAGGGAAAGGGATATTGCTCAGTGAAAACTAGGACCTTTTTTAACACAAGAAAAAATATGCCAGAATTTATCCTAGTTATTCCCAAATTCCCTAAAAGTTGAGAAGCTGAAAAACTGAAAGGTCTTCCTGGGAGAAAGCAATGTTAGCCCCAGTAGCTGCCAGTGCATTACAGCTGGTTTCAGCTCAAAGGTCAGTGAGTACAGGGAGAGTCAAATTCCTGAAACAATCAGTTCCTTATCATTTGTTTTCTTTTTGGCAGTGATCACCAATACAATCCACAGTACCCAAACAAGTAAAGTTACCAATACAATCCACAGTACCCAAACAAGTAAAGTTACCAATACAATCCACAGTACCCAAACAAGTAAAGTCACCAATACAATCCACAGTACCCAAACAAGTAAAGTTACCAATACAATCCACAGTACCCAAACAAGTAAAGTCACCAATACAATCCACAGTACCCAAACAAGTAAAGTTACCAATACAATCCACAGTACCCAAACAAGTAAAGTCACCAATACAATCCACAGTACCCAAACAAGTAAAGTTACCAATACAATCCACAGTACCCAAACAAGTAAAGTTACCAATACAATCCACACTACCCAAACAAGTAAAGTTACCAATACAATCCACACTACCCAAACAAGTAAAGTCACCAATACAATCCACACTACCCAAACAAGTAAAGTTACCAATACAATCCACACTACCCAAACAAGTAAAGTCACCAATACAATCCACACTACCCAAACAAGTAAAGTTACCAATACAATCCACAGTACCCAAACAAGTAAAGTCACCAATACAATCCACACTACCCAAACAAGTAAAGTTACCAATACAATCCACAGTACCCAAACAAGTAAAGTTACCAATACAATCCACAGTACCCAAACAAGTAAAGTTACCAATACAATCCACACTACCCAAACAAGTAAAGTCACCAATACAATCCACACTACCCAATCAAGTAAAGTCACCAATACAATCCACAGTACCCAAACAAGTAAAGTTACCAATACAATCCACAGTACCCAATCAAGTAAAGTCACCAATACAATCCACAGTACCCAAACAAGTAAAGTTACCAATACAATCCACACTACCCAAACAAATAAAGTCGCCAATACAATCCACAGTACCCAAACAAATAAAGTCGCCAATACAATCCACACTACCCAAACAAGTAAAGTCACCAATACAATCCACAGTACCCAAACAAGTAAAGTTACCAATACAATCCACACTACCCAAACAAGTAAAGTTACCAATACAATCCACAGTACCCAATCAAGTAAAGTCACCAATACAATCCACACTACCCAAACAAATAAAGTCGCCAATACAATCCACACTACCCAAACAAATAAAGTCGCCAATACAATCCACACTACCCAAACAAGTAGTCACCAATACAATCCACACTACCCAAACAAATAAAGTCGCCAATACAATCCACACTACCCAAACAAATAAAGTCGCCAATACAATCCACACTACCCAAACAAATAAAGTCGCCAATACAATCCACACTACCCAAACAAGTAGTCACCAATACAATCCACACTACCCATACAAGTAAAGTTACCAATACAATCCACGCGTGCTGTAAAACACAGAGGGGTCAATATACTAAGATCCTAAATAAGGGGTGTTATTTTTCTGGCGCAGCCAGAGTATTTGCACGCGTTATCATTTCACACTTTGCAGGTGATCAACTAAGAGTTATTAGGGGCGCCCAATGTTGCATATTCATTCAGGCTAATCCGCAAAAATTAGAAATCAACATTTTTTTTTATTTTAGCACAAGCAATTCTCTTTACACCTCTTTAGTTCACCTCTGACTATTTTTTGCGGGTGGTAACAGTTTTACACGTGTTTTTGTACACGCAAACCTTTAGTAAATCGACCCCAGAGTTTGGGATTTGGGAAGAAAGGAACCCTCATCAGAGAGACCCAGAAAAGAGTGAGGCATTACACTGGAGTGCGAACGTGACACAGATTCCACATATATTTAGCAAATGAGTGTTAGAAATCACGGTTTTACAGTCTAGGTGGAGAGAAAAAAAGAAAAACATTAAATTTAACTGAGCGCAGACCTGCCCCCACACAGAGCTTGTCAGAAGATCTTTTTGTAGAATCTCCACTCCCGTTTTTCTAAAAGAGCTTTTCTGTGGAGTCTTTACTGAATATGAGGCAGAGAAAGTCACCAGTCCACCATGACCCTGTACCTCGTACCTTTCTGTTTCACACTTGACTACGACAGGCCTTGTTTCAGTTGCCTGTCGTGTGGTCAGTGGCCTGTAGATTGTTTTAACCTTTTTGTGTCTGGATTTCATGTTATGTATTTTCCTGCTCCACTTCAAGGCTCCATGCAATCCTCCTGCTTTTTTTTTCTTTCTCATCTTCTCATTTCCCTCTCTTCCTCTTTTCCTCCTGATTAATTTGTAGAGGTGCACAAGATCGGCTGAGGGTAATTTCAAGGGGCCAAATTGTAAATGGAAAGGTTGCTCCTCACTGAGGATTTGATGGGCAGCTATTGTTAGAATGTCATAGCAATGGCAGCAACAGTCTTAAGAGAGAATCCCCTTTTCTTCTCCACTCTGCGTTGGAGGCAGGCTGACAACCTCTTTGATTGGATGACTGCATTTAGGGGTCTGTGGAAATCTTCAAAATGGGCACCTGTTTTCTTTCTTGGAACATTCTTGAAATAAAATGTTTTTTACACTTTTTCAAATCCATAGTCTTAGCAGGTCCCACAAATGCCTGAATAAAACCAGGGAACGTGAATTCCAAGTGATTCAATTCAAATAAGCTCTGCTTCATGAAACGCAATTATTTTTATTATTTCAATTGGGGGCAGAGATGGGTCTGGTTCAAAGCAGGATGGGTGTGGGAAAGGGGAGGGATCCCAAATGTGTTTCCCTGGAATGACATTTTCAAGATTAATGTTCTCACTGGCCAAACTCAAACTCAATGTTCCCACTGGCCAGTTTGTGCAGACATTTCCTTATACTTGAAATGAGTTCAGTTGGTGACTGATTTCATGTGTAATGGTCTGTGTATAATGGCTTAACAGCTCATGCCTGCAGTCTGTCTCTAGAGTCTCCAGAGAACTGTCTCATCATTGCTGAGACAAACATCATGAAAGCCAAAGAAAGGCCAGGATCTATTAAATAGTGCAAATAATATAAACTCCATTCAGCGGAGCAAGAATCGGCAGGATGGGAGGGCTTTTCTGGATCGGAAAGGAATCCCAATCTTTGCTGGATTCAATGACAATAAAGTGCAGTGTGAAATTCCGCATCACCGTAGAAACATTGTCTGGCAAACGCTTTGTCAAGAGCAAGAGGTAAAATTATGATACACCACTCCATAATAAACCAGGGACAAAAGGCCCCATCCATTGGCTGATGAAAGTAATGAGTAAATGGGTTGCCATGGTGAACCCTTTACTTCAGGAACATCAGGAAGCTGTTAAAGACACCTCTCAAGAACATGCATTTTGAGTAATTTAACAAAGAATAATGTGAATATGGTGAAGGTTTTGAAAATGATTTGGAAACATGCAAATGAGTCACTTTAATATATCCTGTGTAGTACCATGAGACCTGGTGCTGTGACATTTAAATTGAATGTGCTGCGCACACAGCCTCATCAAGCATAGCTAGCGCACCCTGTATTTTTAACCTGTTAATACAGACTGCTGCTTTTATTTACAGAAGTAATTTCAGTTCTGAGTACCTTGCTGCAGGCGACAACAGCAGTGTACCACCTTGGAATTGAACCAGCAACCTCCTGGTTGCACATGAAGTTCCCCTACCTTCATCAGCTCTTTGTTTGATTGATCATGCCTTCAGAGTTTGCGCCATGTCCCTCTGTACAATAATAGGGCCATCGGAACTGCACGGTGGATGTGAACCACCTGTCCACCGTCTTAGTTTGTGCTGCCAAATGATTAGGTCCGTTTTTTATTTATTTGTGTGTCCTGGTTTGGCCCGCAATATTTCAAATGCCTTCAGGGGAAAAATAGTTTGTTTGTACAACCTCTATGACTCTTTTCTTGGAAGAGAAATCAATTTCCCTCTAGTGGGGGAGATGGGTGTATGTCTGTATTGGGGGGATAGGTGGTGTGTTGAATACCTAAAATTCTGAACTGAAGTGGTTCTTTCAGGTGAAGTTATAATGGCAAATAATTGTCTGCAGTGCTTTTTAGAGTGAGTGGTTTCCCAGTCTGAGCTCCAACACGAGGTGACAACGTTTGGAGTGTGTGTTGCAGTAACTGTTTTTAACGGTTAATGTGGCCGGTGAGCTTTGGTCTCTCTCCTGGCTTCTTCTCACTCATCCAGGAGGAATTTAACCCTCCCAAACGCCCCGAATGTGATTGCGCAAGGCAAGCCAGACAGTAGCGACTCGGCAGTAGTCTGATTCAGTCCGGCGACTCCACAGAACAATGTGCCGTTTCTTCTCCTTCCACAGTTATGACTGTCAGTCAGCTTGGCGCGGGAGACACACTGGCATGCTGTCAGTCTGCTCAGAAACGCCATCCCTCTGGCCTTGTTTGTTTTTTTGTTTTTTTTCTCCTCTCACTTTCATGTCTATTGCATCAGCCCCGTTATTTAGCATATTATACTCAGCAAAGTTACATTTACCTTGATACTGCTGAATCCTTTTTATGCCATACAAACACCAGTGAAAAGGTGACATAAAAGGTCAAATAATATTTTACAAAGTAGAAAAAGCATGACTAAACAGTTTCAGTGGACAAAAATAATCAGAAAAATGAAGTAAATAAATGAATTACTTTAGCTCTGCTATCATTAATTTTATCTCACATGTTATTGAGGCGATGACCGTTATTGCGCTTAAAGAAATATTCAAATGAGTATATCACCCAGACCTTGCATGGAACCAGAGATGGATCACGTTTCAGTGGAAATTCTGACAAGACCCTGCAAGCCTGTTTGTGAGTAGAGGGAGATTAGCGCTTTCTTCTTTTTTTTGCTCTTATTAATTTTACAGATAAATCTCCTCGCTGCAGTTGTAGGGCCTAATTACATTGTTTTGTACCTTCCTGGCTCTTCCCTAGTGTTCTGTAGTGCTAGTGCTGACAGCCTTCGGAGACTCAGTCATACACAGTCATACACAAATCTTTGTTGATGCGCTTTCTTGAGGTAACTAACAATGTGCCATCCGTTATTGTACCTGAGGTAACTAGCAATGCACCATCCATTGTCTTACCTGAAGTAACTAGCAATGCACCATCTGTGGTCATACCTGAGGTAACTAGAAAAGCGCCATCTATTGCCTTACCTGAGGTATGTAGGAATGCGCCATCTGTGGGCTTACCTGAAGTAACTAGCATTGGCTCATTCATGGGCTTACCTGAAATAGCCAACACTGAACAGGCTGGCCCTGACAGCAGACGAGAACATAGCTTGTCACCACTATATTTGCATCCAGTAATGATCCAGTCAGACCAAATCTGAAAATTAATGAGGAAATGCTTGCCGTGTGCCAAATGAGCAGCAGAATCACCAGCCACTTTTGGTGGTTATGCATATGTTATCTCAGTTTGGAGCGCGGTCATGCTGTGTTGTTGGGCCTGAAGCACTGTTGGTAAATGAGTCAGTGGAGTGTTTGAGGCTTTGTATGTTTACCATGTAAAAATAATAGAATATAATATAATAGAATAACTTTTATTTTTCCACTAGAGAACTTCAGTTGTAGCCACCAGCAACAACAACAAAAAAGACAGACAGTGGGGCAGACCCACAACACACAAACAAACATATCAAACAAAGACATTCAATAGAATCATTGCATTAATCAAACTAATTAAGTGTAATAACCTACAGCCAAACGTCATGATTAAAAATAGCCCCTGCTGTCCCGAGATGTCCAAGTCAAGCAGTCCAACACACAAACTCCGCCTCCACGACTTTCCTCCATAATCCTCTTTTAGTGTGCAGTACAACCCATCATGGAGGATGAAAGTGCAGTTAAAAACAATTAATAAAAGGACAGTGCATAGTGTAGCGGTTGGAGTGCTGGACTGTGGATCAGAGAGGCGACTTGAAATGTGCAAAGAGAACTTGCTTTTGTGCGTTTAAGCATTTAATTATACCAGTAAAAAAACTGGATAAACTGGATTACACATCGTGTGAAATTTTCAACCATTGTTCTATAAGTTAATCTGGATAAGGGTGTTGGCTAAGCGAATGACTACAGTGTTAATCATAAGAGCACATGTTCTCAGCCATATAATAGAGAATGTTTTCCCTCCTCCAGGTATCATGAACGTTTGGAGAGCTGGAGAAATAATAAAATAATAAAATAATTTCAGCCACACTTCTTTTTATTGCTTAAAATTTTGTATATATAAAGAACCCCAACTAGTTTCATCAGGCTAGCATTGGGAACAGGGCATTAAATTAACTTTTTCACCCAGTAGCCTATTTCTAAAAATCACCAGCCATTTTCAACATTTTACCAACCACATTACCTTTTCCAGTTTAATACAACCTGGTTGGTTACCTGCCAATGTGGCTGCTAGAGTATAACATCTTCCATCCACAATCAAACTTTTACCAGGACTTGGCTGGTGGTGGGTGTTAATTTCACACCCTGTGTTGGGAAGTGTTCAGAGAACTGAAAGAATTTTGAATGGCTGGAGATGTCAGCTGTGGCATCGCTTTTTGAAACTGTGTTATGTGTTCTTTGCTGTTTTAATTTTATTCATTTATTCTGCCTTTGCTCTTTTAATTTGCAAAGTACTTTGTAACTGTGCTTTGATAAGTGCTATGTAAATAAAGTTATTATTATTGATGCGGTGTCCGTGTCTGTTGCTGGTTGGAGGAAAATGGAAAGCCGCTGGAACTCCTTACCAAACTCTCCCTCCCCCCCTTACCTTCTCTCTCTGTCTATTCGCAGGACCCGGCAGGCATTTTTGAGCTGGTGGAACTGGTCGGGAATGGAACGTATGGGCAGGTGTACAAGGTAATGTGGCTGATTGCTTCTTATCCGCTTGCTGCGCGGTGGGCTTATTGGCTGGCGCAGACAGACTGTACGTGCCCAGATCAGCCACAGGAGTCGCTCTTGCTTTATGTGGTGGAGGCGGTCCCATCCAGCAAAAGCCTCACTCCCTTAGGCACCGCTCTGTAGGGCTGCCAGCCAGAGTCTTCCCTGGCACAGTCAAAGTCTGTACCAGAATTCAGGACATATCACTGACTGCACTGACATGATGAGACACCCAAAAGGTCTTCAGAATATCTTGTGTGACACTGTCACTGGTGGCAACCATTAACAGCCAATCATCCTTACTGGTGGCAACTGGCAACCCTTAGGGAGAGTATTCGATTTCCCTTAATATTACAGTTTTCCCAGGAGAGGGGTACTGTCCTTTTTTTAAACAAAGGTCTTTATTTATTGATTCACCTCAGCCTAGGGTCAAAGAAAGGATGGTGTTACTTCTCACCTTTAGCCTCTTTTAAGCAGGATGTACTCGCTGGAATTTTATGGATTTTCTAGTATGTTTCTTTTTTTTATACACACAGTCCCCGGAGCTTTCACTTGTTTAAAATAGAGCTTGAGAAGCACGGAACATTTTGTAGCACCTCCTTAAATATGTTGCTCTCTCTCCCACCGAGTTGAAATGAAGCTGTAGCCTAATAGAGGGATTCTTCTTATCAGTGTTTGATTACAATCTGGCCTTATTTAAGAGGGCTGAGTCAGTTTTGGGGGTCAGCGCTGTGGCTTTGTATTATTACCCTAGCCTGTACCCTCTTCTGTGGACACGTGTTTACAGTTCAACCTGATGGGCTTTACAGGCTCAGCACTTCGGGAAAGGCTGATGGAGTCTGTAGTGTTTAGCCTTAGGTGTTTGTGTGCAGGGATCTGCTGTAACCTCTTTTCGCCTTATTTTATTAAAGGCTAAGAGAAGGGAGCGTAGAGCCTGGAAAGCTTAAATTAAGCTCTTCTGTGTAAAGAATGAGATTAATGACTCTCAGATGTTAGTCCCTCAAGGCCTGCAGCTCTCGGAAATGGTCGATCGCTTTTAGTCCCACCGATACTCGCTGAACTCCAGTGGCAGCAATACTCCTTACCATGTGACGTCTCTTATTTTCTTATTTTTTGAAGTATTGCAAATCTGTGATGTGCGTCGAGAAATACAATTCATGCCTACAGCTCTATGCAAATATTTTATGTTGCTTGGAGGTGTTTTATGTCTCTTCTATGACGGTTATCTTTCCACAGACCATAAATACGGTGGCAGCTGTCGCTTACATTTCATGCTGTGACCGTGAAATGACCTTAGCCAACGTTAGACAAGTTAGACCAGGGGTTCCCAAACTTATTTTTGATGCAACCACAAATTAATGCTCACAAATGTATGCGACGTCAACACGTGCACATACACATGCACATGCACGCACGCCTCTGTTGAAAATGACATAAATTACAGAGTAGATGCATTTTGTGATTGGATGAAATGTATGAAGTAACGATTACATTTTTATATTTGGGTTGTTGAAATGTTCGACATGTAGTACATTCACATATTTGGAAGAGACAAAATAACTTTCTGTTGTTATTTAAAACAAACAAAAAAAAGAATTCTTTCAGGCGACCCCATCCTCAAATCAGGGGTCGCGACCCACAGTTTGGGAACCCCTGAGTTAGACGTTCACAGTTGCGAGCGCATTTATGACATCACAAGGCCTTTTTTTTCATATTAGTTACGGACAGAGGAGGACTTATCCTTTATGACATCAGAAGTCAGCTCATAATGAGTGGTTATGACATCACAAGGTACATCTTAATACCCAAAAAGATTGATCTATTCTGTGAGGCCAAATAGGACAGGAGAATCTCTGGTGAGGCTAACAAACTGTGCTGACATGCATGTGTGAACTCCAGCCACTCCCTTCAGGTAGACACTCCACCCTCCCAAACCCATCAAGATTTGTTTATGCCTGTCCGTAGGAAAGCACTGCGATCTTCTGGAATTCCTGGAATGTGTTGGAGGTCTGGCAAGACATGTTGAGGCTCTATCATGCGCTAGCTGCTGTTTGCAGCAACCATCCACTGAACATCTCCGCCCCCATCCACCGAACATCTCCGCCCCCATCCACGGAACATCTCCGCCCCCAAACTCCCCAAATGTGCCCTCCTCCTCTCAGTCCCGGCCTGCTGGTGAGATTATGAGACTGGGCAGGTTTGGAGTGGTAGAGAGGGAGACCCAGGAGACAGCAGAGAGCACATTTGATCTGCTTGAGGGTTACTGCTGTGCTCAGTCCACCATCTGAGGAGAAGAATCACCCCAGGCCCCATCAGCTCCATCGTTTCTGCAGTTAATGGCAGGCCCAGTGGCAGGCTGGACTTGTTCATGACAGAGGCACTACCCCCTAGTATCACTTCCCTTTCTTAAATGAATCACGCTATTGTACCAATACCAGGCAATACCAATACCATTTTTCAGAGAACGCTGCTTTTTTCAAAAAAAGATTTTTTGCAACATCGCAAGAGAATACACTTCAAGTGAAAGCAGCTTGTACAGTAATGTTATGTTTCCAAAGGCTGTACAAATGAACAAATTAGCTTTACAACCTAAATAAAATAAAAAAATAAATTTCACTTTTTACATCATGCTGAAGTACTTTTTTTTTCTTTGAATGCAGCAGTCTCGAGTTGCATGTGCTATGGGAAATAGCTTGAACAGAAAATTTGATTAAAATTAAATTTTGATTAATTTCTTGAAAACAAATTGGGTAATATATACACATACCACTGGAGGCATACTGTAGCTGTACAAGCTGATGTTTTTTTTTTGCTTTAGACCACAAATTCCAGAATGCCCCTAAACCAGCCACTGTAAAGTCACCAGGACATGTTTTTTTCAAAAACTACTCTCTACTGAAGTTCGCCAATTGTGTATATCCATGCAAAGTATCAACCAAAGCACGGCAGTATTCTAGGGTGCACTGTGTTGACATAAGCATGCTTTGGTACCAGACTTATACATGTATGTGCGTATACACAATTGGCATACTTTGGTAGAAAATAGTTTTCGGAAAAACCGTTTGTGACTGAGTAACCGTGTCATATTTGGATATTTTTTTTTTCGCATTTTTGGCGCTTTGACTGCCACAAACTTTGGACCCGTTGAGGTCCTTTCTATTGGGGTGATGTCACGGTGAGCTGCAGCAGATATCTCCAAAACTAGTGAGTTCTCAGCTAAACTACCTGGATGGATAGATAGCAATCTGGATGTAATGTAGAAACGTATCAAAATAAAATGTTTGGGTGAACTGACCCTTTTCAAGTGTACCCAATGCTGTGCCTTGCTATCATTGGTGACGCTGCCCACTCTCAGGCTGAATTCATGGTGTTGACCGTGTCGAAGCGGCTCGTTTACAGACTGCGGCTCTGGAAGTGCACAGAAAGGCAAAGTGAGAGAACCTGCGGCAGGAAGTGAAGACGGCGGAGGAAGCCGTTAAAGACTCTGTTTACTTCCTCAAGGTTCAGCTGTTTCTCAGTTTCTCTTGTTCAAACCGTGCATCTCAAGTTATTCCTCAACACCCAGGTTAGCGTCAGGGTTTAACGGTAACTTTGCTTTCAGAAGGCGTTTGTGCACCTAAAATACATTCTCACTAAATGCAGAAGAAAGTCGTGGGTTCCCCTTGTGAGTCTAATACCTGTGTGCCTCTTTCTTCTTGATCCGCGAGTGTGTAGGCTTGAAAGTGTCTGTGCCAGAAACCAGGAAATAACAATCTTGAGAGGAGAAGGCAGTTTTTTAAAGGAAACATTTTCATAGCGTGGGTGTATTTGTCTTCAATAGCAATTTGTCATTTGGTCCCTGCACTGACCCACTGTTTAGCTCTTTGAATTCTCACTTTGGTGATGAGTGTGTGTGTGTGTGTATGGGCTTTTGTGCATGTCCATGAGACTATGGGTGCAGTTTGAGAGTGTGTATGTGTGTGTGTGTGTGTGTGTGTGTGTGTGTGTGTGTGTGTGTGTGTGTGTGATTCAGTTTGTTATATTAACTTTAAAATACAAAGGACTTAGCATCCAGGTGTCCTATAGAACAATCATTTGGCATAGTTTATGTTTCATTGTGGATTGAAATGGTGTTCAGATGTGATTGGGAGAGAAATTAGGGGAGGAATGGGTTAACCCTTTGACCCGCTCCATCTCTGCTTCTGAAGAGGCCCTGATTAGGCCTATGTCTGACTGCTGCGTATTCTGCAGGGATGTTGAATTGGGTCACAGGACCCGATAACATGATGTTCTGCCTTACTGCTGTAATGGCGGCTGCAAGGGGCTTGCTATGAGTCACTCCACTCCGTTGGCGCCCACCCGCACTCTTCTCCATTAGATATAACTTAACCTTTTTTGCTCGCTGTACCCCACATTATAATCAGTTGAGGAAACTGTCTGAAAACTGTACTGCAGTTATGCTGGCTGGTTGGAAAGGCTGTACGTGTACACGTAGTTTAGCTTGTTTCTCCGGAGCTCTGTAGAAAGCGCAGTGCTTTTGAGCTGAAAATGTTTTTCCTAGCCGGCCACAGTCACATGAAGATGAGACAAGAGTCTCGTGCCCTCCCTTCTCTGTGACATCTCTTGCTTCTTTATAGAGAGAGACAGTGAGCGAGAGACACACACAGAGAGAGAAAGAGACAGAGAGAGATGGATACATGGATAGCTAAAATATTGAAGGCGAGAGAGATTAATAGAAGGTGAAAACTAAAATATTTAAAAAACTAAAATAACGTTGCTTTGACGTTCTCACTTCGTCCTGTGTGTCTGCTCATCGTTTGCAGGCTTGTTTGAAGTGAGAGAAATACCAAAACCACAATGAAGTTACTTACAGAATTTCAGCATTCTGTTTCAGCCACGGGCACTTCCTGACACCCAGACACATGCGTTGCTTAGAAAAACACACTCTTTTTGGCCATATTATTTTATTTATCTTTATTTAATCAGAGGACACATCTGAGAACACAGTTCTCATATGCAGCGACACACTGGGGAGTCAAAGTGGGTAGTGAATGCAGATGATGTAAAACTCTGTTTTCCTGTTTACTTGCGCAATTTGTTTGTCTGTCATCCGAAAGAGCTTGCAGACAGCAAAAGAGGAAGTGACCACGCGGTAGAGACAATGGTGTGGTCGCCCATCGAAGCGCATGTGTGTGGTTTCAGAAGTTATTCTCAATGACTTTGGCCTAGTTACCTTCAAAAAAGAAAGACAAAAACTGTAACGTCTGCTCACTGAAGGAAGCATGAATCATTGCGCATAGCGTTACATTTAAATCTTGCATCACATCTGTCAACACATACGCCTCATCAACACTTTAGGGGTTATTATGATTAGCTGATGTTAATAATTGATATTGTGCCGAGATGTACATTTCTGAACCAGAACCCAGCATCTCGCAGGAACAAGAGAAGCTTGTTCTAATGCACTCTAACTTAGCCAGCTAGCTACCATATCATGCATGGATATATATATATATATATATATATATATATATACAGTATGACGAATCACCTCTTATGGGTGTATTTCCAGTGATCATGTACCCTGTTTGGTAACCTTCAAAATGTTTACATTCTTGTAAGGTATCTTATATTGTTAAACTGATGGATTTAAACAAGGTGGTATACCCCTATACCGAAGCAATGACCCAGGTAAAGCCTGTGTTTGCCACTAGTGTGAATGGGTCAACCTGCGTTATCCGACCCGGGTCCGTGACCCTGGTCACGACCCGGGATTTACGCGGGTTCGACTTAGCTCGGCTTCGGTACGAAAGGGTCGACACAGGTTACTCTATGCCGGTTTCGATCTAGGAACCTCATCAGTCACGATCGGAGGCACACTAAAGGCACTGAGGACAACAGATAGGCTCTTCTCCGCCGTAGATATTGGCGGCGACTTCTAGCCCTCTCAGCCATAAATTCCGCTCGTTCCCGATCGCAAAGATCCTTGAACATGATTGCAGACTGCAAGCGGTTGCATTAAGCGTTCATTTGGTGACTGAATCAAGAAAATAAATTTGAAAATGTCTAGGATTGCCTGACTAAACACCAGCAACCCTGTTCAGCTGTGGCGTGTACGGCAGTAAACTTGCGGACGCTTGTGTGAATGGCGAAGACCCAGTAACCGTGATGATAGTGTGATGTGAAAGGGTCAAACGCGGGTTGAACACGTGTGTCCAATATCCAGTGTCAACCCTGGCTTTTGTATGTGAAAGGGTTATTTGTCATTTCTTAGTCAAGCCAGGCTGTAGTTCCTGGTTTTTTGGCCTCGTGTTATAAGTGCCTGTCGAGGCGTAATCTTCTGGTAATTAGTCTCTCCTTATCAAGCCTAAAGGCATAAAAAGTACAGTATGCGATGCTTGTGAGGTGGAACCGTTTCCCTGGAAACAGGATGTTAGGAGGAGGGTACGGGCATTTTCCTAACAGGATCTGATTGGGTATCAGCTTCCAGGGAGGGGCTCCATACCTGATTTGGGGTGCACGCTTGGAAAAATTGGGTCATGATGCCACATCCATGGCTTAAAGCAAGAACAAAAGTCCATATGCACAGACAGAATAAAAATAAGAATTATTATAAGCTGTACTCATGTTGGTGAATTTTTTGGCTTTTTTTTGATTATGTTGGATTAGAGATCCAGCTCTGTTGGAGCTCAGGGGTTTCTTAGGCCCTGGAGGGGTTTCTTAGGCCCTCTGCCTTACCACACTACCAATCCCCGCATGGCAACAGTAACCACGGCTCCATCTAACATTTCCACACTTGACACTTGACTGGATGCAAGTCAGCAGTTTTGTTTTTGTGCATCTTTTCACTCACACATGCGCTCGTTCATGCACACACGCACGCACACATGCACATGGATGTATCATGGAATATCTTGAGCGTTTGCTGACCTATTAATGACCCATGTGGATGTTGGCTTTGAGTGATTGGTCAAGCGTGTGAGGGGGATTTGCATGGTCAGTAGAATTAATCTTGAATGGTAGTAGGGCAGTGCTGTCATCATCCCCAGCCATTCAGCAGCACAGTTTGTGTCTGCATGTGTCTGCGTGTGTGTGCGTGTGTGCGTGTGTGTATGTGTGTGTATGTGTGTATGTATGTATGGTGCCAGGAAGGGAATTTGGTTGCTGCTGTCCACCAGGGGGCAGCACCAGCACTACTCACAGGTATGGCAGCAGCTGTAATTGATTGTATCAATCAATCAATTCAGCTGCTGCCTGTTACCTCATTAGTGGGCTCAATAAAAGGCCTGGTAATCAAGCCTAAGGAGGACTGTGTTGGACTCTTCCTGGATGTTGCTGCAAGGTGTTTTCTTTTGTGGTTTTTGAATGTCCTTTTCATTTGTGGTTTTGGTTGCCAAATTGGCATTTTCCCTAGTTTTAAAAGGATTTATGTTATTTTCAGTTATTGCTCTGCAATAAATCCAAAAGCCAGACATTTATTTTGTCTTTATCTTGTCTGTTCACCACGTGTGCAGTAGCCACCCCCAGCCCTGCATTACAATATGTACGCATGCAAGACTGCATGTATCTTGGTATAGTGCACATGTTTGTGTGTCTGTGGGCCCTATCTTACACCCGGCGCTAAGTGACGGTAACGCAAACGAAAGTGTTTTTTCTAGTTTCAGACTGACGCAGTGGTCACTTGCGCTAAAACCACCACAAACCTGGTCTTAAGTCATGTCACAGTTATTTTAACTGCGCAATATGAAGATAGTAATCTACCCTCCTGTCTGTTACACACACAGGGGCGCACACACACATGCATAAACAATATCAAGATTACATTGTGAAATAGGGATTAACATTTTTCCCCAAAATAAAACATTTTCTCTCCTGGAATAGACGCACGCTGTCCCTGGAATCGTGGGAAAGTGGGCTTGTTTTAAGGCATTAAGCTACTAGTAAAAACGCGTCGGTCATATTTACATAAGCAGGACAATATAAAACTAGGGAAAATATGTGTAAACCTATGAGTTCCCAACCTGACAGTTTTAGCTTTAGTGTAAATAACACTATGTTATGAATCAATATTAGAATGCACGTAATATGTATTTCGCATGAAGTTTGAACTTCACTAGCCTGTGAACTGTCTGCTGTGAGAACAGCCTCATGGAAT
This sequence comes from Ilyophis sp. 1 JC-2022, assembly GCA_022702515.1. Lineage (NCBI taxonomy): Eukaryota > Metazoa > Chordata > Actinopteri > Anguilliformes > Synaphobranchidae > Ilyophis > Ilyophis sp. 1 JC-2022. Next base: position 79,794,190 of record CM040403.1, read on the forward strand.
TGATGTTCGACAATGCTTCATTGTATAATCAAATGAAATTTGTTAAACAAGCAGGCTAATTTGGCGTTTTCTAAGCTTTTTTTCTCTGATCAAATTAAATAATTCCCAATCTTGTTTTTGACCCTTAGGGTGCTCTGAGTGTGGAGTGTGTGCACCTTAGGGTGCTCTGAGTGTGGAGTGTGTGCACCTAAGGGTGCTCTGAGTGTGGAGTGTGTGCACCTAAGGGTGCTCTGAGTGTGGAGTGTGTGCACCTAAGGGTGCTCTGAGTGTGGAGTGTGTGCACCTAAGGGTGCTCTGAGTGTGGAGTTTGTGCACTTAAGGGTGCTCTGAGTGTGGTGTGTGTGCACCTTAGGGTGCTCAGAGTGTAGAGTGTGTGCACCTAAGGGTGCTTTGAGTGTGGAGTGTGTGAACCTAAGGGTGCTCTGAGTGTGGAGTGTGTGCACCTAAGGGTGCTCTGAGTGTGGAGTGTGTGCACCAAAGGGTGCTCCAGCTGAAACAAATCCTGCAGACTAAAATCACCATCACTAACACAAAGATAGTCTGAAGACCACTTTCAGTTCTTGCCAGTACAAAGAAAATACCAGAATTTCTCCATGAGCACACATGGTGCTCACCTCTCTGGAAATGTGCTGCTCCGTGAATCTTGCACTTGTAATTCTTGTTGAGATTTTGAATATGCAATTTTTTTAATCATGAAACCAAAAAGGTTCCCATACTGCCCACTTCTGGAGGATTTGGTATTGGTTTTGTTCATGACAATATTGACCAAGTGATGAATATAAAATATAATTTTTTCCATAAATCAGTATTGATGAAAAAGCAGCTTATTATACAGATATGGTAATAGGCCTCCCTGTCACTGTACCAGAACTCACTGCACTGTATTAGCCGCTACATGGGCATGTAAAAATCTAACTTTATTGTAAATATAATGTTGTGTAAATGTAGCAATGCAGGGAGAAACACTTCATTGCTCAGATGGAATAACTACGTAGCTAAGTTACTTGCTATGCTATGCTGTGTCAATACAGGGTGTGCAGTGAAATAACACGACCAAGGAAATCAGGTAATTAAATTAGCTGGCTAGCAAGCTATCTAACTTGGGTTTTGACATTGGGAATTTAGTTTAATGACAAATTGACTGAGTTTCCAGATATCAATAGCTTGCTAACCTATACAACCTGCTATTCAGATATCGAACATGAGTCACCATTCTCACACATGTTCATTCGCTGACTGGCACAACAGCTTCAGATCACTCTCTGGAAGTGGACATTATTTTCCTGTCAATTTTGGGTCATACATGAATCGCACAGATCCTACCACTGATTTAGCTGTTTTCGGTGTCATCAATGTCAGTTGGAGTTGTTTTTCATGTTCTGGCTAACAAAAAAATTACTGGGCTGTCTATCAACAGTGAACTTGGGTATATCCAGAAAGAGGGTATATCCATATTCTTCTTAGCTTTAAAAGGACATTTATTTATTTTAATTTTAAAAATTCTCGCCCAACCCGGGGGTATATACAGTTAGCACCATAATTCATTGGACAGTGACACATTTTTTGTTATTTTGGTTCTGTACTCTAGCACTCTAGCACTGAGTTTGAGCTGAGAATCTGCACTTTGACCATGTGTGAATAGTTTTATTACAAATCTAAAATTGTGGAGTACAGAGTTAAATCAAGAAACAATATGTTTTTGTCCCAAACATTATGGAGGGCACTGTATGTTTGTGTTTGTGTGTGCGCACACAATGAGGAAAAGTGCTGCAGCTGAACACTTCCTGTTTCAGTGAGGAAATTCTCAAAGGTTCTTGAAAAGCTCAGATGTTATCCTCAGCTGTTTCTGTCTTCCTGCGGATGCAGCAAAGAGGTATTTTCTATTGGTGGAGGTGGAATGTCGAAGGTGCAAACCTAACTCTCGACACGGCAGGGGCATTGCTTCCTTGCTGTGGGGGTGGAGTTTCCAGACATCTGAATCAACCATGGTTCCTGTTCTATAATTGTGCCCCAGTTGGCTAATTATTACAGCAGCAGAACAACAATGGTGAAGGCCTGTACCAGGTGTACGGTTTAAGCATTACCCTTCCTGTCTTTTATGGGTGGCCAGAGTGGTGTGTTCAACCTCTTATTCAGCCTCTTGCCTCTTTATTCAGCCTCTTGTAGTTTTGCTGTTTGGGAGGCTCATGTCTTGTTCTCAAGACCATTACTAGGCCATGAAGGTGTGATTTACTGCATTCATTTTCTGTGAGACTGCTAAAGACTATGAGACTGGCTTTGAATACTTTTTTTGCATTTGTTGTGTGTGTGTGTGTGCGTGTGCGCGTATGCGCTCACGCGCACTTCAGTGTGCTCATTCGCTGAAGCAGTGACCGTCTGTCTCCCGTCTGTGTGTGTCCGTCTCTCTTTGAGTTTAGCCTTGCCCTGGAACACGGGAGCACAAAATCAGTTGACAGGAATGTAAACCCTGTATCATCCTGCACTGCCATCCCAATAGGTTACAAGAACAGATGGCTCACAGCCTGCTCACACACTCACACAAACCAGTGACCCGGCACCCAGGAAATTGTCACTGTGTTCTAGAATCAGAACCCATTTTATGTTTCAAAGCTAGAGGAAACAAAGTTTAGGTCCCACACAACTGCCATTAGCACGAAGACCGGTAACACGTGCATACATGTTAACCCCTTCGCACAGATGCCTAGTGGCCAAGACGCCGGCATCGTGACATTGCGCAGCTGAGACATTCATTGCTCTTGCAACCAAACTGAGTGGAAACAACTAATTCCATGTTCTATCTTTATTAGTACACGATTTGTGACAATAATACAGAATACAGAGTTTCTAAATGCCGCGTGGCTACTGCATTTAACAAGCAACCCCACACCCAGTCTCACCTGCAATTGTACCTACCCATGCGTGAGACAGTGGACAATAGCATCTATCTGCGAGTTCACAAAAATATTTTTTCACCACCAAAAATTTGTATTCAGTCGTAGCAACAAGAAAACCCAACAATAGCCTGAACACATGACATTCTTGTGTAACGTCATTCTACTACCAATATCTGCTACTAAAAATGAAATAAATATACAATCCTATATATCTATTTTGGTTTTACTCATATAGATCTCCCTTTCCTGATTCAGTGGTCATTTATTGTCTTGGACAATCCGTTTGAGAAATACACACCCCTTTACAACGCGAGTACACTTCCTGTAACCTCAAGCGCAAGCCCCCCCCCCCCCAGATGTTCCTCTGTCTATCACCCTCAGATTTTGCACAATTGAGTTTATGATCCAGGAAATGTAGTTTTAGAAAAACTATTTTTGCCCGGACGCAGAGCGTGCGGGTCTAAACACGTGAATGTTTGTAACTGACTGGCTGCCTGATCCCCTGATGTTGAAAGCGCATGCGTAAATTTACCCTAAGGTAAAAAGTTTGCTGTCTAACTCCCCGTCCCCTTTTACTAGTAGCTTACCAGTTGTAGCACCAAAAAATCAAGCATGCAACTGTGGATATGTTTAAAGATACAGGTCAATTGGCTGAAATGTATAATCGTTATCGCAGACAATATTGTTTCACCAGCAGGTATTGAAATTTTACTCACAACTGTTTACTTCAGGGAAGTTAGGCCAGATAGCTACACTCTCCAGAGGAAGACATCACCCATGTTTTAAACTCAATCAATGTCAGAGTTTAATGTTTAATGAACTTGGCGGATCGCTACTTCTAATTTATTTGAAGAAATCAACAACATGGTTTGGTTACAGTCAATATTTAAATGAGTATGTCTTGCTTAATATTTGGAGTAGAAAGATAATATTGTCATCGGCAGAAAGCTGAGACTATTCTTTTTATAACTATTTATAATGCTCAAAATAGCATAGCATCCGCCCGCCCAGTCCTCTTTAAAAAAAAATTATAATTATATATGGTCACCCTATACAATAGGCTACAAAATAAACGAGATGACTACTCTGAGGATAACAACAGTAACATAATTTGTATTGTAGTACAACAATAGACGACTTGTAGGCACTGCATTGGAGTCATGTTTGCACTTTAGAAGGCCGTGACCCTTTTTTGGGATCGTACGCTTTTCGGCTTTGTGAGGGTACGCTTTTGGGCCAGTTCTGGAATGATCACATATTTGTGATGGAATGCGCGAAAGGGTTACAAGCAGGGGTCGCCATGCTGAAATTTTTAGTAATTACGATAAAAAGGTATCAAAATAATCGTTCATTACAAACAACCGATCAGAGCTAAACCACCCACATAAGACAAAGTACGTAGGCTATTTGCGGGTGTCATAAGCTACTGTTGGTATTAATTTGTTCTGTCTGGACACTGTGGTTCAGTAAACATTATAATTTGGAGAGGAGTGAAGACAAGCAAACTCCAAGTAGATCAGGGGATATGTGACCCGACGCAGACCTCAGATACATGTCTCGCATCCGACCATTGTACAGGAGAGCCAAAAGACGTAATAAAACCACTACCTGGTCAAAATTAAGTTAATACCAGAATCGCATTCCTGAATATCAAATCTACTATTCACCTAAATTTCAGAATACAAATCGTTGTGTAAGTATGTGAAATTTTGTTAAATATAGGGACCTCCATTTAACTATAATATAAATATATAAGTTAAATATAATTAGACCTTCAGAGCCCACCACACACAAGAAATAATTTTGACTCACTGTAAATGTGAATGATTGCTATGGTTTTAAAGATAGAGATCATACTTTATCGGTCTCTTAGATGACGAGTTATATGCTATAGTGTTATAAAGTATTCCTTTTTAATGACAGAAAATGTTGTTCTTTTCTTCTTCTGTTGTCCGAAAGGAGCCTTTTTCTTATTCTTTGAAGTGGAAATGATGTACGGGCGCTGAGCATCATGGATACTGTAGTAGGCTATTTGAAATACCAAACTAACAAAAAAAACATTATTTCTGCTGAACAAAAACATTCGTAACCAAGGGTCATAACATGGTTGAGAAACGTCTGCACAGCCGTGTTTAAAATCTGCGTATAAACTAATGCAGTTCTTTTTCATAATCTGAGCTCAATGTCTCGCTATGGGATGTGACCCTCCGCAGCCCTGACAGAAGTACCTATCTCAAATAACCAATCCTGATTGGTCAGAGAAGCGTGTCCCTCCGCTGCGTGATGTAGTCCCCCCCACTACAAATACCGCAACAGGAGGACACGCCCGCCATTCTAAAAATTCTTCTCACCTAGAAGCATTATCTCACCCGAGCCTAAGTTAGTTTAACTGTCCACAGACGGAATTAATTATTTATTAGCTTCTGTCGACGGACGCTAACTCAGCTCACGATATTCGCCGAGGTTTTGCACGCCAGCTCCCCTCGACGTTTCCTGCTAACACACCAGTTAGCATCTTGCTTTTAACACGCCAGTTATCAGCCTCTCGCTTCTAACACACCAGTTAGCTAGCTATCTGCTCCTAACACACCAGTTAGCTAGCTACCTGCTCCTAACACACCAGTTAGCTAGCACTTACCGTAAAAAACACCCGCACACCAGCCGGTGTTTTTTGCCCCCATGGCGTCCGCTGCTCCTCATGCCAGAGGAGACTCCCGGCCCTGCTCCTGTGGTGCCCGGATTTCGGGGAAGGATACGCACTCCGTGTGTGTGAGGTGTCTCGGGACTGACCACGCCAGGCTGTCCCTATCCGTCCCCGGTTCGTGTGTGCATTGTAAAATGTTCACGACGAAAAGCTTGAGACGCCGCCTGGCTCGCCAAGCCAGCCTGTCCGACCAGGACCCGCTTCTGACGGCCGCTGCCCCGGTAGCCGCTGACGAAGAGGAGCCCATGGTGGAGGAGGAACCGGAGGTGCACACCGACTGGGCCACCCTGTCTGTGATGTCCCCGGTTCTTGCCTTTCCTTCCGACGATGTGTTAGAGCTGGAGTGTGTAGAGGATGACTTCGATTATCCCCCTCTCATTTCAGAGAGCGAGGATGACGATGAGGCCTTAATCACTCCGGTGCCGGCTGCAAAGCCGGGGCTGCTTTCTAAGGGCTCGGAGGACGGCGGGGACGCAAGTCCCTCGTCCCCGGTTCCTGTGGTCCTGCTCGACACGTGCAAACGTGCGGCAGCGAGCATGGGTATTCCCTGGCCCGCTCCGGTGACACAGCCCTTGCGCTCTCGCTACGAGGGCAGGCTATTAGCACCGGGCGGTAACACGGCCAAGCAGCTTCTTCCCGTCTTCCCTGACTTACTGCTCGAGCTCACCAAGATGTGGAGCGACAAGCCGTACAGCGGAAGGAACCAGATTCCGGGTGCCTCCGTTCTCGACACCGAGAACATGGAAGCCCTGGGTCTCCTCGCCATGCCCCCGGTCGAGTCCCCGGTTGCAGCGCATCTGTACCCGGGTGGCGCCATGGCTGGCTCAAGCAGACGTCCGTCCCTCCCCGCTAAATCGGAGCGTCTTCAGTCTGCTTTGACCGAGAGAGCGTACAAGCAAGCCGCGCTCTCGATGAGGGCTGTGAATGTGCTGTCGCTTCTCTCCGCTTACCAAGCCGACATTCTCCACGGCGCACCTAGCGCCGCGGTTTGGCGCGAGGCGGGAGTGATCTCGGACCTGTGCCTTCATGTCCAGCGGGTGGCGGTGCTCGCCACGGGGAAAGCTATGGCTTCTCTCGTGGTCCAGGAACGAGCCAGGTGGCTCAATCTCGCCAGGCTGACTGACAGAGAGCGAGATGACATCCTGGATGCGCCCGTCATACCGGAGGGTATCTTCGGCTCAGCTCTGACCTCCATGCAGGAGAGAGCGTAGACGAGGAAGAAAGATAACGAGGCGTTTGCGCTCTGCCTGCCGCGTAGAGCCCCCTCGCCGTCTCCCCCGCCCCGGGGAAAATCTTTCGCCCAGGCCGCTGCTCAATCTGCGCGATTTAAGGTCCCGAAGAGGCCGCAGCAGCAACCTTCCCCGGCCCGATCCCAGTCGCCTGCCCCTCGGGTTGGTTGGAAGGGTCCCCCCGGCGCTCAGCCCGCAGCCCCGCCGCCTTCACCGGCCGCTTCAGCTGCGCAGGGTAGGAGGAAGAAGAAGGCTACTTGACCGCCTTCGCCGTTTCTCCGGGTGACGCGCCCATCAGTTCCCCGTTCATGGGCTCCACCAAAGAGGGTTTTAAGTGCGCATCTCCAGTCGCTGATCTCCGCCCCAGGGCCAGACGAGACGAGGAGGGACATTGTCACCGGGCTGTTTGCCGTTGCACAGCCGTGTTCACATGTCCACAAGCACGCGCATACACACAATGTTCTGCCTTTATTCAAGGTAATAAAGTTGAAAACAAAATGTGTGAAAAATACCCAAAACAAAGCAAACAAAATAAATGCTTTGCACATAAGCAACATGTCCACCGGGCATGTTGTCCCTCTGTTGCCGGCGATGGGCATCCCACTTCCGGCTACGGAGGAATTTGCCCAGGCTGCAGCGCGAGTTCGCGCATGCGCAGTACGGCCCGAGGGACATTCTCTCGCTCTGCCACTGGAGGGAGCCATACTACCGCTTATGAGCCCTCCCGTGTTGGCAAAGCCTCAGCCGAATTTCTCCCCTTCACTGTGCTTTCACATTCAAAAGTGGAGAGAAATAGGGGCTCATCCGTGGGTATTACGCACGATAGAGCGGGGTTACCGGCTACAGTTCAACACTGTGCCGCCTCGTTTTTCCGGCATAATACAGTCACGAGCACAGGGACGTTTAGCTGGCGTGCTAAAGGAGGAGATAATGTCTCTTTTAGACAAAAAAGCTATTCAGATCGTCTCTCCCGAGCAGAGTCAATCCGGGTATTATTCAAGATATTTTCTCGTCCCCAAACGGGGGGGGAGAGGAATTCGCCCTATCTTGGACCTCAGGGCTCTGAACTGTCACTTAAGGAAATACAAGTTCAGGATGCTGACACAGGCATCACTGTTGCGTCTAATAAAACCAGGCGACTGGTTCACATCAGTGGATCTGAGGGACGCTTATTTCCATATAAAAGTGTACGCTGCCCACAGAAAGTATCTGAGGTTTGCGTTTCAGGGAGTGTGCTATCAGTACCGAGTGCTCCCGTTCGGACTTTCCCTCAGCCCGAGGGTGTTCGTGAAGTGTACGGACGCGGCGGTCGCCCCGCTAAGGCGGGGGGGAATACGCCTGGCCACATATTTGGACGACTGGCTTCTCCTAGCGCGCTCGGAGCAGGAGGCCAGGTCGCACACGGAGTTTGTCACACGTCATCTGTCAGAGTTGGGCTTTGTGATAAACACGGAAAAGAGCAATCTCTCACCGGGTCGAGAAATAATCTTCCTCGGGTTACAGCTGCTATCAATGCCGTTCACTGCGCGCCTCTCGGAGGAGAGGGCGAACAGTTTCAAGGCATGTCTTGCTCTTTTTCAGAGACACTGTTACGTTCCATTCAGGGTGTGTCTGCGCCTGCTGGGCCTGATGGCCTCGGCTATACACGTAATACGCCTCGGTCGCCTCCACATGAGGGAGTTTCAGCGCTGGGTTGCTGCGCTCAGGCTGGACCCCGTGCGTCATGGCGCACGGAGGATTTTGGTGACGTCGGATTGCGTGTTGGCCCTACGTCACTGGCGGGCACCCTCTTTTCTGACTCAGGGTGTGCCCCTGGGCACCGTCCTGTCCAGGAAAGTGGTCACTACGGATGCCAGCCTCCAGGGGTGGGGCGGCATTCACGAGGGCAGATCTGTGAGGGGCCGCTGGAGCCTGGGTCTCCAGCGACATCACATAAATTTTCTGGAGCTCTCGGCAGTGTTTCTCTCTCTGAAACATTTCCTCCCATTCCTCAGGGGTCATCATGTCCTGGTGAGGACGGACAATACGACCACGGTGGCGTACATAAATCACCAGGGGGGTTTGCACTCACGTCAATTACACATATTGGCACGCAAACTGATCCTGTGGAGCAGTGTGCGTCTCCTGTCATTGCGGGCAACGCATGTCCCGGGGACCCTGAACGTGGGGGCGGACCTCTTGTCCAGGGGTGCGCCCGTATACGGAGAATGGACTTTACACCCTCTCGTGGTGACGCAGATTTGGTCCATTTATGGCCGCGCCAAAGTGGACCTGTTTGCGTCGGAGGGGAACACCCAGTGTCAGCTGTTCTTCTCCCTACACAGTCGGGGGGCCCCCTTGGGGCTGGACGCTCTGGCGCACGACTGGCCTCACGAGCTGCTCTATGCGTTTCCCCCTCTGGCGCTGGTTCCTCCCACCCTGGCGAGGGTGAGGGAACACAGACACTCTCTTATCCTGATAGCTCCACACTGGCCGGCGATGCACTGGTTGGCGGAGATTTATCAGTTGCTGTGCGCCCGGCCTTGGCAGTTGCCAATACGCAGGGACCTGTTGTCACAGGGGGGGGGGACGGTGTTCCACCCACACCCGGACAGGTTACAACTGTGGGCGTGGCCCCTGAGTGGCTCTCTATGACCACTGCGGGCCTTCCTCCGAGTGTGATTAACACTATTCAGAATGCTCGGGCCCCCTCTACCAGGTCTTTGTACACTGGTAAGTGGGGGGTGTTTGAGCGGTGGTGCCATGATCGGAATCACGCCCCTTTTCAGTGCTCTGTTCCGGTGGTCTTATCATTCCTTCAGAGCCTCATCGATGATGGCAGAGCCTTCTCGACAGTCAAAGTGTATCTGGCGGCCATTGCCGCCAGTCACGTGGGCTTTGGGGACAAAACAGTGAGTCAGCACCCTCTGGTGTGCCGCTTTATGAAGGGTGCCCGTAGACTGCTCCCAGTCTCCAGGCCGCTTATGCCCCCATGGGATCTGACGGTGGTTTTGGAGGGGCTTAAGGGTCCCCCCTTTGAGCCGTTACAGGGTGCTAGTTTGAAGCATTTGTCTCTTAAGACAATGTTGCTGGCGCTCGCTTCCGCGAAGCGGGTCAGCGATATTCATGCACTCTCGGTGCATCCATCATGCACTCAGTTTGCCCCAGGGGACGTAAGGGTGTCGCTGAGACCTAACCCAGCCTTTGTGCCTAAGGTGGTGGGTTCATGCTCCCCGATTTCTCTCGCTGCGTTCACAGCTCCAGCTGCTGACCAGCGGGCTCATACATTGTGTCCGGTCCGGGCCATACGTTGTTATGTGGACAGGACTCAGTGCTTCCGACGGAGCGACCAGCTCTTTATTTCCTGGGCTAATCCCAGGAAAGGTCAGCCTGTTTCGAGGCAGCGCCTCTCACACTGGCTGGTGGAAGCTATAACTTTGGCCTACGCTAATGAGGGGTTGCGCCCGCCTGCGGGCCTGCGCGCTCACTCTACGCGGGGCATGGCTGCATCCTGGGCCTTGTTCAGGGGGGTGTCTATTCAGGACATTTGTGCGGCGGCGAGTTGGACTTCGCCTCTGACTTTTGTCCGATTCTACATGCTGGATGTGTCGGGCCCGTGCGTTGCCAGCGCGGTCCTTCAGACCTAGCATCTGGACATCTGGACCCTCCCATCGGTTGGTTGCTGTTCGATAAAGCTGTCTGGCAATTCGGGAGTAACCACATCCCATAGCGAGACATTGAGCTCAGATTATGAAAAAGAACTTTAGGTTACTGTCGTAACCCCGGTTCTTTGAGTAATATGAGCGAGATGTCTCGCCAGACAACCCTTCTTGCTGGGCGGTGAGAAGGAATTTCGGGCTTTAGAATGGCGGGCGTGTCCTCCTGTTGCGGTATTTGTAGTGGGGGGGACTACATCACGCAGCGGAGGGACACGCTTCTCTGACCAATCAGGATTGGTTATTTGAGATAGGTACTTCTGTCAGGGCTGCGGAGGGTCACATCCCATAGCGAGACATCTCGCTCATATTACTCAAAGAACCGGGGTTACGACAGTAACCTAAAGGTATACCCTGATAAAATCCACGATAACTCGCTTAACCCTATTTATATAAAAATTCAGTGTGTTTTTTGCAATAACTAAGTATTACGGCCGCCAGCTGCGATAGATAGGCTACTCGCTGTGGAAATGTCAACTGTAGGCCTACTGCCACTGGACATTGGCGAAATGGAATAAGATAAACTAATCAGTTGTAACTTTATGCAGGTAGGATATTTGGTTTCTTAAATGTATTTAGGCTATATAAAAAGATTTTGTCAAAAAAAAAAAAAAATAGGTGTCTATCTAAACCGAAAGTACATTGGGTATTGTAGGTACATAGTAGGCTAGCCTACAATAGGCTAAGCAAGGAAAAAAACAAATGTTTATTTATACTACTTTTTAATAATATATTATTGTTCCTATATCGGAACACGATACGACACTTTTAGCGTTTAGAAACGGTGCATTTTATGCTGTTTATTGTCTGGGACTGTGGCAAGATGAAGCTCGTAAACAGTCTGGTCTAGCACCCTGCTGTTTTATTGACCTGCAGTACAACTAGAGAGGACGATGCTTTTGCAAGTGATGAAACGTTTTTTTTTCAACTCGGACCTGTTTTTACAAACTATTTCCACAATGCTGATTGGTAGGCTAATAATATATTTTTTTCACATCTTTTTTTGTGCAGCAAGCAAACCTGCTTTAATCAGTGACAGTCCCAAATCCAGGCTCCCCTGAGCAAGCAGCTAGAACGACATGAAATATCTGAACGTGTGTGTTGAAGTAAATGCACTGATTTAGATTTTTAAAAAATTGTACTTCATGTTCTACTATGACACTGATCTGACTTTTCACAATGCCTTAGGGTGGTTTAACCACAATTTTTGTGAATGTAGCTCTTTTCCTTTGACTTATTCAAGACTCAAATTAAGTATTCAACAGTTTGCCCCCATTCATGTAATGTAATGTAATGTAATTCAGTTACCAACTTAAATAATTTTGAAACAAAATTTAAAAAACTTATGAGAATATTGTGACTGTGACAATATATAAACCGGAGCGAACTGGAGCTTGCAGAGTGGTAACGTCCTAATAGTGCTCATCACTCTAATTAAGTTATGTCCGCTTCCCCGTCTCACTCGCTCCTGCTCACATACTCTTGACACACACACACCTTTGAGAATCATTCCATCGCCCCGGTATGCAGGCCAACCTGTATGCTCCAGAACAGTATGCCTTGTCAATGTTCCCCACTAGCTGCATACAGGCTTACGGGCTGAGCTAGGCTTGCCTAGCATTTTTTTGTTGTTGCATTTTTCCAGTTTCTTTGAATTTGTGGCAATTTATTTTGACCTAAATTATGGAAATAAACTAATAAGTTAGTATTCTAAATGGTACAACTGTCTTGGCATCTGTGCGAAGGGGTTAAGGAAAAATATACATACACTTGTTGCAAATAATGCTTTCCATGTTTCGAAGATAATGCTGCTGGCTTCTTTAACTCATTCAATGCCCGAGTGTTCTGAAACACTAAGCTTCTGCAGTGCCAAGCCAATATGGCTGCTCACGTTCAAATTTTTTAGATTAATCAATGTGCAAACTTATAAAACTAATAAAACACATTATTTTACCTATTGAACAGAATTATTTGTTAATGGGGATAGATGGAACACCTGCTGGTTAAGTTCATTATTAGAGCAATGTCAAACAATATTGATGGTAATATGCATAATTTATTTTAAGTTCTTTTCAGTTTGGTTATTACATTGGTGATGTGTAATAGTGAAAACATTTTTCCATAAAAATCAGCTCTTGCATATCTATAGATATCCTGAGGCAAAAAGTAACGTGGCGCAGAAATGTGTTGGTAGCCTACAGATGGACCGAGATGCATTATTCCCACACCCCGATGTTGGTTTAGGCGGTCTGTTATTCTAGATGAATGTTAAAACATAGACTAAATATAACTTATTATATTGTCATCTAGAATGCTGTAAAAAAAAAAAAGCAAATCAGGGTTAAATGCAGTAAAATAACATCAGTGTTTGTGGTTGCACAACTGCTTTTATGTTACTAATAGCAACAATACTTGTAAAGAGCAGTAACTTACATTGCTCACCTTTTACAGACTGTCCATGGTAACATGTATTTCATAAAGCTTACGTGCCATGACGGTGCTATTACAGCTTATGACAAATGTTGTATCACTGTCATAATGAATGCGGGAAATGTTACGAAACATAAGCATGCAGCTTCCATTATACGTATTATATTGTTTGTCATAGGCTGTAATACATTTTCATGACTGATATTATATCATACTTATGCCAGCATATGTAGATTTAATGATGTATAGGCCTGGCTAAAGTGTTACCATGTCCATTTACTAAGCCGGGATATTTTTTGGAGCATTTTGAGGTGAACTTCGCTCAGGTGCATAACGGCCCCACCCTGCTTGGGCATCAAACCTGCACCTTTGTGGTTACAAGCTTGCCTTCACAACCACTACCTACCAAATACTGCCACAACACACCATGCTGCACACCTTGTGGTACATCTGGAACCAGAATTTTTTTTCAGGTGTGAATAATTTGAAGCCAAAATTGAATGCATGGCTGTTCAATTGCGTGAGATGTCTGAGACGTACTAGCGGTTGCCATATTGTCATCAAAACCTCATTGATTTTCTATTTGATTTGTGCCTTTACTCTGTCTCTTGGCATGAATATGACCTTCATATTATATGAAATGCTTCTGTTCATACTTCTTAAAAAAAACTGAATTGCAGTGGATATTGAGGATCCGGTAACACCCGGTCCCTACCGCATTGGGCCGAGCGATGGTGTCAGCTAGGTCCTGCATATCTTGCAGCCGATTGAGCATGATCTAATCATAGGGTGCTGAAGACAATGAGTCAGGTTCTGGGTTTGTGTGACATGACCCCCCCCCCCTCTTCAGTGGCTGCTGTGTGGTTTTAGAGAAGACAAAAAATGAGAAAGAGAAAAATGAAGAAAATTCAGCTTGACCGTGAACTTGATGTCTGCGTAGGCCGCTCTCTCGCAGGTTGTGCCAGTTTGTCTCATGAAATGTTGTTTTTGTCGTGTGCTCTTTAAGTTGAACGTGAGAACGCACAGTTTAGACCTGTGGGTTTTTTTTTTTTTTTGCTGAAACTGTGAAACTGTGTTTCCTCCGTCTCTGGCTCAGTTCACACTACTTTTTAATGTGATGTATTGGAGTAATGAGGGGTGAAATAGTCACACTGTAGGCTGTACGGATGTTTTTCTCTGTAATGAAGAGGTATTGCTCTGGGACAGTGTGGTCCATGGGAGATACCTTGTCTCTTGTCTTTCTGTCTCTCTCACCCCGTGTCTTCATTCTCCTCAATTTATTTCTTCCTATCGCTCTCCCTCTGCCACCCCCTTTTCTCAGTTCAGTTTGGTTCAGGCTTTATTGGCAAGTGTGCACTTATGTTGCCAATCCGTATGCTGAAATTACAAATAAAAACTATAGCTGCAGGCAGTGATTTTTGGGGCAGGGCACTCAATGCCACAATGAAATCAATGAATTTACTGCCAGTTTATAATGCCCCAAAAATAGTTGTATTGCTGGATGATATTTTGGATGAGGTTTTTAAAAAAATTCATCAGTTGGTTTTGAAGTTACCACAATGTTACAGTACCCCCCGGGGCCAAATTATATGAACATTTGAAGGTAGGTTCTATGATTATCCATCAATGTGTTTTTAAAATGAGGAAATGCTGCAATGTGGTCAATTTAAGATGGAGGTGACCCACAGAGCATCTATATATGTTTTTAATTAGGTAGATAGTCACTGTAGAAATTTCTGCAGTACAACGGTGATTTTAAAAATAGTTTTTTTATATGTGGAGCTCTATATATCTATAGCACCTTAATTGAGTTTTGATTGAGCCAATGCTGCAGGACTGGAGTTTTGATTTGATTTGAATGTGAATAAAAAGCTAATAAACATCTTATATTATAATTTCAAACCTTGGGATTGAGCTATAAATTTTTTTTTTGAAAAGCCACACCCACTGCAAGGTTACTTTCTTACTGCAGCCATGGTTTTATCACAGAGCAACTTTCTTTATAATAGTTTTAAAGATGATATATGGGCAAACAAATAAGAGGACATTGCATGTTTATACAGTACCAGTTAAAAGTTTGGACAATGTTATTTTTACTGTTTTCCACATTTTAGAATAGTAAAGACATCAAGACTACGAGATAACACAAATTAAATTATGCAAAGACCAAAAAAGTGTTAAACAAATCAAAAAAGTCTTATATTTTTGATTCTTCAAAGTAGCCACCCTTTGCCTTGATAACGGCTTTGCACATTCTTGCCATTCTCTCAACCAACTTCTGTGGTAAGCAGGTATTCCACAGGTAAACAGGTGATGCTATCATGACTGTATAAAATTATATCAAAAGACTCTTGATATCTTATTTCCAGGTACACTTAGAAGCGATACTATAACCTCCCTGCATTTGAATGGATCTCTATGGGAATTGGGGGGTGGGACTAGATTCAGCTGTTAATTACGCTGGTACAGTATGGAACACATGACTGGCTAAATGGCTGTACGTCATCAAGGGTCTAAGGTATCAAACGAGCCCCAAACCATCACTCTGCTGCCAGATATGCAGTAGATATGGATGGATCACTTGAGTTGTATCTCCTGACTTATTTTTCAATAGAGTTCAATAGGAAAATGAGTTTGAAGGCAGCATCGCATGTGTCCTTCTCTGGGTATGATATCCCATAAGTTGTTGTAGTTATATTTAAAAATGCATTTACATTATTTAATACACTGGAATAGTGTATCTGATGTTTTTAAGCCTCTGTGTGCTTTCCAGTAACTAGCTAGCTAACTTGCTAGCATAATGAACAAACATAAACTATGATCTCACATGACATCCTCCTGCCTTCGAAGTGTGTCCAAAATTCGTTGCCTTTTGAGGTACCTTCAGAGGGAGCAAGACAGCAAGGCAGCGAGGCAGCTGCCTTCGGTTTAAGACACAGCCATAGTTATGATAAATGACATGACGCAAACAAATACGGATGTACTTTCGACCCAGATGACTACATAGCCTGAATCACTGGGTCACCTCAGCAAAGGGGACCCGGCACATACATGTATATAATGGGCAGAAAGAAACCAAGGAAATGTAAGCAGCTTTTAATGACACAGACTAACATGGAAATTTACATGAAATACAGAAATGGATTGTGAAGACGCAGGTAATATAATTGTTCTGTGCAAATAAATAGTTTGCATAGGCTAGGTTTTTTTTCTTAAACAAAGGTTTTGTCAAGCATACCATTACTGATGCATTTTTAAATCAATACTAAGAATTCCCGATAGTACGAATTTAAGTTGTACCTCTTTTTCTTGTGCTCACAACATATTTTGTGGAAGTACTGCACAACATTTATTCCTTTATAATTTAAGTTGTACCTCTTTTTCTTGTCCTCACAACATATTTTGTGGAAGTACTGTACAACATACATTCCTTTATAATTTAAGTTGTACCTCTTTTTCTTGTCCTCACAACATATTTTGTGGAAGTACTGTACAACATGCTAGAGACAGCAGATACTTTTGAGTCTAGTGAAACTGAATAGCTGAAAAACCTGGGCAACCGGATTTGGGATGTCGGGTTTCCCAGTGGGCAACCATATGAATTGGGGTTTGTTCAGCTCTGAAAGTTATTGTTTTGTATGACATTTTTCTGTAGAAAAAAAAAAGGTTAGGCTTCAGCAGTAATAAATGCTGCTATCGCCGCTAAACTGAGAGTACATGGTGTGACCTTTAGGTTGTACTCGCTTCACATCAATGTTTGTCAAAAGGGCTTGCAGGGCTTGCAGGGCTATGCCTGCGGGTAGCGTAAGAGCGTACGTTCGTTTGATTTATTTGCCTGTCACACTGCAAGTAGTGCATGCAGCATAGTCATTCTTTTATAGCGTGCACTTATTTATTCATTTCTAATATACCTTTTGAGTATTCTAATCTAAAAGGAAGCCTCTTCACTATAAAGGGGGCGGTGTGTATTGCGGTGGAGCTATAAATAGCAGCTGCAGTTTTAATATGTACTGTAAACATATCTTATTTGTCTTTGAGTGGTTCAGGGTCACATGCCCATGTGGTTTATACGAAACCTTGATCGAGGAACTTTACCCCAATCGCATCATTTAATAATCAAGATTTATAAACAGTTTACAGGACTTGTGAGGTGTCCGTTTGTGTTTTAAGTTAATTTGTAACGTCTAAAGTGCTCCCACAAAACCAGTTAAATCCAGGCTAGATCCAGTGTGACATCTCCACCTCTGCCTCAACTACACATAGTATTTACGCTGAAGGCTTATCTAACAAGAGGCCATCGAGGCCTGCATCTGCGTTTCAGAAAGCCGTTGGTCACGTTCGCATCTGACATAGGCACAGTGAGCTTGTCCGGTTCACTGGCAACTTGTGATCTTGTGTGTCCACCGTTTTCGCGCTGCATTGGCCTGCTTCATTCATAATTAATTTGCTGTTGAGCGTTGGCTGTGCTGTTGATCTTCCAGTGTTTGTGTCTCCTTGATTTTAATTTAAATTAATTTTATTTGCGATTGAAAGTCAATTGACAGATGAAAATGGAACGGTAGAGAGGTGCATCATGGGAACGGCAGTATTAAAGCCTTTAGTTGTGCAGGAACACAGCACTCCTCGTTTGAGATTATGTGGTATGATCACGGAGATGGAGGGAGTCGAAAGGGTCCCAATGCAAAACAGGGTAGAGGGGGAGTGATGTCCCCCACATACTCGTATCTTGTTTTAATGTTGCTGTTGATGGTTTGATTTACTAAAATTGATCATCTGTTTACTTGTATGTAATTTGAGAAGAATGCAATGCCTCTGTATTAAAAGAGATGAGCACGTGGAATCTTTACGTAATTCAGTAGGTCTTTTAGTATTCCATTTAGATCCATTTAATTATATTCAATAGTGTGTGTGTGTGTGTTTGTGCATGTGTACAATTTGCTTGTACATATGTGCACAGTTTGCCTGTGTGTGTGCTCGTGTGCTCGTGTGTATGTGTGTGTGTGTGTGTGTGTGTGTGTGTGTGTGTGTGTGTGTGTGTTCGCCATACTACTTTCACTGACATTGATACAATGAGAAAACCCACAGTTTTGGTTGAAAGTGAACATGAGCACTGTAGCTGATATTAATCACAGCTGATGTGGGGTAACTTCTTAATCTTGGTGTAGACAGAAATTTTTACATTTCTCCATTTTTACCTCATTGCATTGCTGTATCACTGGTGATTAAAGTTGAAGCATTGAGGAGCATCTTGGAGCTGCCTGGCCAAGAGTGCAAAGGCTTTGTCCCAAATGGAGTCAAACCTATGACCTTCATCAGCCCCATCTCTTTAAGCAATATCTGAAAGCGGCAATAATTTGTATTAGGTGTGTAATGGTTCCCTCTGTATTTGAGCAAAGGTTTGGTTTGTATCTTTTATTTATTTATTTATTTTTAATTGAAAAAGATTTAACTAGCTGATTCACTTATAATTCTTTTACTTCTCCAAGAAAAGCAATAATTAAATGTTAAAATTCTTCACTATGGACAAAAAGAGTAGGAACCGGGTTGTAGAGCTTCACATTTGTCGCTAGATGATGTCAAATATAAATTTGCATATTTGAGTAACGTCACATTCATTTTCAAATGCATGCTCATAGTCCCATTTTTTCTATTGAGATGGAGCCTGATTTAGCTTAAATATTTATGGACAAATACAAGCAATAATGAAGGCACTGATAAATTAAAGGAGGAGTGAGCGAAAACGCTGTTCTTACCCTTAACATCTCTATTTCTACAAATAATTTGCAGCACCTGAGTTTGATATATATAGGCTATCAAATTTCATACAATGGTACATGTACATTTCCAGAGGTAATCAATAGCTAGTTGCTTAAATTCTGACAAATTAATTATGTAATGATGACAAGACACAGAGAGTTAGCTAACTAGGAATCGCAATTGATTATCAGCTCAGTTACAGGGCATTCTGTACAGAGTGGGGAGTGATGTGTGATATGTGAGCACGTTTCCAATCCCATATGGATCGGATCATTTGTGGCCATGCCGGCATTCAACCAGTGTTTCAGTTTTATCATTCGTATCTGTAGGGACAAGGACACTGCTGCGCTTTCATTGTTATGCCACATAACGTTAATATACTTTTATTAGAAGCTTTAACTGAATAGTGGATCAATTCAGTATGCCTTAGATGTAGTGTAAACATTTTTACATGGCTTTGACCCCAGCAAAAATTTCAAATGTAATCATACAAAAATTGCATTTAAAAATGTGATAGAATGCTTATGACATACATAAACCATCTAACAAACCCTGTTTATTACATATGGCATGTAAATGCACGGCCTCGCCGTTGCGTTCGCAGAAATTCTCAGCAGTGCCTAACCTGTCAGATAGACCTGATCTAACCTGAAAAAATGCATGGAAATGCTCCCCCCCCTCCGCCCCCAAGTGTCAGCCAATGACACAGCCCACTTCATTGAACTGCCTCAGAGGTGATGGGGTGGGGGGGGTTGGACTGTGACGGTTGCCGCGGGAATTCATTACCTTGGCATGAGTGGCGCGTTTAAATTTTCTACCCATATCCGATTGGCTCGACGCCTGCTGGGCCTCCGTCTCTGCTGTGGTGCCTGGGGACTTTGAAGCTGTCGGCTAGTTTTCTATGGTCGCTGCCCTTACAGTCAGTATCGGAGCGATGATGCTTGCGTTAGGATTGTGTCGAGCTACTGAAACGCTTTGGCCTTTTCTTGATTTGTGTTTTGATTTGACTGACAACCCGGTCTTGTCCAAGCACACTGCAGCTTGATTTTAATGGTAACTGGGGTTACAGGGAGGAAAAAGCAACACTGTTTCCTTCACCGAATTCTGCTTTCAGTACTACCTATTTGAATTCAATTTACCCCAGCAGGTTTTTAATTTAGCTGGATGCATAAATTTTTTTTGGGTGCATAAAGTTGGGTGAAGCTGGTGGATCTATTTACGGAAAAGTGAGCAGTAACTGTGACTGAGGGCTTTAGGGATGTAGCCTAAAGGCTCCAAAAAATCAGCATCACTGCAGTGTCTTAATATGAATAAAAATAGCATCCTAAAACAATCACTTTTTTTGTAGTGGGTAGGCTTTGGTGGTATTCCAGGAATCCTGTATATTTAAATAAAATGAATACTGTGGTATAATTTTTCAGCGCTGTCATACCGCCATGTTTTTACAGAATAATCATTGAGGGATAGTCATTTTACGCGCCCGGAACTGGCAGCGTTGCGTCAACTGCAGGTGTGTGTCACGTGAAAAACAGCAGCACAAGACACAAGGTTGTAAGATTAAATTACTGGCTGTGCGAGGTCACCTGCACTCAGGCCAGCAACATCTTTGATCCTGCCACTTTGCGTTATTGTCCCGCATTTGGACTCTTTGATGATCTGGTCACCCTGTTGACTCTGACACATAAAGTAAAAGTAGTCCTAAAGTAGCCTTAGCCTAATTATATTCTGTGTAAAATTTATTTCAGAATTTAGAACCTAATAATTAAAACGGCACATCTTCTGTCACAGTATTTTTCAAGGATGGTATGATGATGTAAAAATTTTGATACTGACCAACCTTAGAAATGTGGCAAGCATTGTTAAAGTTGCATGAAAATACGTATGTAAAATGGAGTATCCAGTGTATTGTTTGTTTGTGTGTGTGTGTCTTTTGTCACAGTTTTTCAAATTTAAACAAAACCAGAAATTAATTAGCAAATGTTTATTGTTTATGCTCATTGTAAGTGTTTATACTTCATGCGGACTCTGAAATCAAATTGTTTCCCTTACCAGACTTGTTTTATGTATGAATTATGTAACACAAATGTCTTTCAAACTTTCTCTGGTTGCTCCAATAATTATCCAATTTTATATGCAGTGCCCTCCACTGTTATTGGCACCCCTGGTAAAGATTTACCGTTTGGTGAATTAGCTTAATGTCACACTGAAAAAATTAGAAAAACCCAACCTTTAATTGAAGTAAATTTATTATGAGCAAAAAAAATCCCTCATCAAGAAATAATTATTTAAAACAAAACCACATGTGCCACAATTATTGGCACCTCTGCATTTATATATAGAATAAAGTAATAATTTTTAATATTGCATCACAAGAATATCCTTTGCATGCCATAACTTCCTGATGTCTGTGACCTGACAACATCAAAAAACTCTATGGGAATTGGGGGGTGGGACTAGATTTAGTTGTAAATTATGCTGGAACAGTATGGAATACATGGTTGGTAAAATAGCTGTAAGTCATCGTGGGTCTGAGGTATCAAACGAGCCTCAAAAAATCACTCTGCTGCCAGATATGCAGTAGATATGGATGAAACAACCAACTATGTAGATTCATATTTTTAAACAGTATGTTAATAATTTATTAAGTTTTAGTTATACATTTTGTGAGTATATTTCTAAATTGTAAATTTACAAAGACATTTACGGTAACTTAACTTTTAGAAAGCCTTTACATTGATTTACATAAGTCTACTACACTACCTGGCCAAAAAAAAAGTCGCACACTCTAATGTTCGACCATCTTTAGCTTTGATTACAGCGCGCATTCATCGTGGGATTGTTTGACAACCTTATGCAACGTCACAACATTTATTTCTGTCCAGAGTTGCATTAATTTTTGGCCGAGATCTTGTATTGACGACGGGAGAGTTGAACCACTCCGTAAAGTCTTCTCCAGCACATCCCAAAGACTTTCAATGGGGTTAAGGTCAGGACTCTGGTGGCCAATTCATGTGTGAAAATGATTCCTCATGCTCCCTGAACCACTCTTTCACAATTTGAGCCTGATGAATCTTGACATTGTCGTCCTGGAATATGCCCATTGATGGGATAACCTGGTCATTCAATACATTCAGGTACTCAGCTAACTTCATTTTATTGCTGCATAATGTTGCTGAGCCTAGACCTGACCAATAGAAGCAACCCCAGATCATAACACTGCCTCCAGAGGCTTGTACAGTGGACACTATGCATTACGGGTGCAACGGCAACTTTTTTTTAGTCAGGCAGTGTATAAAGTAAGTTTTACATGTTCATTCTCAAAATATTTTTATCTTAGGAAAAACCTTAAATGTCATAACAATGGAAGTTGTGCCAAGGAAGCAGGCCCGGTCCGCCCCGCCTACAGAGTTTGTTGCCCCGCCTTAAAATATAAAATGGCAATTTCATTGTTTGAAAACTTATTTACTATAATTTAAAAATCAATAGAAAAAAAAATCAATAGAAAACGTAAGCGCCCCATTTTGTCTTCGGAAATTTTCAAAGATTCAATAGATTTGCGGAGTGTGTAGACTCCCCTCGGTGAGTAGCACACAACTAGAAATTGCAGTGTTTTGATTGGCGGTAATCTCACTACGATTGGCTGCGTGCCCACCCGCAGAAGAATGGATTTGTTTAAATTACGTTACCTCAGGAAAGCGAATAACTAACCGAGCTAAATTATAATGTTGTCTTCAGCAAATAAGAAGTTAAATTATTCAGGTAAAGATCTAATCTTTCGTCCATGTAAATGTGAAATTGGGGAGAATGGGGACAGTGGGAGCCGTTCTGATAATACAGAAACCAACCCGAACGATAAAGGTGCAGGCTGTCAAAATACTGGGAATCTGTATGGAACCCGGACTGGCTTGAGGACCATCTCTACAAACCGGCTTTATGAAACAAGCCTAAGAGAATAACTAACTCATAACTAAAGTTATAATGTTACTTCGTTATTATATACAACTGCTAAATATCCCAATCACCCTGAGCAGCATTTAAGCGCTATTTTTTTTAAAAACATTACATTAAACGTTGAATGGATGGAACATTGATTTCTTCTCGCGTCCTTTTTCATTATTTTACGGTCACTTATTTTCTTTGATTTCTCTGATATTTTGAAGCACTCGTAGCCTATTGATGATGCCAAATTACATTTATAATGCCATTTACAATTTACATAAAATAATTCTGACTGTTGTAGGTGGGATGCTCTGCCGCTTGTGTAAGCAACAGCAGGCAGTGAGGAGAGGCATGGCAGAAAGTAATTTTATTGAGGTGTCTACTCTGTATACTGTACACACAGAGTGGAAAAATGGAACCTAGGGAAATGCGAATAACATTACACAGCGCTAGGTTAAATAAATATGCGAATGGACGGAATACCCTTCTCTCCCAGTCTGCGATCACAGCAGGAATCTGTAGTAGCCTACTACAGTAGTAATGAGCTTTCTAGCCTACGAAGCGTTATCCAGCAGACGTATTCTGTGACATTCAAATGTCAACCTACTTGGCTATGAGAAAATTAAAGAGGTACTAAGGTAAAATAGGACCAAGTCTAAAAAAACCTGAAGTTACCCTTTAAGCATGCAGCAACACAGGCAGTGCGGTAGCTCCCCTTTCACCAAGCCTGCCGCGTCTAAACCACGTCTTTCTGGTCTTTGGAGTTAAAACCTTGTGATGCTTCTAAAAACTGATAGGTATTCTTATAATTGCAGAAAAAAATGCTATCAAATTAATCTGCTCATATGTGCAGCCCCTTGGAACGTCAATGTACAAGCTATATGAAGTGTTTTTCAACAACAAACCCACAAATGCCACCATACCAACCACTGTAGAGTTAGTAGGTCATCGGAAACTTGTAAATATAAAAACTGTAAATATCTAAAATATCCTTTATTGCACACAAAAAACTGACTGGGTCAATCCAAAACATACAGAAAAACTGAAACAATATCAAAAAAGAGTGAGCTAAAACTAACCCTTTAATCAAAATCTCTGGCTAAGGATTAAGAACAGAAGTATTTCCTCTCATACCCAAAATCCAGGCAGAGTGCGCACAGCTCTCTATCTCAGTAGTATAACAGTCATAATGAGCAGCCTGCCAGTGCTACTGCACATGTTAACTGTATTTGATAGGTTTACAAAAATAAAACTGTTGATGTTCGTAAAACAATTAACACGGCCCAAGTGGTCACTTAGACAGACTGTTTTTTTTCTCTCCTCCTCCATGTCCTTCTGTTCACCTGTTGAAGGAAGTGTAGTGTAGACCACTGTAACAACCAGAGGGAGAGCTCGTGCGCCCAGGTAGGGATGGGAGCGAAGCCCACTTGCTGCTTCACCTCTCCACCTGTTCCCGTGCGGCAACGCAGGCCCTGCTGTCTTGGTTGCTAGGTTACAGAGGCCAGGAAGTGCGTCTCCCTCCGTCCCTCCCTACACGCAGTTAATCTTGTATGCAGACATATTCACACCTGCCAGACTAGCCTGGCTGTATGATTATGGGGATAATATGCTGTGAATTATTTGACTCGGCTCTCTTTTTGCATGGCACCTGAATGGGGTTCCAAGTGGGTGATGGTGTCTGGATAAATGGATAATTGCACTGGGCTTTGCAATATCAAATAGCTCAGTCTGTTTGTACCTCTGTTTGTCTGATTGGTTTTATGTGTGCTCCTATGCTTGCGAGAGTGTGCGCTGGGGTGTATGCACATGTACGAGTTTGACGTGTGTGCAGGTATGTGCATGTATGTGCATGTGTAGGCATGTGTTTGCCAGAGTATGATGTTGCTCCAGGCTCAGTCACATGCAGGTGGTAGCAGTACAGGGTGCTCTTGCTCTGGGGCTGTTCAGACTCACCTGACCCTCGCTGGAGGGCCCGAAGGCGGCACTGGAGCCTGTTCTCACCATGCTAACGAATCATCCTTTAATGGATGCGCTTCGTTCCGTGCTCAGGTGACAGATGTGCCATGCGCAGGTGACAGATGTGCCGTGTGCAGTGACAGATTTCCTGATGTACATCAGCGCTGGAGGGCATATGGCACAAAGACGGGCAGGCGCATAACAGGCCCTGTATGGACCTGTTAAAATGTGTGTTCATTCATCTTCTTTTTACTGCAGCAAGCCCCTCTGTTGCTGTACAGACCCATTACAACGTGGATTGATTCGTCCTTTTATTACAGCAGAATACTCGTCAGTCCCCGTACGGCGCGTGACAGGGTCTGCAGTCTTTTATCCTCTTATTAAAGCAGAATGTCTGTCGTCTGTCACTGTCTGTCACTTGTCTTTTCTCTTTCCTGCCTGCTGTCAAATTCCCTCATTACTGTTCGTGTCTGGGAACGACTATTTCCGCATGCAGTTTTTTTCCTAACACACTTGCCCACAAACGCATATTTCACACTCTTGTGCATCCCCATTACGGCTTGTCGATATGGTCAAAATATTGTATCATGATATTTTTTCATATTATTGACGGCATTGTTTTTGACGGCATTTGCCGATACAAATTACACAAGAAGTAAACTGAAATATAGGCCTACTGTAACAGTAGAAAAATAAGGATCAATCAAAATGCAGTAATACATTTAATTATTTTTATTAGGAACGTGAAAACTGAACAGTGTGATATATTGAATAACGTTCAAAAATTGGACACTAATCATAAAAAACCCTAATGTGCAACCTACAATTATTATAATACAGGTTTCCTGTATTATAACTTTGGGGGCTGAGCATCGCCTGTTGTTACAGGCATTCGGTTTCTGCAGTGTCGCAGTTCTGGTGCTGGCAGGAAAGGCGCGTGTGGTCACCGGCTGGTGTGAAAGGAGTTTGCACAGAGGTGTCACTGGGCTCCGACTCCATCATGCGTTTCCACAAACATCTCCGTACGTGTTGCTTGAAACGGCACGTCTCATCACTTCTCCTTTTTAAAAATTTTTTTTTAAGAAATGGTGTTTCATGGGTGTCAATAGACAATTCACCTGAAGTTTATTTTGCAAATTCTCTGTGGAGGAATGGTCAAAGATCCTTTCAGCATCCTTTCAAAGTATGTAAACAGGGGTGTGAATGAATAACACATTTTTCAAATGATTCATTTATAAAAAAAAATTAAATAGGTCATTTTCTTGTTGGAAGGCCCACCTACGGCGAACTCTCAGCCTCCTGGAAGGTTTTTGGCTAAATGTCCTGGTACTTGGTGGAATTCATTATGTCATTGAATCTTAACAAGCCTGGGCAGAAAAACAGCCCCAAAGCATGAATGATCCACACTAGCATATTTGTTGGTCGGTATGAGATGCTTTTCCATGTATGCGTCCCCCTTTTTACATCACAAATGCTGATGATTTGGCCAAAAAGTTCAATGTTCATCTCATGATCATAGCACCTGGTTCCACTCATAGCTCCAATGATGTTTGGCAAATGTGTCGGTATGGATGTGTCGGTATGGATGTGGTGTTTTATGGTTGATGTTCAGACCGGGTGACCCCAAATGCAACTAAACTCAGTTCTTGGATCTTTAGTGGTGTCAATAAGTATGACACCTTTGTTATTAATAGAAAAATACTAGCTATTTCTCAATAGAACAAGTTTTAAAAAGTTATAATTGTGTTAGAAAAAATTATTGTTATTATTAAGTATATTGTTTTATGTATTTAGGGTCATTCAATGATTTTAATGCACATTCAGTACACAAGCTCACTCTTTTTCTTACACACTCAACCTCTCTTTTTCACACATGCACACACGCACATACACTCTTAATTATATTGTATTGTAGCATGTAAATATTGAGCCACAAGATATTTGTTGGTATGCAGTCATGGTTTTTCTCTTAGAGAGAGTTTGGGCCCTCCCTGTTGCCCTGCACTCTTTTATTGAAACACATCCTCCTGCGTTCAGGTCAGGACTGTGACCAACTGTCACCCTCGGTAACAGGCCCCATAATCCTTTCTGCTTTCAGCTTCTTGGCAAAATGAAAACACATCTTGTGATTTTTGCTTTTGTTCTACAGAAAATATTGCTGCTTTAATGTTGTTCGTAAGACGAGTTGAACGTTTTTTGTTTTTCTTCATTCTTCCCCTCTCTCTGCTCTTCTCTTCTGCTCTTCTTTAGTTTATGTCATTTAGTTGTCATGGACAGTGTGCCTATTTTAACATAAAATTTAAAGTGAGGAGATATGATGTACCAGATTTAGCTTGAAGTTAATTTCCAACTGAGCTCCCTGGACAGGTATAATAATTATATGCACTCCATCTGTTACAAATGACCCTTGAAAATTTGGCGGTCGGCCAACTTGAATTCTGTGGGTCATCTGTGGTTGGGGCATGGTGTGCATCCTCCTCTGGGACTGGAATTTATTTTCGGTGAGGAGCCCCCCTGCTGGCCTCTGACTTTTTTTACCCCAGCGTCTTACAACCAGTGATGTGAGAGTGACACTGCATAAACCACGTGATGGGCAGGCTGCCACTTGCTGTCAGTCATTCGTCTTAAGAGCCAAAGATCCTGCTATCATCGCGGCGTCAATCGTCCGTTTCTCCATGAAGCCAATAAGCGAAGCTGTTGCCAGAGTTTCCACGTGTATGAAGGATTCAATGCTGTTCATAGGCTCTGCCCTGGAGAAAAGCACATTTTTAAAAATTCATGTTCAGAAAAGAGCGAAAAAGAAAAAAAAAATTAGTTTTTCTCTTGAAAAATGTAACCCCACTGTCCTGTCTGTTCTCGCTTCTTGATATTACCTTATATGGTCATATTTGCAAAGCCATTATGAAGTGTGGTTCACTGACCAAGACTGTGCAATCCCCTCATTGCTGGCCTTGGACATATTTGTTCACATAGAGCCGATGACCTACTGAAGCTGTCCGGAAACCTGCCCAGAAGTCCGTAATGACAAGTGCCCTGCATGCGACATGGTAGAGCCCCAGAGACATCATGTTAGCAACAAGCACTGCACTCATATCCTCCCTGAAGGATATTAGTGACTGCCATCACTGTCATTAGCATCCATTTTATTGCCGTTTTTGCTGATATCATTATCGTTACTCATTTAGTTTTCATTATATTTTCCTCCTCTGCTGTCGTACGCCTCCTGTGACTGATCTTCTTTGGCGATACGATAAATTGCTTTGTTAGTTGCACATGACCTAGAGGTGTGCGCAGATACACATTGCTTTGCGCAAAGCTTGTACACAAAGCTTTTGACGGTAATGCAACTTGACTGTAACTATTAAGCTGTGATAGCATGATAGCAACTTGGGCTGCTTGATATATTGCGATTATTTTGTTACATTTGCGATATTACAAACCACTGGCGTATGCATGGGTGGGCCAGGGTGGTCCACAGCCAACTAAATAGTATCCTGGCCCACCCGTTTGTCTTGGATGAACCACCACACCACACACAATTGTGAATGCCCACCTATTTCTGCGCAGGCCCGAATATTTCTAGCTACCCTGCTGTAACGAGCAGTAGGGTGAACATGTCCTTGTGACACGGTTAAAAACAGGTTAGGTAGGCTCAATTCATAGGTAGATAGATTACATGACTTAATATAATCTACAAAGATGATTTTAACAAATTATTACCTAAATTATTATATTGAACCGATTGGACTATTAAACCAATCCTTAGCGCTGGGAAATACAGATGTCACAATGGCTGTCATTATCTGGATTCAGAACTCTAAAGCATATTTTCCTCCGAGTTATCTGGAATGAACATAATTTAAGATGAGGAGGAAATAAATCATCCAATTGCACCACCCATTTATAAGTACAAACGTAGCCTAGTTATATATGTAAAATGGGCAGGACTTGTTGTGGAGCCCTGCTCAAAAATTACCTGCTAGGTGTATGAATTGCACAGGTACAGTACATTTTGTCTCCATGGTTACAGTGATTTTGAACTGTACAGTTAGTGAGTTTGAATTTTGATTCCATGCTTTTTTTTAATGGTAATATTAATGGCAGTGAAATTGTGTGATATCAAGACATCAATCAGCTGATGCAGCATTGGCTATTTTACCTTACAGCCATTTTGGTTCATGAAGTCAGTAGCCGGCAGTGCGTCAAGATTATGCCATTTGCAGGCGTGATGAAAAGAATAACCCGATCTCATTCCCGTATGCATGGCTAGCTCCATATTTCGTTTACAGTCTTCAGGCATCGCTGAGGTACGGCGTCCTAGTAATTATTCCATGTGCATGAAGTGAAATTCGCTGGGTGTGAACTGCTGGTATTGTTTTGTCTTAAAATTTAGGCTGTCAACGCAAACTGTAATGCAAATCATTCATCATCACTGGTTCATGGCATTAAACATCTAAAATGCAATTAATTTCATTTTCTTATTTTGGCTGTGGTGGTCCCCAGCCATAAGTGCAGATTTATGACCAGATTTCCAATTTACCATCTTTAACAATTGTAATTAATAATTGTAATTAAAATTAATCACATGAGTTAATGCATTAACATTGACAGCTCTACTTAAAATACATTGCTTTCAAGGCCTTCCACCTATGTCTACTTTGTTCTGTGGTTCCAATGAATTCCACATCTTTAATTTTGTCTCCTGCGGCCTTAAACAAATGTTCGATGCTTCCTGCTGTCCATGTACTACACAATGTTTAAGTCTGTTTTAATACAGAAATTAAGACTTTTGTCTCCTCGTCGGTCCAAAAGTTGTTGTTTTTTTACAGTAAACTAGCTGGCTTCAACTCACAAGACACAACTTTCTACAACAACATCGACTACTGACAAAGTGTCTGGGGCTGTCGGGTTATTTAAGTGTTGGAGCATCACCCTGGGTGCCAACTTTAAACCCTGGCCATTAACCCCCCACTGACCATGTGCAGGTTTCCTCCCGACTGATCATCACATGATTATGATCAGAGGTTGATCATCATCTTCACTTGCTTGAGGAAACTTTGGGGGCTGAGCATCGCCTGTCGCTCTCCGCCATTGCGTTACAGCATTCGGTTTCTGCAGTGTCGCAGTTCTGGTGCTGGCAGGAAAGGCGCGTGTGGTCACCGGCTGGTGTGAAGGGAGTTTGTTTTTTGGAGACGTGAGGTTGGCACCATGGGACAATTACTTAGAGTGCTTTAGGTGCAGTGGCATTGATCCCCACCCTTGGCAGTAGACAATTCCAGCTTGTTCATGTGTGCGAGGGGAATAATGCAAGGGCATTGTGTAAAAGGTTGTGGGAAGTGGTGGCACGGTGTGACATTTGAAATGCAGAAACGGCACAGATGTCCCCGGTCTGTGACGGGGGCATAAATGTGACCGCAGTGTTTCTCGGGCCTCAGACTTATCTCATCACACCATTTCCATGTGATAGTGACGCTGCGCTTCGTACTGGAGGAAGCTGTGGCTGGCTTAATGTGACTAACGCCTGGCCACGGTCTCTCTTTCTCTCTTTCTCTCTCTCTCTTTCTCTCACAACTCCTTTCTCTTGTTCTATTCCCCCTGTCTTTGATCTCTTTCTCTACCTTTCTTTCTCTTCATCCCTCACAACCGCTCACACTCACTTGCTGAACTTGTCTGTTTCTTCTTTTCTCTGTTGTTCACACTTTGTGCACAGGTGCATTTTTGCCTACATTGATATTGTTAGTCGTTTTTATGATATACATGACAAAAACAAGTTCATATAAAGTTGTGCTCAAAAAAGGCAGCAAAACGTATGCAATATACGAATAGAGACACTGTCAGTTTGCTAAATTTAATAAGTGTGCATAAAACAAATAAATGGCGCTCAAAATAGGCAGAGAAACTTGGCTATAAAGCAGTGGAGCACGCAACGCATTTCGACACAGAGTCTTGTATGTATGGGAAGGCATCTGACATAACGAAATAGGTGAGTCAGGTCTGTACAAAGCACCAATAAGAGACATTAGAATCATGAAAGGCATACATGACGGAGAATATTAACAAATATGCACAATGAGTCGATATACTAAATCTAAACGTAGAAAAATGTATGAACAATATTACAAAAAGGCAACAAATGTACCAAAAAGGTAGGTACAGTGAAAAGACTATGGGGGAACAAGACCTTTACTGGACCAAGAACATGAGGAGATTAAAGGAAACAAGTCCAGTGCTTCATTAAGAACATTGAGGGCCACTTTGTTTCGCCAATGTCTCCAGTAAGCCTCACATTGTATACATCAGAAATACATCATGATTCCATAATGAAAAATAACCTAATTAAGATTATTAACTTGCTATCGATAAGTTAACATTACTTTTGTTATGGTTACACAGGTAAACAAATTCTACAAATTCCATGGCTTTGGAGGTAGTTATTCAGGTTACATACGCTGAAGTATGGAAGTTCACATCCGGGAATTGTAGTACATACTTGCTTTTTGCATACTTGCAGTTCAGAATGCACTTATGATAAACTGACTGTACTTGCCATGCATCCTAACTAGTTCCCAAGCATGCATAATTGAACACAACCTTAGTTCTGAGCCTTGAGTTCTGAGTTTAGTTCTAGCTAAAGAACTAAACTCGAGTTCTATTGAGCTCTGAGTTGAAGTTCTGAACTGGGACATCTGGGACATAGTACTTTGGGTAGTTTAGCTTCAATTTGCGAAAATTGCCATGGTAATGTGTAAAGAAGGAAACTTGCACACATACAGTACTGCTTACCAAAATGCAAGTCATTAGCACTATGAGAACCCCAAATGTGACTGGTTGATGGTTGTTTGGGGCCCTACCTATAACCAATTGTCGGTAGTCAACTTGCTCTGCAAACTAGTAGCGGCCATCTGCCAGCAAACATTCCTGAGCTCTAACGTTGAGCTAGGGGAAGGGGGACGGCCTCGCGTGTGTCTCTGACGTGGGTCCAGCTGCTCTCTGATGGTCTACCAGTACAATCTCAGCTGACATCATGTGGCCTTGCAACATCCAAACAGTAGCACCGTCATCCAGACACGTAATGGCTGTCGTTCCAGGAACCACTACTCATTTATTTATCTATTTCATCAGAAAGCTTACACATCTTCCAAATGACTTCCAATTCTCCCTTTTTTTAAACAAGCTGAAAAAGGTATTAGAATTTTTAAAAATGCCGGCGTGTGAGTCACATTGCAATGACTAGACACAGTTCTCCTGCGGGTATTTTGAAATAATCAAGTTTTATTTTGCAAGGACAGCAGTTCTTGCCTAAAAGCAGCTCGCAGATTTGGTTCCTCCAGACCAACTTTTAGAGCATCATTACACTTGAGCTGTGCTAATCCACCACATATGTGGGCTTATGAACAGGCAATTGCGTGGGCTCTTTCATTTCCTCCTTCAATTTTCCAACCTCATTAACCAAGCTTTTTTGCCCATATTACACAAAGAAACACAAATGCAGTCAACAACTGAATATTTATTTCTGCTAATGACACAACGTGATATTTCTTGCAGGAGTCATTAGCAGGAATCTGTATTAAACTGTTTTGTCCCCAGTGTATGAATTACGTAGCGTGGGCTGGGCTTTGTAAACTACGCCTAATTTACCATGTTAGGAAGGGGAGCTTTGTTGAACAATGCTCCTCCTATATGTGTTGTCTTTTTCAGTGGTGCAGATGGATGCTTTTGATAATAACTGACCTCTCTTCACCTCTCTCACTGCAGGGTCGTCATGTCAAGACGGGCCAGCTCGCCGCCATCAAAGTCATGGACGTCACTGGGGTAAGGCTGTCTATGAGGGAAGCGGTAGAAGGGGTTTCACGTTTCATCATGGGATTTATCCACTTTGGGACCATAGTTATAAATGTGACATGTAAGCATAGGTTTTTTAACATCAGGGTTTCTGGGAAGTGAAAATTCAAGGGGGAACAACAAAATAATGCAGGTTTCATTGCGTGTTAACTGAAATGAAGTGTGTGTGCCTTCTAGTTAGTGTTACGAACCAACCCCTATTTTCCTAACTTTATGTTCTCTAGTAGAGCTGCTGGGTAGCTCATTCAGTTAAGGCAGCACGTTGTGGGGTATGGATGAGTCCCAGGGTCTTGGACCGTAGGCTCGTCTGGACTGTGCCAGTGCCGACTAGCCATGTATGGCCGGTAGCCCCTTATGGTGATGCATAATTGCCGATTGCATCGCCCAGAGTAGGGAGGCTTCCATCGATTAGGGGTCCGTGTTTCATTGCTCGTTAGCCATCCTGGGTGATCGATCGGGGGCCTGCTGACTGCTAAGTAGAATGTGAAGGGTGAAATGTTTGCATGAAACAAAATGAAGTCCGCAGACACATGGGCAAGCAGTCGCTAAATCTGCAGAAGGAGTTAGGCGAGTCACCCACTCCAATGTCTCTTCCACCACCACATGGCCCCTCCCTTGGCTTAAATGGTGTTCTGGCCAAAGCCGACTCGGGAATTTTCTTTTATTTCATCTGTATAAGTTCAGCTGCACACTTCCCCATGATTGAATGAAAATTTAAAATATTATAGTCAAAGAAAAAACTTAAGTATGAAGTTCAGAGAAGAAATTTAAGTGGGGATAAAAATACCACTGATTCTGCTGTCGGCCCAACTGGACTGTGTAGCCCAATAAGCTATAACATTGATACTAAGCATGGGCATCGCCACCAAGTCCTATATCGTGCATCGTGGGAAAATCTTGATTGCGATATCACCGTTTCACGATATTTTTTTCCAAAATTGTAAAAAGCTTAAATCAATTTTTAGGCCAAAGTTATAAACAAGCCAAACCTTATTTTGACCCTGAAATACATGATTCAGCACTTAATTGAATTCATAGTAATATTCCGTGTGCCATATTTTTTTAGAAACCTTAAAGGGAATGGATTGGTAGGGCTCGCAGGGTAATATGACACTGTTTTAAAACCGTATATAACGTAGCTCGGTCCGAATTGAAATGCGAGTCTGCGAAAAATCTATCCATGACGCGTGTGAGAAAAAAAGTAATTGACGAAGTTCGGCTCCGTGTGTGCTGTGTATATGATGATACTTGTAACTGATGTTATAATGAATTTTATTTATTTAATTCACAAATACTTTTATATACAAATAACACTGCACTGACGAGTCTTTAACCTATATTACCCATTACAAAATAGAACATTCCATGAAATATCAAAGTAGTAAATCACTCGCGAACAACATGACACAGGCTTTGTAGCGACTGTGGCATATTTTTAAGTGAAATATTTTTTGTGAATTTTTAAATCAATAATATCAGACCCGGACAGTGGACAATTAATGATGTTTAAAAAAAATTATTTTTAAAATGTGGAATAAGAGTACAAGCAACTTATTTTTAAACTTTCTGTTCAGTAAATCGTTTTATTTATTAATTAAACTTTTCCAGCAAAAAATAATTACCGCAAAAAATAAGCTCATCGTCACATGGCTCTATACATTATCCAAGCAAGTCCTTATTCTGCAAGGCGCGAACACTCCCAGGTGCACTCCTCTGCAAACTTCGCCAACACGTGTGGCCGCAACTCGCTAGTGCTTGACACGTGGTTGAAATCAGGTCAGGTCCGAAATGCCCAGGGCTGCAGATTGCACGTTGTAGCACATGCAGTATGGAGTATGGTAAGAAAATAATATTTTTGCCGCTGCGGTAGTACAACGGTAAGTTGTACCAGTTGTAACAGTTGTACTCCGAGGATCGGGGTTCGCGCCCCGGACCTGCCATTTTCCCAGCATGGCCGGCGCCCTGTGGGAGCAGCAATTGGCGGCTGCTTCCGGGTGGGGGGAGGGGCTCGGAGAGAATCGCTGCGCATATAGCAGCCACGGACGGGTTGGAATCACGGTCAGTCTCGGAAGGAGTCGCGCTCTGAAAAAGAGCGTGGCTACCTTCGCTCTACTGCCGGCTGACGGAGGTTGTGCAGCAGTGATTCTCTAGCGGTTGCTACACGGGGGGAATTGAATTAGAATAGGGGTTCAATTGGCTACTAAATTGGGAGAAAAATGGGAAAAAATCAGAAACAAATAAATAAATAAAAAATAAATAAAATAATATTTTTTATTTTTTTAATTACATTTCCCATACATTTCAGAACATTATTATTGACACAGATACAAACTTTTTCAGTGTACACTTAATATCGTAAGTAGTATTTTTAGTATCGCGATCGCGATCAAGACTACCTTGTCGCGATATGGTTGTGACGGCGATATCGCCCATGCTTAATTGATACTGTATGATTATGCCCACCAGCCTCCAATGTCCAACGACCTTTAGAATCAAACCGCCATATTTTTTCTGGCATTTTGAGTTTTTTGCTAACAAAAGTATTAGCATTGGCTAAGTTTACTAGTCATGTAGAACTTTAAGAGGTTCTCTTTCAGGAGTTTCCGACCTAGCTAA
The DNA here is from genome assembly GCA_022702515.1 of Ilyophis sp. 1 JC-2022. Classification (NCBI taxonomy): domain Eukaryota; kingdom Metazoa; phylum Chordata; class Actinopteri; order Anguilliformes; family Synaphobranchidae; genus Ilyophis; species Ilyophis sp. 1 JC-2022. The sequence goes on from CM040403.1 coordinate 79,829,252, forward strand.
GCAGTGATCAGTATTTTGATTGGAGAGTGGACAGTTCATTACATGAACTGTAATTCTCTTCTTTACCAGGTCCATGGTTGCAGCGTGACCATTCCTCGTACCTGCTGAACAAAAAACATTACTGTTAACATGTAGGCAAGAGGCATTAAGATACCTGAAATACCTCACCATATTCAGTTTTTAAACATGACATTCACACAAACTTGCAAACTAGATATATGGTCGTGGCTATTTTTTTTATTAGCAGGCTAGGTTAATTTTGTTTACAAAATTAAAAGTAGAGAAAGTTTGTGAAGCAGAAAGTAAGAGGTTGGTTCAGATTTGTGAAAGTTTGTGAAGCTGAAAGTAAGAGGTTGGTTCAGATTTGTGAAAGTTTGTGAAGCTGAAAGTAAGAGGTTGGTTCAGATTTGTGAAGCTGAAAGTAAGAGGTTGGTTCAGATTTGTGAAAGTTTGTGAAGCAGAAAGTAAGAGGTTGGTTCAGATTTGTGAAAGTTTGTGAAGCAGAAAGTAAGAGGTTGGTTCAGATTTGTGAAAGTTTGTGAAGCAGAAAGTAAGAGGTTGGTTCAGATTTGTGAAAGTTTGTGAAGCAGAAAGTAAGAGGTTGGTTCAGATTTGTGAAAGTTTGTGAAGCAGAAAGTTGTTTCAGATTTGCAAGTCATTGACAGCACATAGTAGCTCTGCCCATTTTGGGGTTCAAGAAGTCACTTTCCTATATCTACCATTTCTTTGCTGTCTGCACCTCTCTCTCACTCTCTATGTCCCTCCCTGTGTCTCACAGATGGGTACACATGCAGCCGTATATTTACAGTTTGTATACAAGCACTACTTTTCACATGATATCTAACATTTATTTTCTTATTTAAAATGTTAAATTAAAGAGTGGGTCTAGTCATATATTATATGTTATATTCAAGGCAAGCAAGCTTGGTCAAGGTGGTATGCACACTGGTGCTAGGCCATCTAATCAAACAAATGAATGAATCAGCTTGCATTTTGCTTCCAATATTGCCATTTTTATTTCTTAGCCGACATAAGGCACCCAAGCTACTTAGGATTACAGGTTCAACTCCAAAATAGTGTGCTTTAGTAGCGTGGTTACGTTTTGCTGTAGCTGACTCAAATCCTTCCCTGTCCAGTTAGAATCTGCTTCTTTTATTCCAGGATGAAGAGGAGGAGATTAAGCAGGAAATTAACATGCTGAAGAAGTACTCGCACCACCGCAACATTGCCACATACTATGGCGCCTTTATCAAGAAAAACCCTCCAGGAATCGATGACCAGCTCTGGGTGAGTGCTCCGCTTCGGCGTCTCTCCTCTTGCAGGGTCTGAACCTGTCCCAGACTCCTTTCTGTGAAGCTGCCTGATGCAGGGTGAGCACTCAGTGTTTGTGTGCTGAAGGCAGACTGCACCAGTCAGCTGAAGAGGCTTTCCTCTCCCATTAAGCCTTTATAGGTTGTAATGTGCCTATCAATTTGGGGGAAATCCAGGGGGACTACTGTTGCTAAACCCCCCCCCCTCATTAATTGAATTATGGCATTGATTCAGGGTGACTTAGTGAGTATTATACAATACGATAATTCATATTCATATTGCCATTTCCCTAGTAGGAGTTCATACCTACAGTTCATACCTAGCTGTGGACCACTGCTATCCAGTACGGAATGGGTACTCTGCCATTCAGATTCAGAGATTCCTTTTTATTGTTACATCCAGGTACAAATACAAGGAGTAAAATTCTTTGGTCTTGGCTCCACAACATCCTCACAGCAACATACAAGAATAAAATAAAAAATATTTTGAGTATATATATACACGCGCTAACTACACTGGAGATAAAAATAAAAATAAAACACATTAAAATTAGCAAAAAACTGCGAGGAAGTCGGAGAGCACAAGACGTGGCGACCATCCACGGCGCCATGGGCATTAGAGATCACCACACACCTGTTTGAGCTGGAATGGGTGTTAGTGATCAGTGCTCTGCTGTTATAGCAGGAATAGGTGTTTGTGGTCAGTGGTGAACTCCCTAGTGAAAGTCCTAGCAGATGGCAGGTGGTCCTGGCTTTGGAGACCTGTAAGGGTAGGGGAGAAAATTCACTCTTTGTAGAGGATAATTCCCTCTGTGTAACTGAGAGTACCATTAGATTCTCCATAGTTTTTTAGTTTTTATTATTTTTTACCCCTTTTCTCCCAATTTGCTGTACCCAATAGTATTCATCAGCACTCATTGCTGCAACCTCCGCTGTCAATTCCGCATAGCGCAGACAAACACTCAATGTCTGCCGCCACTCATCACTACTCTTATCACAATGCAGTTCATAAGTCGGGCTCGCACAGACACAAGTCAGAGGAAGACACTTAATGTACATCTCAACGGGTGCATTGCCTTGCGGGGCTTGCACAGTCCAGATGCGTTACCATGATGAGCCACCCGGCGAATCTGGTCTTTATCTTTTTGTTCTGACTTCCGTGCTTGCTCTCGCTAATGGGTGGCATCACCATAGCAATGCACGTTTCTGAAGAGAAGGTCTTGGCCCCAGCAACATGTCTTTGCCACGCTCGCTTTTGCAATCAGTCTTTTACGGGCACGCTTCACAGACGAGGTTCCAGTTTGGTTCCACTATAAACTTTGATTAAGTCATTGCTGATTTATTCAGTTAGCTTTTTAAAAGGCTGTTGGGTTTTATAGATCTAATAACAGCTCTACAGATGGCTCAGGAACCTTTCAAAATTGAATTAATGTTTGGACTGCTTATTCTGGACAGAATACCAGTTTTATATTGTGTGTTTGTATGTGTGGTGTATGTTTGTCAATGTACAGTGGCTACATGGGATTTTGTTCAACTGTAGAAGTAATTCTCTACAATGTGCAAATTAAATAAAGTATTTCGATATCTTCATGATTATATTAAAAATAAAAAAACTGAAATATCACATTTACATATGTAATCATACCCTTTGCTTTAATGTATTTTTAAAGTATCATATTTAACATTTGGTCGCATATCCTTTGCATGCTGTTTCTTCCTCAAGTCTGTGACCCATCAACATCAAAAGACTCTCGATATCTTATTTTTAGGTACTCTTACAAGCAATACTATAACCTTTCTGCATGTGAATGGATCTCTATGGGAATTGGGGGGTGAGACTAGATTCAGCTCTAAATACTATATGTTTTAATTTGACTTTGCAACACAGCAAAATGAGAAATAATCAATGGGGTATGAATACTTTCTGAAGCCACTGTATATGTGAATGTATGATTGTGTATTTGAGTGCATACGAGTTGGTATTTGTGTTTGTAAAATATAGCACATTCTTCCATTACTTCACTAGAAATGGCCGACACCAGTCATGAGGTCCAGCTAGCCACGGCGCCCTAACAAGAGGATGCTGCAAAGCATCATGGGAATTAAGCCCTTGCATGTCAGCATGTCAGCATTCTAGAATCGGGACCAGATGCCCCGAAGACACAATCGGTCTCCTAAAAATAGCCTCGCAGACAGAACTCAAACCAGCCATGACAATTTTTTTTCTGTGGATGATATCAGAGCTTCCTGTTTTAGAGCATGCTTGAGGGGAAATGAAGGATGTACTGATGTAATGAGAATGTTCTATGAATCAGTTTGACCTGCATCTGAAACCTCCTTTCGCCGACTATGGGGTGCCGTATAGGCCAAAATTCTGAATTGCCTCGTACATACACGTACAATGACTCGCACATTCACGAATCACTAGTGAGCTCTCACGCGCACTGAAAAGGTATGTACTGAATATCTACATGCTTAAGCACACACCATAAATCTTCTCATATACACACAGAGCTCACATATTCACTTGTGAAGCTCTCACATGCACCAAAAAACATGCACTTAATATCTGCATGCTTGCACACGCACTGTATATCTTTTCATATACACACAAAGAGCTCACATATTCACTTGTGAAGCTCTCACAGACTCACACGCACTGAAAAAGCATGCACTTAATATCTACGTGTGCACACGCACCGTAAATCTTCTCATGTAGGCTACGCACAAAGAGCTCACATATTCACTAAGCTCTCACTGACACATGAAATCTCTTACACACACTATTAAAAGAATCGAGTTGAGGTTTTTACAAGCATTTTTGTGTTTTTTGGCCATTTTTCTTACTCTTACTTTAATTCCAGAATATTTTGAATAGGGTATAGGGTAGGGGACACAACTAATCACCATAATCGTGCTGATGTGGGATTAAAATGCTCAATCAGAAATCAGCTGACTGGCTCTTTCAGTTGCCTGTTTTTTAGCATAAATGTTATGACATGAACATTAAACAGGGCACATGATGTGATGAACAGGCCTAGTAATGCACACAAAAAAAAAAACTTTTCCAACACATTCAGTAGTATATAAAAGTCATGTGTCAAGGGCCTCTTCTGTATTTATTATTATTATTATTTTTATACATTTAAAAAAAATATTTTTTGTATTCATTCTGGGACTGAATCAGCTGTCTATTTTATGAGGGAGCATTATGATCAGTAGCTACACCTTCAATTTTATTTGGATTTGCGATTAGTCTAGTAGTTGGAGTGTGTAATACTTTGGGTATAGTAGCTGGAAGGTGTAGGGTTGTGTACTACTGCTAGAGGTTATAGTATATTTGGTGTTATAGCTGGATGAGATGGAAAGAGTAGCCTATCCACCTTTTTACAAAAAAACAACAGTCCATAAAATGTTCGGCTAAGAAGAAGAAATACACTCGTTGTGTAATTGTTGTATAATGCAGATATTTAGTTTTTGCACACTTAATATGTACAGCATGCGTATGAGTGTATAGATGCATGTATGAATCATTTTATGACAATTTCTCTGGTGTACAATAATTGAAATGACACGTACATTTACATGCTATCTGTATATTCTTGTGTCAGGGCAACGCTATCTCTCACACGCACCACTGGTGATTACATCAAATGGACACCCTCTGTAATTGAAAACACAGATTCCCCCCCCCCCTGGCTACGTCTCACTGGAGAGCGTTGTGCTGGTTTCGTGACCTTCAGGGGCTTCATGTTGTTACCGCGGCGCTCACTGATCGTTTAATTTACTGCGAATCGGACGTCGACACTCGAGGGAAATTGCTTTCAATGCAGTATGACCCCGCCCACCTATGAAAAGTACACTCTGGTCATATCGGGCTTGACCTTTTCACCAGTAGGGGAATGCTGTCATGCCCTTGATGGCTGTGTCCCGTACACCACACTGCCCAGTAGGTGACCCGCGGGTAGGAGAAAGCGAGGAGCCGCATCCTCGCTGTTGTGGATAGCCTCTTCTGTCAGGTCATACTGAGCATGTGCAGCAGAACATGACAAATGCTACACAATGCTTTCATATGCACTGTGTAGCTCCGTGTCAGTCTATAAAAGGTTTTAATTTTGCCCTGCATATCGCAACCAGTCAACTGTAATTGTTTTAGATTTGATCTCTAAATACTGTATTTACTGTAACATCACAAGTCACGAGTCATCAATGTAAAAAAAAAATAAACCAAGTTACTGGCATATAAAGCATAGTATACTTCTGTAAAAACGGCATTACTAAAATCATTGCATAACAAAATCTTGATATTAAGTTCAGGTGATGCCAAGTTTCAACGCCGACTTAAGAAAATTTTTTCCTTGCCCTTTTTACGTCCAAGAAAAGGTGTAATATCTAGTGCGCTACCATGAGGGACAGTTACATAACTACATGTGAGTTCAATAAAGTGTTTGCGTTCCATGTAGCATGCTTAATGAGTGATTTATGTTTCTAATTATGAATTGCGACTTTCATTTTGTCATTGTCATATTCTAAGATTATTTCCATCAACTGTTAACTAGTTTGAAATAAAAAAATAATGTTGCCCTGTAAATCTGTTCCAACAAGGGACTGCACAAGTGTTCTCTCAATCGACGATTAATTAATTAAATAATACATTCACCCAACGTTAGAACCCACACGGCTTTGCGAAGTGCATATTTTGTAATGCAATGTGTGTATGTATGAGTCTACCACCCATTCCGCCCAAATCATTTTGTTGTGGCAGTCTCCAGGCCCCTCCATTTCTGTTTCAAGTCATGATCCACATCCCACTAACATTGCCCCGCCGATCCCGCCGCCTCATTTCCCATGGCCCGCGTTGCATGTTTGTGGACACGGCCCACGCGTCGCTCGTATCTTCCAACCAGTACCTGCTGCTGGTGCAGGTGCTAAAGCAAAGGAAACTTGTTAGACCGCCATTACCACCTGTCATATCATTGGCGTAAGATGCTGTTGATTTTCATCTGACAACACCTCATGATTTGCTCCCTATTTTATCCATTTGTGCAATCAAAATGTCATGGAGTTAAACAACTTATCTAAGGTTGCTTACAGCTTCTATATTTAAATAGCCAGTTTGTCTCTTGTCTAAACACACAAGCCTTCTTTGGGGAGAGCCAGAAGAATGCCCTCTAATTATGCTGGTCAGACAAAATGTGATCGGTAAGGAAACAGGAAGCATTTTTAACAACACTTCTTGTTTAATAGGTTGTTTCAAGTGGGCCTGTTGAAGGCAATCCCAAATACGGACTCACTTATGAACAGGAAGTGTTATTTACTATTGTTTTATTATAAAGTATTTTATTCTTTTCAAGTATGTTTCAGCTTTAACAACTTCAACTGATATTTCACCCCAGATGCACTGAAACTACCTCATCATTTTATGAGCACTTTATTTCAGGAGCATTCCAGTAAATATTTCATAATTAAAGTCTCATCTGTGTTTTGAGGAGTCAGAGATACGAGGTGGAAGTGGAATTCCAGCGATGCCATTTTTGTCTGTCCGTGGGCACGTGCTTAACCTGAGCAAATTTACATTTTCTAGCGTGTGCAAGCAATAATACCAAATAATACCCTCAATACTACCTAATATCATATAAAAGCATGTGTGCAAGGTGAGTCTGAATTAGCGATGGGAATTACAGCTCTTGTAAGGGAACCGGCTCTTGTAAGGGAACCGGATCTTATGGCTCTGTTCATTTCAGATAATCCTTTCAGATAATCATATAATGGTATGTCACACTTCCACGTGCACAAAATGAAGTGATTGTGATATTTCCATGCCGTTCTGATTTTTTTCATGACACATTCTTAAGGTGTTTGGTTGGGCCTGCGAAGATGCTCTATGGTGTTAAATTTTTTTTTGCAGATGGCCTTAAGTAGGTATTACAAAGGCACAGAAAATATTTCCCCCGCTTTGGCATTCAGGGCTTCGATGAATAACGAAACCCCTAGTGTCCTTGGGCTTCCACACTGATGGCGGATGACGTATGCGGCTGCATGTTTGCCCAAATGAGGCTCAATACAGTCAGATTTATACTGCCATCACTGCGGCGCTACTAAAAGGTTGCGTGCTGCGCAGAAATGAATTCACCTGTATTTATGTTCACGATTGTCTGTGTATGTTGAATACCTCCCATCCTTTTTATGAGCTCCTCCTGTGCGGTTTAAATGGCCAGATGTCCATGTAATCCAGCAAGGCCTTGCTATACTATGGCACTTCTAAAAGCAAACAAAGGCCATTTCTATTAAGAGTATAATATGGTAGGCATTGATCTGTACAGTAGTACACATACTTGTGCGCTGCACACACTGAGCTGTTCTTTATCCCGTTGAAAATGGCTTGACAGCCGGAGGAGGCGCATATATTTGTGTGCCTGCGTGCGTGTGTGCGTCTGGTGAAGAAAGGAAAGGGTAAGATGGCTGAGACAGCAGGCGTGTGAGAAAGTGTGTGTGTGTGTGTGTGTGTGTGTGTGTGTGTGTGTGTGTGTGTGCGTGTGTGTGTGTGTGTGTGAAGGCACAGGGAATGAGTATCAAGTAATTGTGACATGGCCCAAGAGCCACAGAGCTTCTGTTTACAGGATGAGAATACCGTCGCTGTGAATACAGAAAGGACACTTGTGCCAATTAAGAAAAGCGTGCTGTGAGTCCACCACATTCTCCTTTCACCCTCCTTCATATGGTGTTGTGGTTCTCAGGGCTCATTCAGGGAGCTAAGCCACATTAATCAGCGATCGCGGTCCAGCCGCTAAGCCCCTGCGAGCTGACAGCCTTCCCCCAAATCCTTTTTTCTGTGCTGAGTCCTTGCACATATCAGGAATCCCTGGGGCGTCCTTCTCAAAACATTTCCAATCAGGTCTGGAATGAGCTTATGTCCACTGCGCTTCAGTCACCTGTCACCAACACACATTGTTATGTACACGCACGCACGCACGCACGCACACACACACAAACACTCTCATGTACGACCTCACTCACCCAATGACTTGTCCCTCTCTGTTGCGCAGCTGGTGATGGAGTTCTGTGGAGCAGGCTCTGTAACAGACCTGATAAAGAACACCAAGGGGAACTCACTGAAGGAGGAGTGGATAGCCTACATCTGCAGGGAGATCCTCAGAGTGAGTCATTGGTCAATAGTGACTCTCACCTAACTTTGACTCCCATTACTCTCTGTCCCCCAGCAGTGGCTACAACCTGTGACTCTCCCCTCGATCTCTCTGTCCCAAAAGTGACCCTTTTCCACTGTCTGTCTCCCCCTACAGTCACTCCCCCCCCATCCCAACAGTGACTCTCCTGTTTCTGAACAGTCCCATCACTCTATCCCCCAACAGTAACTTTCTTTCTCTCTTTCTCTCTTTCTCTGACTCTGACTCTTTTCCGACAGGGTTTGACTCACCTACACCAGCACAAAGTCATCCACCGGGACATCAAGGGCCAGAATGTCCTGCTCACGGAGAACGCAGAGGTCAAACTAGGTCAGAGAGCAGCCTCAGCCCTAATTCCGAACGCTCTGTTGTATTCTTAGGCCCGTCTCACCTTCTCCGCCATTTTGCACTCTGCTTCTGTTTGTTTCCTTTCATATTCCGTCAGCTGAGCTGCGCGGTCATCGCATCTAAGGAGTGCGCTTCGTGCGCACCGCGGTTGAAGCACCCTACAGCCCCTCATGTTCTGCCCAGCAGGGCTTCTCTGACGCATTTAGGATTAGACTGACAGCACACCCTGGGGTGCGACACTTAAAAACCCAGTTTTTTAGCAGTGGCTACCCAGCAGCGGTGCTTTCTTTGGAGGTCGCAGGGATCATTAGCTTCAGGGCTTTTGTTTATCGATTGCAGAAATGGAGCGCTGCTCTAAAATGGTTGGACCTCGGTCATATGGAGCTGCTGAGCCTGCAGGGCTGCTTGAACCCTGAAGGAATGTAGTTAATGTCTGAAAGGTACTCTTGAAAAGAGTCTTAACCTCAGTCAAGTAAAAACCCGGCTAAATAAATAGATAAAATGTGTACACTGTGTAAGCGTGGCTGTTAAGCAAATAAACACTAACCCTAAACTTTGGATTATAGTAAAATGTTCTGCCAGCAAACTGTCTTTTGCCAGGTCTGTCTCAGCACAGACAGGAAACGCCACGCTACGGTGTCAGAGGTGCTGGAGAGGCAGGAAGACAGGCGATGCTGCAAGAGTTCGTCAGAGCACCGCGGCCCCCCGCTGGCGGCAGGAGCTCTGTCCCCGCATGCGCTCAGTGCGCACACGTCCGTACCGCAGGGCGGACATCGCCCCGAGCCGCGCACCATTAACCGCCCCCCTGGATATTCAGTCTTATGTGTGGGATTGTGCGCTGTGAAACTCACAATCTTGCCTGTCACATTATTTATTTATTTATTGGTTGCCTGACACACAAGTGACGAGGTCCTCACTTTCCGTGCAGCCATAAAAAACATTGACAACGGTTTAGGCTGGCGAGCAGGACCATGACCTGTACAGTACATACTTGATAAATGACCTGCTTCGGTTGGCAGAGCCAGAGCATCACAATAAAAGCCAATGCCTGCTTTTGGAGGCAGAGCCAGAGTATCACAATAAAAGCCAATGCCAGCTTCCATAGGCAGAGCCAGAGCATCACAATAAAAGCCAATGCCTGCTTCCGTAGGCTGAGCCAGAGTATCACAATAAAAGCCAATGCCATCTTCCGTTTCGTAGGCAGAGCCAGAGTATCACAATAAAAGCCAATGCCAGCTTCCGTAGGCAGAGCCAGAGTATCACAATAAAAGCCAATGCCTGCTTCCATAGGCAGAGCCAGAGTATCACAATAAAAGCCAATGCCAGCTTCTGTAGGTAGTGCCAGAGTATCACAATAAAAGCCCATGTCTGACTGGCTGGTAGCACCAATGGACCAATGGAGCTGTTCTTAATTTTTCTTGCAGTGGATTTTGGCGTGAGTGCGCAGCTAGATCGGACTGTGGGCCGCAGGAACACTTTCATCGGGACGCCGTACTGGATGGCCCCTGAAGTCATCGCCTGTGACGAGAACCCTGACGCCACGTATGACTTTAAGGTATGGAAACGCGTTCCTCTGACAAACACGGCATTCTTTTCAAAAGCAGTCTTCTCATGGAAAGCCTGAAAAAGGATATATACACTCACATGCGCAGGTACACACAGACTGAGATCCGCAAAGAAGCACACACACGCGCATTCACTCACACACACACACACACAGGCACGGTGAGTCACCCAGGCCGTCTCTTCCCCGCTCAGACGGGAGAAATTACTTTTGTTACGATTGCATCTGGAGAGGAGCGAAATCAATTGCCCGCGGTCCCAAACAGGTCCGCATTATTTTTAGAGCCGGAAAGGCGGCGCGCGGAGGGTCATTTAACCTGGATATTGTGACAGAGTGGCGAAAAAAGAAATGAATGCCTATCTCTTCCGTTGTATCTCCGTTGCAGAGAGGGAGGAGGGCAGTATGTCTGAGCCCAGTGGAGAGAGCTAGCCTCCTCGTCCCCCGGGCTGAATGGCGTCAGGCGCGCTATTACGCTATAAGGGAGAGGAGCGCTTAGGAAGTGGAAGTCTAAGAATGGCTTATCTCTTTTGTGTTCTTGTTAACAGTGCCAATGCAGATAAAGTCAGAGATGGAGCACCGAGACACCCGACCATTGAGCAGGATCTTGACGTCTGAGGGGAAGTTTACGGTTTAAATTTGACCACGTGAATAAAGAAAGCGTAGACCAACGACTGCATTTAATTTGCAGTTGCATTTGCCTTGTGGTAGGTTTAGCGTGGTGCTAAATTGTTGGCACAGAATACTTTGCTGTGTGGCCATAGTCTAAATGGTACGGCAATCTCTGCTGCCCTTCTCATTGTTTGTTTTTAACTAACAGCTTATTGTACTTTTGGAGGGTCTTACTTATCCCACTTAATTGTCTTAGCTTTAAACTTAACTTTATTAGAGACACTAAAAGTCCGGAATGTGTCCCCAGAGAGTTTCCGTCTCATAACGCATGCTTGCAGAGCCCACAGAATGGTACCAGAACCGTACACATAGACCTTTGTACCTGACCTCTGCTCAGTGAGCGTCTCGTGTTTGGCGCACTGACCCAGGATGGTTCTAACTCTCCCCGTATCGTTTTAAACAAGCAGTTCATTGAGACTTCAGATGGAAATAGATGTTATTCTGCTGAATGCAAAATGAATAATAACAAGCAGAATATGTGAATGGATATACATAACTTCTGCCGACCATTCCAAAAAGCCTGTTGGTGATGGTGATGTCATCTTATCTTAGCTGATTTGGAAACTGTCTTGTTACTTCTGGGAGTTCCTTCTTTCCCGTGGTGATTCTAGATTTGTGTTACCTTAATGTATACCCCAGTGAAACCGGGTGTCATGGAAGGTCACAATATAGTCGGATTAAGAGGAACAGTGAGATGAAAGTAGTATGTTAATGTAGATTTTTTTTAATGTTCTCTTTTTTTCATAAATTTGGTGCCAACATGGGGCTGAGTGTCTCCGATTCCCACGCCAATTTGTAATGGCCAATCATCTGCAACTGCAGCCACGTTCATGCTGCAAACCCCACTCTCGATTTTCTGTGCATAGAAATACAGAATTGCTCATAAAATGTATATTTTATGTTATATAACATTCTTTGCTTATCTTTATCAAAGGTATGAATCATTTTGGAGGCCACTGCTTCAGATTACACAGCACACATTTATTGTAAATGTATATTGCAAAAAAGTTGGGACAGTATTTAAAATGCTAATAAAACAAAGCAGTGATTTGTAAAGTACAAAGTGTAAGGTGGTCATAAAACTCAGAGCTGTCTTAAGTCAATCTTTTTCTCGTCTTGACGTTCCGATAAAATCAGACATGTTAAATATTATCGGAAGTCTTTAGTCTTAGCTCATGAAAATAGTGAAGTTCAATCACATGAACATTGTCAACAACCAGTGGTTGCGCTTTCTCCTGCACCAAAACAGGAAGCAGCAAACCGGCGAATCAATAGACAGCTTCTCTTTTACCACTGCTGGCTTATCAGTTCCTAGATCATTTGCCAGATTCGAGCAGCTGTGGCCAAAAGCTGCTTCTGTTTCTGCTCCATTGTTCAGCAGTTTTTCTTCTTGTAAATTTTCACCAGGAGCAGGATGGGAAATAATCTCAAAAGGAATCTAGTTGCAGTCTTGCAAATAGTGACCCTTGCAAAATCTTATAGTCTGTGACTTAAAAATGTCTTTAGATGTGAAAGGGTGTCAGACTTTAGTTTTTTAAAAGTCTTTTCAAAGTCTTTTAGTGTATGGTAGGCAGTCTTTGCAAAATGTTATAGTCTGTGACTAAAAACTCAGTGACTTATGACACATTGTCTTCATTGATGTGAGCTGGATGAGAGAGGGTCAGACTTTAGTCTTTTAGAAGTCTTTCAAAGTCTTTTCAAAGTGTACTCTTCGAGTGTATGGTAGGCATAACTGAATCTACTCAAGTCTTCTCAAGATCTCATGCTCTCCAGGCTTCCTATTGTCTCCAACAGCCCACACACTCCAGTCCAATTAGCCAATTGTCCTTCAATCACCTGCCCTTCATTTTCTTTCTTCTCCCCTTACACCTACATATAAAATTGAAGGCCAGAGCTTGTTTTGATTAAATGTGTGTGTTCTTTTTTTGAGGTTCTCTTCTTGTTTAATTATTTGATAGAAGTTCATGAACTTGAAATGCATTCATTGGTTTCCATGATTTAAAGATTTAAAGGACATGTTAAAAGGTGATAGATTGATTGAAATGCATTCATTGTTTTTTTTTCGTCTAAAGGATATGTAAAAAGACTTTTGATTTACTGGTGGAAAGGCATCATTTTTGTAAATAATAAATCATTTTGCTATTTTGTATTGATTGTTTGGGCTGACCACCGCTACAAGCTCCCGAAAGATTACTGAGGGTTGTTAAAAGGAAAGGTGATGCAACACAGTGATAAACATGCCCCTGTCCCAACCTTTTTGGGATGTGTTGCAGGCATCAAATTTAGAATGAGCGTATATTTACAAAAGAAAAACAATAAAGTTGATTAGTTAAAACATGAAATATCTTGTTTTTGTACTGTTTTCAATTGAATACAGGTCAGAAAGGATTTGCAAATCATTGCTTTCTGTTTTTATTTACATTTTATACACTGTCCCAACGTTTTTGGAATTGAGGTTTGTAATAATTGTTACGCAGTCAGTATTGTCACTAGCTTTGAGCATTGAGGTGCAGCAGACAGGTGGCACCACTGTGCTAATGTATAGATCTAATGTACTAACCTCTTCATTAAGAGTTTTACCATCTTCCAATGTATCATTGAGATGTGCCCAGGGTCTCAGCATCTTCCAGAGCCAAAGAGCGCCAAATAACGCTATTTTCCATCTTCTTTGTAATTTCAGAGCGACCTGTGGTCACTTGGAATCACAGCTATGGAGATGGCAGAAGGAGCCCCACGTAAGTAGGCTGTAGTGCAGCTTGGCACAGCACAGCATTTCTATAGCCCTCAGAAATTCTTGGACTTATTTTCATCCTGGAAAGTTGTAGAAGATTTTCCAAAAAGAAAAGAACCCACACAAATCCACACCCCAGCCAACTAAATGCATCCAACCCTTTCGCTGACTCACGCCTGCTGTCATTTCAAGTGAAGAGTTGCAATGTCTGTGTGCTGATGATCCTTAACAAATTGGCTAGCTCAAAGGTTTAGACATCATGCAGGCTACCAAAAGTGACTGGCGTTCACTGCCAAGGGGATCCACAAGTGTGTGCCTGTGCGAACACACAATATTTTAAACATAACATGTCTGAAAAGCTATTTTCACAGTTTCCTAAATATCACATGCAGATTTTAAAAAGGATAATTGAAAATGATTAATTTTTCTTTATATTTCACACGACATAATATTATAAAATCTGTAGGAACTGGCAGTGCAGTTTGTAGAGGCTTCTGGTGCAAACAATGGGGACAGGGCTGACACTCTTTAATGAGGGCTGACACTCTGGTCTCAGAGGGGAATGCAGTGGGATTTTGTTTGGATTTGGCAACATGTACTCTGAACCTTCCGTCCCGCGTACTGTCTCTAAGGGGCATTATAGTGTCTGTCAGCACGTCAGTTTTCTGTGCCTGTGTGAATACCAATGAGGGACCATTTTACTCCTTCAGGAATCTCTGGTCATGCCCCGTACGTATACAGCACAGAGAGTTTGCTACTTTTCATGGTTTTCTACAGAAACAGAAATAACCACAATGACTACACTCTCAGCCCTTAAGAACATTAGGTTCTGTACCTTCTGACCACATGAAAACAGACACAGATACAACTTCACACGTCCACACAATAAAGCCCCAAACTTGGGTTATTTTTGCTATTTTTCTCTTTTTTCTTTTTCTTGCCGATTTCGTCATCACAAATGCTCCAGTCCCACAATGAACAATTCTCCCCATTGGAGACTTGGCTATCCATCTGCCAATAACATCTGATCAAAGTAGTCTGATATGCCTATTGCCGTATACTTTGGCAAAATGAACGATGTGCATGGATGTGAACATGTAACGTAATGCTTTTTCAAAACTTTGTCATTGCCATCTTTGTCTTGTGTGGAAGCTAGCTTGCTTGCTAACTAATACTTGCCAAAATTTAAAACGATTGGTTTAACAGCTGTGTAATCTTTGAGGTAAGCTCACTTCTCGTATCATTTTGCACGCAAACCCCACATAATATAGTTTCATGAATCCGATAGCTACTTGACTACAAGGTAGGCCATAAAACCTTGGACTGAATTTGTAACTGTTAACCCTGGACTGCACACCACACACTAAGCACAGCTATATACCGCGGACGTAGCCGATCCAAGCCGTTCAGTCTGTGGGAGAGAGACAGCGCCTAAGTCTGCCGTGTCTAGCTGTGCTGTCTGGAACGTTACTAGTTAACCAAAATAGCCAGCTAAATTACCACGTTTGTTTCATTCATACAGCTGACTAGCTAGCTTGCTAACCTCAGCTCTGGCATATGGCATCAATGATAATCAGGTATTTCAACAAAAAACCTTTTCAACGTACAAAAATGGCAAGTTATTCATGCATACAAAGCACTGTCTATAATAAAACTAGCAAAATCTAGTTACAAGAAACAATATTGGCTATTTTAGCTCACAAAAATTCAGCTCTTTTCCAAAGCAATGCTACCCAATGTTTTGTTGAGATTGTCATATACGATAAATAGATTACATTGTTACCTATATGTGTAATGTCACACAAAACTTTTAATTAAGGTACTTCTCTGTTAATCTCGGTCCTCCAGGGCTGAGAACTGCTGATTTTAAACCCTCCGTTTACCTGAGAGTCGGGTGTAAAGACAGTCTGTCCAATCAGTAGCATTAATTGTTCAGTTAATTACCTGGAACAAAAGAAAGCAGGGCCGGATTTAGATTTGAGGGCCACATTTGAGTATTCATGTTTTACTCCACCACTTACGATATCCGTTACAGCAGGGGTCATCCTAAAAGGGTCCGGTGTGGGCGCAGGTTTTTGTTTTAGCTCAGCGCTACAACACCTGATACACTACGGCTAAAACAAAAGCCTGCACCCACACCGACCCTTTTCGTACAAGATTGGACACCCCTACCTTACAGCAACTCTGATTACTGTGAAATGCCACTCTGCCAAAGATTACGGTTTGTGGTTTAATATGACCCTTCACAAAATCTGATTGACGTATTAATGTCGCAACCCACAAAATCATTGACTATTGTTCGGCATCGCTCCTCATAAATCTCTGATTTGTGATTAGTACTCTCGCCCCCACAAAAAAATAAATCTGCGGTTAAAGTTTAATATCACCCTTTGCAGAAAATCTTATGTGTAACAAAGTCTGCAGGCAGTGAGCATTCTGCAGTTAAAATGGTTTCCGCACCTCCCACCCACTGCCCCTCAGTCACGTAAATCTTGTTTACGGTTCATCAAGCAGTTTCTTACACTTTATGTTCCTGGCTAGAATTTAGTAGTGGTGAAATAGGGCTCCATCACGATGGCGTCCAACAATACTACTGCCAAACAGGGAAAGAGTACGAATGCACGGCTATTCTGCTCCCAAAGTGATTTGTTAAACTTAACCCTGTGAGCAGTGACACTTCCCCCCCCCCCCCCCCCCCCATTTGTCTTTTGACAGGTGAACGTGGTCACATGAGCATTATTATTGCATTGATATTATTTATCCAATGAGTGCAACACTGCTAATGTAATGAAACCAGCATGTGTCTCTAGGTGAATAATGGAATAACATTAATGAACAGGCACACAAGTGGTGTATCTAGTTGAGATACTTGTTCTTAGTGCTGTAATGAGTCCCATGATTCAAATCAAATCAAGACTGTGCCGACTGCAGATTGTGACCAGTAGTCCTGTGTATTGATGCCTAATTAGTCATAGTGTTGCCCTGGGGGTGGGATTTCAACCTGTGTGATATGCCCCTCTTTTTTGCTCAATACTGAATGGCTTCTCTGGCCAACCATGTGACTACTGATTGGCAGTTGGGTAGACCTCAGGGCAGGAACTGCACAGCTCAGCTAGTGCATTACAGAATGAACAGAAGACTGCAGCAAGGTGCGCCCGGCTGAATTGAGTGAAGCCTCACAGTGGGATGGTGGATGGGCTACATATAATTGATTAAAAAAAAAATGGAAAAAAAAAAAAAAAAAAAAAAATTATTTTTTTTTTTTTTTTTTTCCAAGAGTTTAAAGACACAGCTGACATGCAGCAGTTTAATTCAGACGGCCGACAGCCGGTTGTAGATGCGTTTTTCGCTTTACCGGCGTGGGGAATCTTATCCGAAAAACGCTTGATTTAGTTTTTTGATTTAGCCCAGCACTAAGACACCTTGATAAGTAGAATCAGGTGTATTAGTGATGGGCTAAAACAAAACCCACACCCACACCGGCCCTTTTCGGATAAGATTCACCACCCCTGCTTTAGAATCACAGAGTGCCACAGAGCATAGGGGCAGATGCGTGGACTGTCAGGCTGCTGGTGGATTCCTATCCCTGGTAAAAAAGGCAGAAAGCAGCTTGCAACGTGTGACAGAAATCGAGTTATGCAAAGGTTCTTCAGCAAGAACTTGACGTGGAGGGCTGCGTCGTTTTGGAATGAGGCTCCATTTTTTATTTATAATTTTTTTAGCCTAAGAAGGCATCCGCACAGCAGCCACTTGCAGATCTTCAGTCAGGATGGAAAATGTGTGTAGATACCCCAGATTCTACCCGCACGTTGCTCTCGCCATCTCCATTCTCACTTCTCTCTCAAATCTCTACCCAACAGCAGGTCTGAGCAACACTCTGTGTTAATTCAGTGTTAATGTTTGTGGATTACTTGACAAAACCCAAAACTCATTTTTTTCAGATTTTGTCCCTGAGATACTGTTACTTGAATGTACCTCAATAAACAAAGTTGCTGTCAAACCGTGCACACCTTCTAAAAAAAAAAACATAATAAGTCAAGGTCTGAAATCAAATCTCAGGAATAAATACAAAAAGCTGAAGGCAAATCTGTCAACAGCTCAGTCATGAAATAAAATACACAGCGAATCAAAACGGAAATACATTTTGAAACCTCTGATATTATTATTTTATGACTTTGGTGACTAGGGTTTTGATTAAACGTGGGTAAACACGTACGTGTATATTGACACAACCAGCAGTTGTAAAACTTCTGAGAAAAATTGCCTTTTGAGCAAATGGTTGGTGAAGGAGGTATTGTGCTTTTTATTTCTACATAAGCCTCCTCCTCTTTGAGAATTAAATGTCCCCTTCTCCTTTTCCCTCACCAGCACTGTGTGACATGCACCCAATGAGGGCTCTCTTCCTGATTCCCAGGAACCCAGCACCCAGACTCAAGTCCAAGAAGTGGTAAGTGTACACGCCTCTTACCTGACCTCTGACCCTTGACCTCTGAAACCATCAATGAGACCAGCGAAACAAACCCCTGCATAATGATCCTACATATTACTTGATGCGTACAGTTTATTAAACTTTGCGCTGAATAATGTTAAATACAATCCTAATAACTCTTTTATTATGTATTTCTCATTATTACATATTATTACATACTCATATTACAGTTTATTTAGTTAAGATAATACTATAAAAATGAACTAGAATTTAAACATTCCAACTTTGGCTACTGCAGCATTGCCCAGCATATTCAATCAGTATTATCTGGTTGACTGGAGTCAACGTATGTGTCCCCATGGAAACACCCAGGCTCAAAGAATTATGGGATCATAAGATTTTAATTTTGTGAAAGTGATATGCCATCCGGGTACTTCAACCATACTAAATTTTGCAATAAATAAAGGGAAGGCAGGGTTTAACAGAGAGTGAGAATGAGAGAGCGAGTCTAAGATTATGATCGCGATTGAGAGTGACAGATCTCAAGAGTTGTTTTTTTTTTGCCCATTGGCACAGGCTTTGTGAGTGATGAGAGAGAGAGCACTAAATTAAAGTTAAAGGAGAATGTGATACAATTTATATTATGTGCCAATATTTCGGATTTAGTAAAAACAGAACTGTGTCGCTTGTAGATGGAAACACTCCACAGTGGCAAAGTGAACAGTGTTAAAACTAAACTCATCTCTTCTGAAACAAATAGCAGCCAGGTTATATGTCCCTATAGTATCAAACTGACCAAACATCTACTGGCAGAGAGAAAGGATGCGAAAAGCATTAATTCTGGGCCGCGTTTTCTCTCCACAGGTCCAAGAAGTTCCAGTCTTTCATAGACAGCTGCCTGGTCAAGAGTCACAGCCAGCGGCCCAGCACTGAGCAGCTACTCAAACACCCCTTCATCCGAGACCAGACCAATGAGAGGCAGGTCCGCATCCAGCTCAAGGACCATATCGACCGTACCAAGAAGAAGCGGGGGGAAAAAGGTGAGCGTGACACACAGTTAAAGACCACACGGAGTGTACCAAAAAGAAGCAGGGGGAGTAAGATGAGTGCGTCATCCTCAGTATATCCTCCTGAGACCCGGCAAATAATAATTGTCCCCTATGAGTCTGTGGTCTTAATCTCAAGAAGCATATACTGTATATGCTCAAAGGATTTGAAAATATTTTCATTGCAACATGTTTTTGTCATCCAAGACACTTGTTTTATGTCAAAAAACATTTTATACTTAAAATAACTTTTTTGCCAGGTCTCCGGAGGGTAACGGCCCCAGCTGTTGTTTTGTTGTTTTCCCCCACAATGATCGTTCCCAGTGCGCAACACAAACCCGCAGAACATTCACACATTTAAACACCCTGTGAAATCAAAGCAGAATAAAGTGCGGATACATCATTCCCATCGTAGTGATTTGACCGGTTGCGGTGTCATCAATGTTAGTCAGTGTTGTTTTCTTTAAAGATCTGCTAGCCAGCTCGCTAAATGCTAGTAGGAATCCATTTAGCGGTCTATCAAAAAGTGAACTTGTGAATGTTCATTATAAAAGGGACAAACTGTGCTGATGATGGAGGTGAATTAGGGTCATGCAGTAATCACTGAAAAGATGATTAATAACAAATCAGCTTTTATTTGACAGTACAGTTTTCTCATGTTGTGATGATGTAATGTCTTAATTTGAATCCACAGTCTGGGAAGCTGTGTGACGGAGGTCTGGAAAGAGAATTGTTGTGTAAGACTGTTCTCTGTAAAAGAGAACTGAGGAATTTCAAAAGGACAGCTACGGTCAAAGGGAGCCTTGTTGTGGTCGCGGAAACCGGTTTTTTTCCCCCCTTCATGGTGCCGTAGGAATTTACAGTCCCTCATCGTCATGTGTCCATGTTTCAGGGAACTTCTCTGCCTCCTCATCAGGGGAGCCCGGGTCTTCTCAATGGGGGCGGTGTCCGCGGTCCTTGACCCTGTGTCGGCGGTCTGCCCCGTTGTGTTCCATCCGCCCAGGGCTCAGTTTCACGTTTTGTTCTGTTTGTTCTTCAGACGAGACTGAGTACGAGTACAGTGGGAGTGAGGAAGAGGAGGACGAGAACGAAAGGGGAGAACCCAGGTAGGCCCCCTCCCCCTAGGTCTACCAGCAAATGGCAAGCAGCACCAGGACGAACCCCGTCCACACTCCGCCCCGAATCACCTGAACTGCAAAACACCAAAATAACCACCCCCTCCCACCCCATGTCCCTGTAAATACTGTTTAACCTGGCCGTGCATGACGGCCTCCTCTATTCAGGGATATTTTTAAATGTGAATTGAGAGTTTGGCCATTGACTGCTTTTACAGTGCGCAGGCGGTGGAAGCTGACTCACCTTGCTTCCATGGCCTCTGCTCTACTGAGCTACTCAGGAGAACATAGCTGTGGCAACACAGACAGGATAGTAGAAATGTGACTATTAAGCAGTAATAATTAAGGAGCAGTAATAGATATAGAGACAGAGAGCAGCATTTGGGAGCAGTAATGGCATTAAGAACAGGAGAGCAGTAATGGGGTAGTGAATAGAGCAATGCTTTGTACAGAGAACAGTTAATTGTATGAAGTGGACAATTGCTAGCTTGTGGTAGAATATATGAGAGAGAACTGGAGGTGACAGGAAATGTTGGGGGCCACATTTCTCTTGTGTGTGTGGAGACGTGACATGGCTGCAGGCTGGACAGAGTAAGACACTGTGTCAGTTCAATCTGCTCTCGTATTTCTGTTCTTTTTCTTGGTTTGCAGACAGGAAAATCTTTCATCTAATAACTCTGAAATACACATTTATATAATGACACGGACGGGTGTGTTTTTGAATGGATAAATTATTATCATACAATATTTGTGTTTTTGTGTATTTATTGGTAAAATGCTATGCGGTGTTAGAGGTGTTAAGGTTCGGTAGATTTTAGTTACGCTAATAATGAGTGTGCACGTGTTTCTTCTGTTAAAACGTATTTTAATTTGTTTTTCCAAGCTGTCCAATTTTTTTTATTTTTTATTTTTTTTTAAGATGCCACTAAGTGTGCAAAACTGTACAGTACATGCGTGCAAGTCTGTCCTTTGTATGTGTTCACATGGAAGAGGGAAAGAATGTATGTAACAATGTCTGATAGACGGAGGATGTGTATCGGAAAGGTGTGTATGTATGTATGTGAGAGCGTGTGTGATTAGGGCACGGGGGCTTGGCTTCAGGTGCTGGAGTTCAATAGTGATTAATGCCGCTGCCCCGTTTTTCCTCCGCGCTCAGTTCCATTATCAACATCCCCGGGGAGTCCACCTTGAGGCGGGACTTTCTGCGCCTGCAGCTGGCCAATAAGGAGCGGTCCGAGGCGCTGCGCAGGCAGCAGCTGGAGCAGCAGCAGAACGAGGAGCACAAGCGCCAGCTGCTGGCCGAGAGGCAGAAGCGCATCGAGGAGCAGAAGGAGCAGAGGAGGAGGTTGGAGGAGGTACAGTCGGGAATGCTTCGCTACGCGGTGGCTCCCGCATTTTAATACATTTTAAATAGAGATGGATTACGTCTTCAGCTCCATATTTCAGAGGTACGAACATCAAATTAATTCAGCATCTACATTCATAACGTGTTTATTATAAAAAGATGCACGCTCAGAGATGTGTGTGTTATTTAGAGAGGAAAGGCCCATCTATCAAAAGTTTTTCGCAATTTCGCTGATGAAGGCACTGATGAATCCTTAGCCCCATCTTCACTGAAAAACATTGAGCACAAATTTTTTATGAATGTGTTCACAGAACTTATAGACCATGACATTTGAAAGGCGGGCAAAAAATATGGCCATGTCTGCTCTGTGTTAGGGAACTTTCAAGGCTTTCCTGCAGGCTGCGTTTCCCTGATTCCACACCCCAACAACACGTTATACAAGGGATGCGCATTTGTAATTATTTGATGTTAGACTGTTCTGCGGCTCATTTATTATCAAATTGTCAATGGGTTTTATTGAACCTTTTCACCGGGAAGAACTGAACTGTGTCTCCCCCCCCCCCCCCCCCTCCTTTCTGTGTGAATGATGACTCACTGCCGAAATATCTTTGTTTGCTCACGCTTTAAATTGGAGAGAATAATAATATCAATGAACTACCAGTTATTTTCTGCAGAGTTCATACTGTAGGCCTGCCTTCATGAATTTTGATGAGAGACTACGGTCATAAGCAGCACGAAATTGAATGCTGAGCTGCGCAATGAACTGGTGACCAGGAATATTCAGTTTCATAGCTGGATTATATTGAAAGATATAGAGACAGGGCCCCGCCCATCACCCACGGCACAGCTTTACCAGCTATGTGCTTCCTCCTGTGCCCTCCTTCTTTTGATACACTGCCTCACGGAGAATATACGCCTTATATATAATGTATACGCCTTATGCCTTATGTCTTACATTGAGAGTAACGCATATGATATTGTCTTCTGTCTAACATTGAGTGTTACAAATATGATATTCTCTTAAGTCTTACATTGAGAGTAACTTATATGATGTTGTCTTATGTTTTACATTGAGAGTAGGCTAACGCATATGATATTGTCTTATGTCTTACATTGAGAGTAAGGCATAAGATATTGTCTTATGTCTTACATTGAGAGTAACGCATATGATATTGTCTCATGTCTTGTACAGTCTCCAGCTGTATCATAGAGGCAAAGATAAAACTTGAAGTGACATCACTCCCCCCTGCTCTGGGAAGCTAACGGGAGGAATTACCGAGTGTATGGTGCTGTTCGAGGGTAGTGAAGCCTAAATCCCCAGACATACTAAGAGCCGCACTGATGATAGCCATGAATATCTAATCCGGGCTGCCTGTCGGCAGGGTGTTCAATATGGTTATTCAGTACTCAGTATATATTAATGGCAAAAATAATCCGGTCAGCTTTAGCCAGCTGCACTACAGTGAAAATGCGTTGTGGCTCAACTGCAGATGTTGTAACAAAGGGATTAGCCTGAAATGACTTTCAAACTAGGGAGGAAAATAGAAAAGGGGTTTTGCAAAGTTGTTCAAAATTGAACAAAACCCAGAAAAAACAATACTATAAATATTACAATTAAGAAAACTACTTCATTATTTGAGCAGGATGCAGCACATCTATACTTAAAAAAAACTATTTGGGAACATTTCCCTATTCAGTTTTGTTGTTTCTTGCGAGCAAGTTCTCTCCTTGTCGAATGAAGAACATTAGCTCAGGCTATCCTTGGGCTCCCTTTATTAGTGTTTTTGTTTATGTGCAGTATTTTTCCAACAAGAAATGTGCATGACTAATGGGTGCAGTTTTAAAAAACAATGTCGCAGTTATCGGATATTAGACTTATTTTGGTACCTCCATTGGTGTTTGGTACCAATGAAATAAGTTTTTTTGGGTGACTTTTAGCAAAGGATGGGAGTTATTATCATCATGGTTATTTGTTTGGCTATGCAAACAATTGATTTTCAATGTGTTTGCACCTAATGATGCTGGCTGTTCAAATAGGTATTAATAACAAAAAACTACTTTTTAATTGTGAAGTTTGGATTGGTCAAAAGCCACAAAAGACAGGAAATTCAAATGAGCACCACCAAGCCCCAAACCTCAGCTCTGTACACAATCAGGGATTTCCAGTACTCCGTTTTTTATATCTGACTGCTATACAGGTCTGTATAGTGACGAGTTCTGTATAATCTGCCCAGTGATGAGGAGGCTACATGTTGTTGGAAATGCAGTAGACCAACGTAGCTACAGATACAGTAACTATTTCTAAAGTTCACTCCTGGTGTAAAATGGCCTTTATATGAGAGTTCGCTAGTGGCAACGGCTCTGCGAACCATCTCTGCTACACCAGCAGGCTGCCATTGGCTCTGCTCAGCCTGTATGGTAAGCCATTTAAGCTTTTGTACAACTTGTTTTTGATATCAAGAATTTAGTATATAGTTCTGTGGCCATAGTCCTAAGGGTTCACAGCTGAAAGGGAACCATTTCCTGTTTCCGCGAGTTTCCTAGCGGCATCTCATCTCTGGAAAATTCACCAGAAAATCTCATCCCGTTGTTGCATTTCCATGTCCTATAAAATGACGTTAACAAATGATTGCAGCCGTTTACATCATTCAGAGATACTCAATGCTGAGCCGCGAGAAACCGCGAGGCCCTATAGTTTGCAACGCAGGGGCGCTGAGGCGGCTCTCTTCTGAGATGGTGTCTTCCCAGAGCTGAAACGCGCTTCGAATGGAACCATGTGCATGTTTCCGTTTTTGGTTTTGCTGTTTCTCGTGAGCATCTCATCTCATTAAGGATCAGAGCAGACAATTAATGACCTAGGAGCAGTGTAACCCTGCTGCAAGAGCACGCTTGTTTTTTCGAAGACGGCACTGTGAGAATGTTGAGCATTGGCTAGCTCCAGTGTAACGGGTGCAACGTGGGAGCTACGACCTTCTGTATGCCCGTGGTCATTACATTCTGCCTTTCCCCTCAGAAGAGCAGCGGGATAGGACCGGAACAGTCTTCCCATAATGAAAAACCACAGTTTGTCTTTTCGGGAAACTGCCCAACAGCACCCCTCTCAGCTTGTGCCATTACATTACATTACTGGAATTTGGCAGACGCTCTTATCTAGAGCCACTTACAACGAGAAGACAATTTGGGCAATGAGCAACAGTAACCCGTAAATGTAGGATCCAGTGTTCATTTTGAAGTATTTTTAAAGTAGTTTACTAAACCACGAACGAGGCTGTGCAAAGATTTTTGACTAGTTCGGCTGGCTAGCCTGCACACGCTGCTACGATCGAAACCAAATGTGATGCTTTGCTTTGGTCACAAATCAGCCAAAGGTCTTTGCGAATCTGGCAAGTTCGATTTTGTTTTACGTATACTGTGGCCTTAAGTACCTTGCTCAAGGGTACAAAGGCAATATCCTACCTGCAAATCGAACCACATTATACACACTACTAAATGTTGGAATGTGCACTATTTAAAGGCATCTTCCTGTAGGAATAGGGAAGGAATATTACAGATTCTGGAATTCTCTTCATATGGTATCCATCCATCTTTTAGTCATAGACCACATCTTGGTCTATGCAGATGTGCAAAGTATAACCATTGTGTAGAGGAGGTGTAAACTGTGTGTTGTGATTGTGTAGAGGAGGTGTAAACTGTGTGTTGTGATTGTGTAGAGGAGGTGTAGGATGTGTGGTGATGGTGTAGATAAGGTGTAAACTGTGTGTTGTGATTGTGTAGAGGAGGTGTAGGATGTGTTGTGATGGTGTAGATAAGGTGTAAAGTGTGTGTTGTGATTGTGTAGAGGAGGTGTAGGATGTGTTGTGATTGTGTAGAGGAGGTGTAGGATGTGTGGTGATGGTGTAGATAAGTCTTAAAGGATGTGTTGTGATGGAATCCTCTGGTCCTTTCTGCAGCAACAGCGTCGTGAGCGGGAGATGAGGAAACAGCAGGAGAGGGAGCAGCGCCGGCGATATGAAGAGATGGAGCAGCTCAGGAGAGATGAGGAGAGGAGACAGGCCGAGCGTGAGCAGGTGCACAAACTCTTATATACAGTGAATACTTTCTCTCTCTCTCTCTCTGTTTCTCTCTTTCGCTCACACACACACAGGCTCTTATATTCACATACCTACAGACTTACATACACACCTATATCCCAGGTCTTCAATACCTAGCTTTTCTCTACCAGTACCTTTTCTTTTTTGGCCCAGTTTTTAACTATGCAAAACAAATGTAGCCAGCTTGTAAATGTTACCTAATTGAACTAGCTACTTGTAAATAGTTTAATTTTGTTAATGGTATCTGTTTTGTTGCAGTGAATGCAGTGAACCAGTCTCTTTAATGATACAATATGTTTTAACAGTATATAACAGCATTTTGTATCCGCTCCTCAGGCCTGCTACAGAAGCATTTATCAGAAAAGAGATGCAGTTGAAAATCGCTGTCCATTTGCAATCACTACACATTTTATTTACGTGCTATGTGCAGCATCTACTGAAGTCAATTTATCACCTAACACAACTGAAAAGATCATAGGGAATCATTGGTTCCTCTTTAAAAAAAAGGGTAATTGAAATATGACTGCCACACTTCCTAGCGTGAGAGAAACAATCTGGTTTGTAGATATGACCATTACTGAGTACCAGTGCAGGCATCGTGGGGTCATCGGAGGGTCACCCTTCTATACACAGACATGGCTTTAATTTCTCTCTTTCTTTCTCGCTCTCTCTATCTCTTTCATTCACTTGTGCACACACACAAACACACACACTCTTGCTATGGCCAAGCATTCTCTCTCCCCAAAAAAAGACGAAGTGAGATGACATGTCACAGTGCATACAGAATGAATGGTCTCCAGAGCTACGCAGAGAGCAGCCGGCCTGAAAAACAGTCCAAACCACAAAGGAACCGACTCTCCACAACACGGGAACCGGTCGTTAAGACTCTGAAGGTGTTAAGACGACAGGGTCTCTGCCATGATAGGTCCTGTCCATGGCGCCCCCCTACCCTATGACTGCCTTTCATCTCCGCAGGAAGTAGCAGCGGGAGCCGTGTGGCCTGTTTGACCCGGCCGCCCTTGACTTCCTTTCCTTCTGCAGGGCACGTTGCTTAACTTTTTTCAAGTTCTCTTGCTGTCTATCACTCTCTCCCTTCTCTTTTTCTCCCTCCTTCTCTTCCTACAAAGCCTGTCCCAATGGCTCTCGCTTCTATAACCGGGAGAAAAACAAAATCTTCAGACTTATCATGGCCTCTGCATCTCTCTCTCTTCCTCTCCTCTCTCTGTCTTGCTCTCTCTCCCCTCTTTCTCTATCTCTCTCTCTCGCTCCCCCTCTCCCCTCTGCCTCCCCTCTCTTTCTGGGTGGGTAGATCAGTGTCAGTGTGGGTGACTGTATTCTCCTCTCCTTCACGCTGGCCGGGCGGTGTAGGAGTATATCAGGAGACAGTTGGAGGAGGAGCAGAGGCAGCTGGAGATCCTGCAGCAGCAGCTCCTCCAGGAGCAGGCTCTTCTTCTGGTAAAGGAGCGGGGCCCCCGCCCCTCCTCTGGACCCACCTCCACCCTCCACAATCAACCCCTGCCCCTGTGACCCCTGTGCCTACCTGTGATGTGACCCCCCCCCCCCCCCCCACCCCCCACTTCATCATACCTATATCTGCCCTGGCTTGGGCATGACTACATGGCCAAAGGGAGACGTGGTAAAGGCAGACATCTTACTGATCGTCCTACCAATGGCTTTTTTAATGATTCATAAATCCATTCATCAGTTTATTTATTTATAGATTGATTGATTGAGGATGTCTTAAAGCTGAGGCCAGTTATAATCAAAATGGCTATTTGCAGTAACAAAGGCGCCCGTTTTCTTTTTCACATTTATGTGGGTGCGCACAGTTTGTGTGCACACATAATATGTACTTTTTTTTATGGCTAAAAAAAAATATATATTTAGGCGAGAAAAAAAAGAAAACTTACACTTCCACTTTTTTTTGAGCGTCTGTTACTTTGTTTCAGTAATACTTGCTAATTCTGACTTGGAAAACAAACTCCCAAGGGTCTCCTTACAGAAGACCAGGATTATGCCTGTAGTCAAAGGGGTTCAAGAACAGTAACCAGTGTTAAAAAAAAGGTGATCCTAGAGAAGGGGGTAATAACGTATATCTGGCCATTTATTTATTTATTTTGGGACTGAAAACTGACATCTGTTGTCCCTGAATATATTAATACATGCAGTCGTATGGCACGCCATGTTTGTCAGTGCGATTGCTGAATTAATTACAGCATGCATGGCATTGCCACATTGATTCAGTTCAGAGACAGCCTTCATGTTAGGCATTCTTCTTGCACTGGAGAGCGAATCACAGCATTTTTGAGTGAGCCCTGGCTGCTCAGGGGGCACACTGATTGGATGACCCTTAACCTGTTACCCAGGGTCATGCTGTGCTGTGCCCTGTGCTGTGCCCTGTGTCAGGGGCAGGAGGGGATAGGAGTGTGTGATGAGTACACACTTCTTGCTTCTCATTGGTGACAAATGGTGCCCCTGTCATGGATTGTTTTATTTAAAAGAAACTCAACTAGAAAAAAATGTTGAACTGAAAATACAGAGAATGGGAAATTACACTGCTGGATGCTGAAAACATTCAACTGCCCCTTCAAAAGGGAGTCTTTGGAGCCAGAGTGCCAAGAATCCCATAGTGCATTGCTCCATTGTGTTTACAAATAAAGAACTCAAGCATTTTTAAATGCAAATAACACATTTTTGAGAGATGTTTTTAACTTACCATTTTTTGAAAGTTAAGTTAACATTTCTTTTTTTCTAGTGGAGCTGGTTTGTGTACTTCAAATAAATGCCCCATGACTGTGAATCTGAGTTATCTGTCCGTCAGGTCTTTTGGCTTCAGCAGAAGCTGGCCGACTGTCAGAAACCGCTCTGAATTATCCTGAAAAACGGCGACGGATATGCCACCTCTCTCCCTCAACCTGTCCATCCAATAGCAAGCAGGATTGAGGGCAGTTTACGGGCCGGCCGACAGCAGGGCATAAAACAAATAAAATCCAGCCGGCACCATTTTGGTGAAGAACGAGCCCGGCTTTGGCAGTATATTAGCATGTAGCGCCCGCCTTTTCTTGGAACTCGGTAACCCCATCCTCAAACTTCCCCAACCCGACCACAAATCTCAGAGACAGAAGCCGGAACTTTTATTTCACTCATTTTCCCATAAACACGGTCAGCGGATCAAGGCTCATATCATCCTGACAGACCGCGTGGCCCTTTGTTGGTTCCCGTGAAATTTCATCAAGGTCTTTACAGCGCTGTGCTTGCAGCCCAAGATATCCGTCCTGGCTGCGACGCAACCGCACCCCTACCAAGAGCCCATATGGTCCTGCCCTCCCCCCCCTATTTTTTTTAAGTATCATCTGGTCACAGTGGCCTCTGACGTGAAGAGTAGATTATATTTGCGGTCTAATGACACGGGAACATTCCGGATTTCTGCTCTTCCAGTGCGGCCTGTGTTAAGTCGCCATGCCCCCGCCCCTCAACACCTCTCTCCTTCGCTGAAGAGATCTCTCTTTTATTTTGAATCGCGAAAGCTTCATCAGCTGGCGGAAAACTGGCAAAAAGCTTCATTAAGCTCCATTTCCTGTCTTCCTGCGAACAGGGGAGTTGAGTTCTCTGCCCACGGTCCGGAGAGCCTCTGCAGGTCATCCGATCCGTGATTAAAGACGCAAAGCAAAGCAACGCAAATGGCGCCGCCCTGCCCATCTTTAGTGCACTGGCTCCTGGCCCGCCTCCTCTGTGCATGCCTGTCATTTCCTCCCTGCAATGCTACTCATGCTTAAGTGTGCTCATGTGTCCCTGAGGATGACTCGTGTGCATTTTACCTGTGATAGTGTACTCGCCTTTCTCCTCCTCCTCCTCCTCCTCCTCCTCTTCCTCCTCCTCCTCTGTGTTTGGTGCATGTGTCTATGTGTGTATTTGTATTTATGTGTGTGTGTTTTTATGTGTGTGTGTGTGCGTACAGGAGTACAAGCGGAAGCAGCTGGAGGAGCAGAGGCAGGCAGAGCGGCTACAGAGGCAGCTCCAGCAAGAGCGGGCGTACCTGGTGTCCCTACAGCAGCAGCAGCAGCAGCAAGACCCCCGGTCCGGCGACAAGAAGCTCTACCACTACAAGGACTCCGTCAACCCCAGCGACAAACCCGCCTGGGCCAAAGATGTACGACCGCCCGCGCGCACACACCCCCATCGCATGAGCACGGGAGCTCCCCAAATCAGACCACAATCCCCAAATCAGTGTCCGGCCCAGTGGAGCAGTGTCAGGAGGGACCTACATGGGACCACGGGCGACAACTTAGTTCTGAAATCTTTTAACTAACGGTTAACTTTGCTTCTTTCAGAATTTATGGCCCTCATTGGATGGCTGACGTAGCTGAGATGAACTGCAGTCGGGCGTCAAGCTTGGTTCTCACCAAATCCGGCGACGACGCATGGTGCGTTTGATAGGCGGTGCTATGTAAATTATTTAGATGGGTTCAGTAGCCTACCAGGTAACTTTAACGGCACCTGATTGGTTAGACATATTTCGCCTCCGTTTTCAAACCGGAAGAATATGGCAGCCTGTTAACAAACTTTATTTTATTCCACCTAAACAGTACACTAAAATACGTTTCTGAAAACATTTGAAGTGAGAAATAGGCTATGCAGTTGCTCAATCCTGATCCCTTTTTTGATCTAAAATGCATTCTTTGACCGTTTGATCCAAGTTTTGCGAGCTGCGCTGGATGCATTCATTTCCATAGAGTATTTGTGGAAACTGTTTTGCGCTATTTATCCAAATTCAGAACCGGCAAATGTACCACACAGCTGCCATGCCACATCCATCATGCTCTACACGATCGCATCCTCTCTATAGAAAAAGGAATAGAATGCGTCGAACCAATGCGCCTAGCTGGATTTGGTGAGAGTGTCTGTGTTTTTTGGGTTTGGGCTGTTACCCGCACTGCACAAACCTTCTGCAGGGCGGCAGAGCGTCTCGTGGATGTGTCTTTTCTCTTTCCTCTTTTTTTTAGTGTGTGACGAGCTCAACCCGGATGTCGACCCTCCTGCTTTTAACCGTGCTTTCTCGTTTTACCGCAAGCCTGACCCCAGTGTTGACCGCTGCGTTTAACTCTTTTTTTGTGGTCCCATTTTTCAGGTCATGAAAAGGTCCAAAAGTAACTCCCCCCGCATCCCGCCCCGACAGCACCACTCCTTCAGCATCCCCGGAAAGACCCGTCCCACCCGCTTTCTCCGAATCCCCGGCCACGGCCCCCGTTCTCACTCTTCCACCCCCCCTAACCCGCCCCCCCGTAGCAGGGAAGAGGCCATAGAGCAGCTACGGAGACCCGCCCAGAATATCCCCCAAATTAAGGTGTGGAGTGAGCTGGACCTCCTGGACCTCGCCCAGGACATTAACACCCACGTTCAGGACCTGAAGGCCCAGCGGGCCGGGGCGGGGTACCGCGGGCGGAGTCCCGATCGGGGCCAAAGAGCGGTTAGTGAGGAGCCCCAAAGGGCCGGTGCCCCCTCTCTGTCCCCCTTGCATGCGTCCTGATTGAAGCTTATATGAACGCCGGTATTCGTAAAGCATCTCAGTCGATGATAACTGACCTTGGGTTTCCGTGTCCATGTACTAACTTTGTCTTTTATGAGCTGAAAGGCAAAACTGATCCTAGATCAGCACACTTTCTACGAGATATTCTATTAATATAGGCCCGGAGAAAGACAGGGCACTAAAGGTTCTTCAGAAGCATAGGCACAACTCCTGGTGACTAATTGGCTGTTCTCATTTGGTCTCACCAACCAACCAGCCAATCATGGCATTTGCAATAGTAAAATACACGTTCATGGTCACTGTAGTCACATTTATTTAGAGATTTGCAGTCAGGATAAGGTACTTGAGATGGACAATCTCCATTTTGCGAGTCTTGTACTGTGCGAAGGGGTAATGAGCTGGATATAGCAGCTAAAATAGCGCATGTTTTAGTGGCTGGACCTAGAGCAGATAAAATCCCTCCCCATCCATTTTCCCCAAAGTCACAGGGACAGCGATGACCTCACCTGCCCGTTTACATCAGCTCTCTTCCTTCTGGCCCAGTCATCTGGAGAAACCCGTGAGGAAGCCAGCGACCGACCAGATTACTTCTGCTCTGTCAGCTCCCATATGCTCCTGCCATCAATCCACCCCGCTGTGGCACCACGACAACACAGCCCCCCCCCCCAATAAAAAGCAAAAAAAACAATGAGGAAGTGATTTGAGTCAGGCTGTCAGGGAGGGGGTTTTGGCCCACCCTTTTAACTTATGCCTCAGACCTCCTGTTCACACTAACAGCCCAATTAATTGTGACTGGTGTTGTTAGGATAGCAGGGGAAAAGTGTGCTTCATACTCACCCCTCCCTCTCCTCCCTACTTTCCATGGGAATCTAAAAATAACGGGTGTATACTGTAACTTCTATTTATTTTCTTGGCAGGGGTTGATTTTCTGATGAATGCTCGCATCTCACAAACCCCCCTCCCCCCACCTACCATGGGTCAATAACTCAATCTTTTTCTCTTACCAGCAGACTGGGGACGAGGGACGACTTCACACATGGGTTTTGGGGTGTGGACATTGTTAATATTTGGTGGTTCTCACACACTTGGGGTCAGAGGTTAGAACAACTGACCTGAGATCAGTAATTAGTTACCCGGGCTGGCTGCTACATTACATTACATTATATTCATTTAACTTATCCAGAGTAGCTTATAATGGCAGAGAACATAAGTGCATTTATAAGAGCAACGGTGCCAGTCCTAGATAACAACATTCCCACACCAGCGGGTGTATATGCAACATCACCGTTAACTATGCTAACCAAGAACCAAAATACTCATTCTGAATGCATACAGAAACAGAATACGTCTATAACAAGCCGTAAAACACAGAAAAACAAAGCCATGCGAATATCACAATTGGCCGTGTTCAGATAGACTGTGTCGCACACGCCCAGAACCCACCCTGCCCTGTAGAACGGCCCGTCGCTCGTCCCCAAACTCTGAACAGGGCTGTTCTTTCCTCTCTCCAGGTGCTCCTCTCTCCGGTGCGGACCGGGTGCTTGTAGAAGGGTGGCAGGTATCTGCATGAGCCGCTGGGCCCACATGAGATGCTGGGCCCACATGCAATTACTGGCTGCTACTGACTGTAGTTTCTCTCCCTTCTGGAGAGACATGGTGTGGGTGCTTGGATTCATCTTCTTTTCCCCTCCTCTATTTTACAGTTATTTGTTTTATATATTTTTTATTTTCCTAAGATGTGACATTTATTTTTCATGACACATCATCCTTGTTTCTATTAGGCCTATAAGCATTTTTTTTTATGTGGCCTTGACTAACAGATGTGTTAAATGTCAAGTGTTTTTATGCATTATTTTCACCGTAGGTTAGTTAATAAAATACTGTGAAACTATGCTCAATGATACAATGGATAAAATTTTGTAATGTAGTGTATGATACATTTTACAAGATTTAGACTGAAGTATCGGGAGGTTAGA
Organism: Ilyophis sp. 1 JC-2022; assembly: GCA_022702515.1. Lineage (NCBI taxonomy): Eukaryota > Metazoa > Chordata > Actinopteri > Anguilliformes > Synaphobranchidae > Ilyophis > Ilyophis sp. 1 JC-2022. The sequence continues at coordinate 79,862,587 of CM040403.1, forward strand.
AGCTGAGGGGAGGTGGGAAACGGACAATTCCCACTGGCCATGACGTATGTTCCTCCCGGGCGGTGCAGGTGGAGGAGCGGTCAAAACTGAACCGCCAGAGCTCCCCGGCACTGCAGCACAAGGTGGCCAATCGGATCTCGGACCCCGCCCTGCCACCCCGCTCTGAGTCTTTCAGCAGCGGCGGGATCCAGCCCGCTAGAACCCCGCCCATGCACCGGGCCGTGGACCCCCAGGTGCGTGCCCTCTGCCCAGATCTCCGCCCCCTTCTCCCTTTGGCCCCTCCTCCTACCCAATCTCATCCTGTCCTAATGCGGAGTGATTCCACGGCCCAGCTGTAACGGCGCTGTGTCGTGACAGTTTGACATCTCTGCAGCGACATTGCAGAAGTCACCTCATTAGAGAGGCCTTAACAAGGGGAAGCACAAATTTTCTTCAATAATGTATATACAGATGAACCTCGATCCAACGGACACCGATGCAACGGATTCCGGATCCAACGGACACAATCCGCTAGAGCAGGGGTGTCAAACTCTGGCCCGCGGTGTAATTATATTTGGCCCGCGAGATAATATCAAATTTCAATTTGAGTCGGCCCGCCGGTAACGCATGCACCGCTAATACTACAAATCCCAGAATGCTCTGCTAGTGCCTTGGTGCGTCAAGACCCGCAAGCATCACCTCCTCTTAAGTATCTGATGCGTGTATCGACGTGGCTGGTTAACGGGTATTTACTTTCACGATATAACAGACAAACGCAGAAGCGGACGCACACCCGCGGTACATACGTGAAATAAAACGTAAAACGAAGTTTGTATAAAAATAAACAAATAAAGGCGATTGCCCCCCCCCCGTCAAAAAAGCGTCGTACAAGCGTCGGTTTGCCTGGTTGTTGTGCGCTACATATCTCTTGTTATAGTGATATTGTGCAGTGTCGCATTATTCGCTGCAACGGACAAACGGCTTTAACGGACAACTGCTCCCCCCTATTAGTCCGTTGGATCGAGGTTCATCTGTATATATATTTTTTCTGTCCAAATTTATTATAATCTTTTTTTTTTAAATTTTTATTGCATTTTATTCTGTTTTGCTGACTTAATCACCTGAGTTGACTGTATAAAAGTTGCAGTATAAATATAGTTTTATTGTAAATCTCATTACTGTATTGTTACTGCCTGTTCAGCTCTGGACCCTGGGGGCTGCCATATCTCTCTGTGCTGTTAGGCAAAGAGAAGCCACAATCCTCGTACTCCTCCCTCATTATTGCACAATGCTCTCACAACATTTTCACAACATTGCCATAGTTTTCTATAGCTATGGCTGCTCTCGTATCAGTGGGCATAGTGTGGCAATGTAGATATTTCATTCAAAGAGGTAATCTCAGAAATGGGAATGCCCTTTTTTGGACACTGCAGTATTGTAATAGTTTATCAGCCCACCGTCCCAGTCTGCCAAACAGGAGCGGGCCCAGTTCTAAAGCTGTTCCTCTGGAAAATGTCCCGCCACAGATGGCCCACCTGGTCCCGGTGAAGTCCCACGGCTCCTCCATGACGGGGTCCCAGTCCCTCCACGACCAGTCCGCCAAGGGCGTGTCCGCCTTCCAGGAGGGCCTGGTCTCCCAGCGACCCGAGATGCCGCGCCAGAACTCGGACCCCACCTCCGAGAACCCCCCGCTGCCCCCCCGCATCGCCAGCCGCGACGAAAAGTTTGACCGCACCTCCTGGCTGAGGGAGGAGGACACCCCCCCCAAGGTGGGGAAGTCTCTAGTTGGATGACAAGCCGTAATTCAAACTGTGTTGGGTTATAAGAGAGGTTTTCTGCCTCTGCTGTACATTGTTATTTGTACAAGTTATACAGGCGTTTTTGGCTTAATTAAAAATGCCTCTTATAATCTTCACCTGAGTGTGTACTGCATACCTTAGTATGCTTTCAAGTAGTGTACCTGTTGCAGAGTAGATGCTTGGCTTTGTACAGTTACAGCTGGGTAGTTAACTGAAAGAAAATGTAAATGTCAAGAAATATTCAACAAAGTTTCTCCCTCCCTGGAAGCAAATCCGCCAAATGATTGTAACGTAACGTAATGTAAAAACGGTTTTGATCCAGGTATCGAATAGCGCTCATCTCCGTGACTACGCACGCGTGGAAAATAAAATAATGTAAACGCCTGGGGAAATGAGGGACTGCAATTGTATGCAAGGCAGAGGCTACCTCACCGGTGTTGCGCAGCCATTAATCAAGAAAATAACATCCAAGATGGGTTGGGTCATGAATAACAATGCTGGACGGGCCTGGCTGCCAATAATAATGGCCGCTACAGCTGCAAGAGCTGACTTCGATAGCTTTGAAGGAGCGTGTGATTGTTGCGGAAACTTGCCGATGTTTCACAAGTGCGGTGTCTTGGGTGTGGTCCGTGAGGAACTCTGAGGGCAAAGGGCTACAGTGGGCATAAGGGTGTGCTCTGGAATAATAATGCCCGTGTATTCATTTAAAGTACGAGGTAAAATGGAAGGAAACGAATCAAAATTCAACCAAGTTTTATCAATGATGATGACACAACAAAATATTTTATGTACTGTATATATACAGGGGAACACCAGAAATTGAAAAAACCTGTTTTTCATAAAACAGCTGCTACATTTTTCTTACCTATATTTTCTACACTCTTTTATGACTGGCATGCCATGTATACATTTTAGTTTTTGTCTTGTTTTTTTTTATTATTTTGATAATGAATCATAATTGGCCATTAATCATATTATTGCCAAATAATTCTAATTTGTCAATGAAATGCTGTTTTTGTGTCAGTAATAAGTGAGAACACTTTTGAGCTAATGTAGGACAAAAACTGAAAGCATCTTGGTAATTGACAACCGGACATTTTGATAAATGAGCACCTATCCAGTGCTCTGGGGAGTGAACACCTCTGCTCAAAGTGAAGTGAACAGCTGAATAAAATAGAAGATCATTGAAACTGGTCTACAATCCAACACTTGCACGTAACAAATATGGCCCAATTGTTAATTATTCATTTTCAGTTACGTTTTTCACGAATCACATTCCGCTGTACTACATACAGGAGATAAACTCCAGTTGTTGGGGACCAAAATGTTTTCTGATTTCTATTTATACATTTGTTGAAGTGTACTCACTTATTGCTGATATAACAGCGACATCTAATTTCGGATTTATTCGCATTTTCATAAAAATATGACTACCAGGCAATTATGGTTAATTGGCATTATTATAAAGAAAAAGAAGTCATCATATAAAATGTACACATGGCACAAGATTCACTAAACAGCATATATAATCAGGTTAGGAACAGAGGCTGAGGCTTTGCGTAGCAAACATGTGGCAGGTGTTTTATGTTTTCTGGAAAACTGGTGTTTTTGATATTTTGTATATATACACTTCTCAAAGAAATTCAGGGAACACTTAATCAACACAGTATAACAAGTCAATTAAACTTCTGGGATATTGATCTGTCCAGTTAGGAAGCGTAAACGATTGTGAATCAATTTCACCTGCTTTGGTGCAAATGAAAGTGACAACAGATAGACAAGAGAGGCAACAGCAAGACAACCCCCAAAAAGTAAATGGTTTTGCAGGTGGTGGCCAAGGGATAATTTCTCTCCTTATCCTTCCTGACTGATTTGTCTCTAGTTTTGCATTTTGCTAGTGCCCTTGTCACTACTGGTAGCATGAGGCGGTACCTGCAGCCCATTCAGGTTGCACAGGTAGTCCAGCTCCGCCAGGATGGCACATCCATACGTGCCGTCACAAGAAGGTTTGCTGTGTCTCCCAGCACAGATAGCTGGACAGGGCCGTAGAAGGGCAACAGCCCAGCGGCAGGACCGGTATCTGCTCCTTTGTGCGAAGAGGAGCTGGAGGAGCACTGCCAGAGCCCTACAAAATGACCTCCAGCGGGCTACTCGTGTGCATGTTTCTGACCAAACTGTCAGAAACAGGCTCTATGAGGGTGGCATGAGGGCCCGACGTCCTGTAGTGGGACCTGTGCTCACAGCCCAGCACCGTGCAGCTCGATTGGCATTTGCCAGAGAACACCAGAATTGGCAGGTTCGCCATTGGCGCCCAGATGAGAGCAGGTTCACACTGAGCACATGTGAGAGACGTCAAAGAGTCTGGAGACGCCGTGACGAATGTGATGCTGCCTGCAACATCATCCAGCAAACCGGTTTGGTTTAATTGACTTGGTTTTATACTGTGATGATTAAGTGTTCCCTTTTTTTGAGCAGTGTATATACAGTGCCCTCCACAATTATGGGCACCCCTGGTAAAGATGAGTTAAAAAGGTTATAAAAAATTCAGCGTTTGCTGAATTAGCTTAAAACATTTAGAAAAATCCAACCTTTAATTGAAGTAAATTTATTCTGAGAAACAAAAAATCCCTCATCAAGAAATTATTATTTTTAACAAAACCACGTGTGCCACAATTATTGGCAGCCCTGCATTTAATACTTTGTACAACCTCCCTTTGCCAATAAAACAGCACTGAGTCTTCTCCCGTAATATCTAATAAGGTTAGAGAATACAGAGCAAGGAATCTGAGACCATTCCTTTTTACAGAATCTCTCCAGTCCTAGCCATGGCAGAAGCAGAAGCTTGATTTTGTGTTCAGTTAACCATTTTTGTGTTGATTTGGACGTATGTTTTGGATCATTGTCCTGCTGGAACATCCAACGGCGACCCAGTTTTAGTTTCTTGGCAGAGGCAGCCAGATTCCGATTTTAAATTTTCTGGTATTTCATGGAGTTCATGATGCCATGTACCCTAACAAGGTTCCCAGGGCCTTTGGAGGAAAAACAGCCCCACAACAACACGGAACCTCCACCATACTTAACAGTGGGCATCAGGTTATTTTCGGTATAGCCATCCTTCTTTTAACGCCAAAACCACCTTGAGTGTTGGCTGCCGAAAAGCTCAATTTTCGTTTCATCTGACCATAGAACACTGTTTCAGTCAAAGTTCCAGCAGCGTTTAACAAACTCCAGGCGCTTACGTTTGTGGTGAAATGACTGGAAAGGCTTTTTTCTGGCATGCCTTCCAAATAATTAGTTGGCATGGAGGTGACGTCTAATGGTAGTTTTGGAGACTTGATGACCCCACGATGCTACTTTCCTCTGTAATTCTCCAACAGTGATCCTTGGGGATTTTTTTGCCTCTCTTACCACCCCCTCACTGTGCGTGGGGGCAAAATAAACTTGGGTCCTCTTCCAGGCAAGTTTGTAACAGTTCCAGTTGCTTTGAACTTTTTTGGTATTGCTCTAACGGTACATATGGGCATTTTCAAGTGAGTATCTTTTTTTATAGCCATTATCTTTTTTTATAGCCATTTATTACTTCTGAAGCTCAACATACTTTTCACTCATTTGAATTGTGTGTTCTCTTATCTTTCCGATGTTGATGTATGAATCAGGGAATATGGCCTCTGTTTCACTTCATATTTATACCCCAGTAAAACAGGAAGTCATGGATGACTGCTTGAAAACTTCTAAACACTAAACAATCAACTTTAAAAAGTAAAATATAAATGGAAAAAATGCTTCAGTTACATTTTATTAATAAGAATTTCTAGTATGTATATGTAGGAGAGTACTTTTTGGAAAAGCAGTGTCTGTTTTGGGGAGGTCTTTTGGCACATGCCTGTGTGTACGTGCGGGCGTGCGTGCCAAACTTTTTTGTGTAATTATGGTTCTAACTCAGGTATTTATATGTTCCACAGGTTCCACAGAGGACCACCTCCATCTCCCCAGCCCTTGTGAGGAAGAACTCTCCTGGGAATGGACCTGGGGGCCTGGGGCCCAGGACCGGGTCACAGCTGATCCGGGCCAGGTACCGAGCCCAACTCCTTCACTGACACAAAATTACCACAAGACTGCAGTACCAAACATTACAGACCCAAAACCACTACCAAAGCACAACTCTCCCCTTTAGACAAGACTGCAGTACCAAACATTACAGACCCAAAACCACTACCACAGCACAACTCTCCCCTTTAGACAAGACTGCAGTACCAAACATTACAGACCCAAAACCACTACCACAGCACAACTCTCTCACTTAGACAAGACTGCAGTACCAGACATTACAGACCCAAAACCACTACCACAGCACAACTCTCCCCTTTAGACAAGACTGCAGTACCAGACATTACAGACCCAAAACCACTACCACAGCACAACTCTTTTTCCATAGACAACTCTGCAGGTTTACTGCCCAATTACAGTCAGCCGGCATCATAAATCTCATTTCCCCTTCACTCATTTTGACATTAGATTTTTATTATTATGTCAACTGCCAGCTCACGGTTGTGACTATTTACTCTCAGGCTCACCGACTGAGCAAAACTGTTCATTCAACTTTCAATTTACCGGTATGGATGGCTGGGGGGGAAGCAGTGGGAGGATTAATGACAGAGAAAATTAAACATTGATCGATAAGCATGGGCCGTTTCTAATGGCAAACTGAAAGGACGACTTTCCCTCAATTTCAGAGGACACTGAAATTTTGGCAGCTTTGTACTTTGAAGTGTTAGATTGGTCCAATTCGATCTGAAACAATGTAATAACACTGGCTAATGTATTAACTTATCATAATGTAATGACTTGAATTGATAATGTAGTGAAACCAGATCATGTAATAAATTGCCGGATAATTTAATAAACCTGTTGAACGGATAGCACAATAACTTCAATGAATAATGAGATAACTAACCAGAATCGCTGTCATTATGCATTTACTCAATTTAATATGCTACCTTTCAGTTAGGTGTGATTGAGGTCAGGGTCAAATGTGTGGACACCACCTTTAACCTGAATACCTACAGATCACATTCATAGCAAGCCATCAGAAAAATGAGAGAAACCTAAAAGCATAATGCTTGAACGTGAACTCGTACAAAAGTCTGACAACTGCTCGTCTGTGTGTTGCCACAGCAACCCGGACCTGCGCAAGACGGACCTCACCGTGGAAACGGCCCTCCAGAGGACAAGCAGCGGGAGCTCATCCAGCTCCAGCACCCCCAGCTCCCAAGCTGGGTCCAGCGAGAGAAACCGGGTCCGAGGTAAGACGCAGGATAGCGACCAAACATTACAGGGGCGCCATCCAGGGAGGCTGTTGGAGGGGGGGGGGGGCTTACCACCCGGTGACAGGGCTACCCTACCTCCTTCTCCCCTCTCCCGTTCACAAAAATCAAACAGCAGTGTGACGTACTGAGTGAAGGTTCGGTCACACACAGACAGACAGAAGGGACGAGAGGAAGGGTTCAGGTTGCTGGAATGTTCCGGGTTGAGATCACAAATCAGTTACTTGGTTCGGCATTTGAAGGCCTCAGTCAACACGACGTACAAGTGAAATGCGCAATTTTATTCCTGCTCATCAGTGTTCAGGACAGAGGGTCACAGCACCCTGAGTGACATAAAAAAAACATGAATGGATATTGTTAATTTTTCCTGGGCAGAGATTTAAAAAATAGTGGGTCATTTTTGGCACTGAAAGAATTAGAGGTTCACACGGTGCTTGTGGGTGAAAATAACAAACGGTGAATGAATTGGAGGCATAGAATGGTGTTATCATTTTAGAAAAGTCACACATTAGCATGTGTGTGCAGGGAACGTCAGGGTGGCCGCTGTCTGTCACTTGCCTCTGGTGCCTCTCGAACCTGGGGCCCATGATTACGTACTGTATTCTTCTTAGAGTAACCCCCCCCCCCCCCTCAAGCTAGTGCCTTGTGAATGGGAAATCCTGATCTCTCTGCAGTCTTCATGAACCTCACCCTGTTTATTCCTCTGAAGGATTTTTAAAAAAGCCATCCCGTAATGCACCCCTGCAGGTTTTCATTTCATGGCTCACTGCCCCGTTGGAAGATGGAAAGCTTTGTCTTGGAGAATTCAGGCTCCCCCCCCCCCTCCCCCCGATCTTCCAGACGTATCGAGATTTCATCCTAGGCCGTTTCCTCCCGGGAGCGCAGTGCGCTTTCTGGGTTTTTACCGCTCAAAAGGAAGGGTGACAGCACTGACAGAAGGACCTTAAGGCAGGCCTCTCCAGATCCGAGTCTGTATCGATCTGTGGAAGTGAGGGCAGGGGAAATGGTGCCCTGTGGGTATTTGTGCTTGGCTACAACCTAGATTATTAACATCTTTTGGATCGCTCTCTCTCTTTTTCGCTGTCTCTTTCTCTCTCTCTCACACACACCACCTATATCCACATGCATAGACTTACATACACACACCTATGTCCCAGGTTTTCAATACCTAGCTTTGCTCTACCAGTACCTTTTCTTTATTGGGCCAGTTTTTAACTATGCAAAACAAATGTGGCCAGCTCAGAAATGTAACCTAATTAAACAAGCTACTTGTCCATTTTGTTGCAGTGAATTGTCAGTCTCTTTAACGATACAATATTCTTGAACAGTACATAACAGCATCTTCTATCAAGCTCCTCAGACCTCTTCCTCTCCCTTCCTTCCTCCCTCCTTCTTTTTTCTCTCTTTCTCTCTCCCCCCCCTCTCTCTATTTGTCTGTCTCTGTCTCTAAATACCAAACAGCACACTATCACTGTGTTTATCAGGGGCCTCATTAACGGCGAGTCGAGGCGGCAGACTCAGAGAAACGGCGCGCGGCGCTGGCGGCTCGCGCTAATAAAGAGCCGGCTTTGAAGGAAATCTCCCGTGACGGAATGTGTATGCACAGTAGATTAATATGATGCGCCTTGTAAACCTCCTGCGACCATGCTTCTGATGCGAGCTGCATTTCGGGCTCCGTCCTTCTCTGTTTCCACTCTGAGTGAGCGTGGCACAGCTAGCTCTTTCTCCGACCCTTCAGCTGGCTCCTTTTGCAGACAAGGCACTGCTAACTTCCCCCGTTTGCCTCACCTCCCCACCCCCACCCCCATCCTGTCCTACAGGGTCCACTAAGCCAGACAGTTCCCCCGTGGCGTCCCAGGAGACCCCCAAAGCAAAACAGCCGGAGGACAGCCGGGAGGTGACCAGGCCAAGCCGACCAGCGGTGAGTCAGCGTGACGTACAGTCTACTATGCCCACCATCACCATCTTTTGACCACACCCTTAACACCGGCAAGCTTCTCATTCCCATACATATCCTTAACTACACCCTTTCACACCTGATAACTTAATACAATAAAATAGCTTTATTTTTTCCAGGGAGAACTTCAGGTGAAGTAGCTTGCATACAAGAAATTAAATAAACAATTTACATAAATTACATTAAGAAATAAATGACAGAAATTGCATTTAGAGATTCCTAAATTATGTTACTATTATTACAAATTAGAAATGATGGCAATATGATTCAGGGGTTGTTTTCTGAGTTTGCGGAGGAAGAACTGTCTTGATTTAAATTTGGCATGCACTCAATGACAATTGGCTCCAAAGGTTAGTTTGTAGTCTATAATGGTGCCCAGATATTTAAAGAGGCTATGTGTAATGTCCAGAAATTCATTCTCATTACTGACACCGGTGGTCGTAAGTGTACTGCAGCCAGCAGCCTTGGTGAACTTTACCTAGCTAGCTGGCTAGCAAGCAAGCGCGCTTAGATGTCATATCCTTCATTCAAAAATTGATCTTCCTAGCAAATCCGACCCGCAGCCTTTAGATAAAAATCAACCCATAGGCTCTTATACACAACAGAGAAAGTCGGGGAAGGTCTCATTTTTTAAGTTACTTTACAATCTGTTCATCCATTGGCAATTGAAAGTGATTCATGCATGTAAAAATCTTACACGTAGCCCCTTTAAACTCCTCAACTCTTTCTCTTTGTTTTTGCTTCGATATTAAGGTGTCTCAGGGGATGGTTTTCTGCAGTCCATGACCATATTTCCTTTGTCTGTTCCCCGTTTAAGTCTAAAAAAAAAAAGTCTCATTGATGCACTATGTGTCTGTCAGTCTCATTATTACACTGTACTACCAGCTCATCTGCCTGTCAGTCTCATTATTACACTGTACTACCAGCTCATGTGTCTGTCAGTCTCATTATTACACTGTACTACCAGCTCATCTGCCTGTCAGTCTCATTATTACACTTTACTACCAGCTCATGTGCCTGTCAGTCTCATTATTACACTTTACTACCAGCTCATGTGCCTGTCAGTCTCATTATTACACTTTACTACCAGCTCATGTGCCTGTCAGTCTCATTATTACACTTTACTACCAGCTCATGTGCCTGTCAGTCTTATTATTACACTATACAGCTCATGTGCCTGTCAGTGTCATTATTACACTGTACTACCAGCTCATGTGCCTGTCAGTCTTATTATTACACTATACAGCTCATGTGCCTGTCGGTGTCATTATTACACTGTACTACCAGCTCATGTGCCTGTCAGTGCCAATGTTACACTATACAGCTCATGTGCCTGTCAGTCTCATTATTACACTGTACTACCAGCTCATGTGCCTGTCAGTCTCATTATTACACTTTACTACCAGCTCATGTGCCTGTCAGTCTTATTATTACACTATACAGCTCATGTGCCTGTCAGTGTCATTATTACACTGTACTACCAGCTCATGTGCCTGTCAGTCTTATTATTACACTATACAGCTCATGTGCCTGTCGGTGTCATTATTACACTGTACTACCAGCTCATGTGCCTGTCAGTGCCAATGTTACACTATACAGCTCATGTGCCTGTCAGTCTCATTATTACACTATACAGCTCATGTGCCTGTCAGTCTCATTATTACACTGTACTACCAGCTCATCTGCCTGTCAGTCTCATTATTACACTTTACTACCAGTTCATGTGCCTGTCAGTGTCATTATTACACTGTACTACCAGCTCATGTGCCTGTCAGTCTCATTATTACACTATACAGCTCATGTGCCTGTCAGTCTCATTATTACACTGTACTACCAGCTCATGTGCCTGTCAGTCTCATTATTACACTTTACTACCAGTTCATGTGCCTGTCAGTGTCATTATTACACTGTACTACCAGCTCATGTGCCTGTCAGTCTCATTATTACACTATACAGCTCATGTGCCTGTCAGTCTCATTATTACACTGTACTACCAGCTCATGTGCCTGTCAGTCTCATTATTACACTGTACAGCTCATGTGCCTGTCAGTCTCATTATTACACTGTACTACCAGCTCATGTGCCTGTCAGTCTCATTATTACACTGTACTACCAGCTCATCTGCCTGTCAGTCTCATTATTACACTTTACTACCAGTTCATGTGCCTGTCAGTGTCATTATTACACTGTACTACCAGCTCATGTGCCTGTCAGTCTCATTATTACACTATACAGCTCATGTGCCTGTCAGTCTCATTATTACACTGTACTACCAGCTCATGTGCCTGTCAGTCTCATTATTACACTGTACAGCTCATGTGCCTGTCAGTCTCATTATTACACTGTACTACCAGCTCATGTGCCTGTCAGTCTCATTATTACACTATACAGCTCATGTGCCTGTCAGTCTCATTATTACACTGTACTACCAGCTCATGTGCCTGTCAGTATTACACTGTACAGCTCATGTGCCTGTCAGTCTCATTATTACACTATACAGCTCATGTGCCTGTCAGTCTCATTATTACACGATACAGCTCATGTGCCTGTCAGTCTCATTATTACACTATACAGCTCATGTGCCTGTCAGTCTCATTATTACACTATACAGCTCATGTGCCTGTCAGTCTCATTATTACACGATACAGCTCATGTGCCTGTCAGTCTCATTATTACACTATACAGCTCATGTGCCTGTCAGTCTCATTATTACACTGTACTACCAGCTCATGTACCTGTCAGTCTCATTATTACACTGTACAGCTCATGTGCCTGTCAGTCTCATTATTACACTATACAGCTTATGTGCCTGTCAGTCTCATTATTACACTATACAGCTCATGTGCCTGTCAGTCTCATTATTACACTATACAGCTCATGTGCCTGTCAGTCTCATTATTACACTATACAGCTCATGTGCCTGTCAGTCTCATTATTACACTGTACTACCAGCTCATGTACCTTCAGCTCCTATGGCTGCCAGGGCCTCATTGTATTTTCCCTTCAGCACTTGTGCTTGTCAGTCGCATTGCCCTGCACTTTCAGTGGATTTCTTGTGAATCACAGATCTTAACAAGACGGTGTCCTTGTGCAGGCTTCTTTTTGCACAGTATTGTCATTTTAACCACATACTTCACTTGTGTTTAGGATGTTTTCCCTCTTGTTGTATGTGTGAGGGGGGGTGGGGGGGGGCTGAATGGCAACTGGTTATCATCAAGGGAAGATGATTCTTTACATGCCTGAAGCTTGCTATTATAATAATCTTTCACATCACCTGCGATTGGTCATTTTCCACCACAACTGTCTTTCCCTGCTTCACACACATCGCAGAAAACAACTCACACATGCTTGTGCACACACACACCCACACACGCAAATATACTATAGCTTTCTACCATTGCCTGTGTGACTGTCATACATTTGTTGATCCATACACACACACACACACACACACACACACACACACACAAATACACAAACTTGCAAAGATACACGTTTTCACTCGCAGTGCACAAAGGCATGCACTTGCATTGTATTGCTACAGCTTGAACAGTGTTATAAATGGGTTCCATTCATAGACAAAGACAGGGTTGTTGATTTGAAGATGCACAATATTATGCAGTAATAAACAGATAATTTGGTTGCATACACTTTTCCCATTTCAGTACCTGCCATAATTTTTAATCTTTATGTAGATAAATCTACACACTTAAGCTTCTGCTTCATTCCCACAACATTAAATTATCAAGAGAAAAACAGTGGCTTGAGGGTATCCTATCATTACAGTGTTCTATAAAATAATGCTAAATTCACATTTCAACAGTCTCATTATTGTCAGTCCAAGGTCATCGACTTAAGCTTCTTTTGCAATCTTGTTCAATAAAAATGAGTAACTTGTATTTGGTAAACAAAAAAACTATTTGGTGAAGAAAACAGTTTATTATTAAGTGGTTCCAAAAGGCATGGAAAAGCAATCATAGCCAGAAAAAAACAATTTACACTCCAGTGTGGTCCGGTGTGCATTTTGACCAATGAGCTCTTCAGGGAGCAGAGTTAAGGTAATGGTTAATCATTTAAACCAGATGCAAGCTGCAGTACCTGTACCTCATTTATGGCCCCTCCGAACAATATAATCATTCAACACATCAGAATACCACCAAATACCAGTTATTTATTGTATGGCATACTGTAACCCAATAACATTTTAATATTAATACTAACTTAATAATAGCTTTATTTATATAGCACCTTTCAAGCAATACATGAATTTCAGGCCATATCTTATGACGTCAGTATGGTTTGATTGAATTGTATGTAGCCTTAAACTGGCTAAGTACATTATTGATTCTTAGGCAATGTCTTTTTAAGTTGATGATGTGGCATCTTGGTCAAATACAAAAAACACAATGTTAGAAAATCCAAACTCATTTTATTGCCTTTTTGTCGATATATAGACTAAAATGGCAGAAACAGACTGGATTTCTAGACACATAAAAACACTATTTGAAATTTCTCTTGCCTCCCTTTTCTGTCTCTCTATTTCTCTTTCCCGCATCTCTCTCTCTCTCTCTCTCTCTTTCGTTCTGTCCATTTCTTCTGCTGTCAACATCAATCTTCCTTCAGAGCATAAAGAAAGCCGCAGTCGAGGTCAGTGATCTTTCCTCTTTGCATTTTTCTCTTTACAGCTAGCACTTTGCGCTCTTCTCTCTCTTTCTTTCCTCTCTCTGAAATTCGCACTCATTCACTCTCTCATGCTCGCGCTCCGACCTGCAGTCATCATTTTTGATTGTGCCTGTAAGAGCTGACCCTAAGTCAGATTTAAGCATTTATACAATAACATAATACAAATGTTTTGAGATTGTTCATGGTGCTATCCAGGTGCTATCCAGGTTAGAATAGCTGATCTTGTATCAGCACTTTTGGGTAGTATCCTTTTGGACTCTGCTGGCCAGAGTGCTGGGTAGTAGGTGACGGGGGGGTCGTTCTCTTTCTACTGGACTGTGAGAATCCTCTATACTTTTCACTTCTGAATTTTCACTCTTATCTGTTAGATTGCATGGATTTTACACAGCTGCCTTGACTGCCTATCTCCCAACATGTCTGAAAGCCTTCTGGAGTCTGCTCCGTTCCCATGACAACACAGTTCTTTCACCTCGTTTACTTAACAAATGTTACTGAGGAATAATATTCTTGTGTCACAGCTGACAAACTGATGTCAGTACATTTTTCTGTCTTCACGTCAGATGTTAGTCATTCCGAAAAAGTACACAGACAAATTTGTTACATTTCTACTGTGAGGGTTTGCTCATAGATAGAGGACTAGTTTCCCAGACAGGGATTAAGCCTAGTCCTAGACTAAAAACATTTTTCAATGAAGATCTTCATTTAATTTTTATTTTAGTCTAGGACTAAGCCTAATTCATGTCTGTGAAACCGGCCCATAGAGTTTGTAGACTGGAGCCAGATCTTCGATACATTATATACTGTAAGTCTAATGTGGTTTTTTGAACAGATGCGGTACATACTGTAGGCATAAAGAATATCCACGCTCTAGAGCAGAGGTGTGCAACTTCATTCCTGGAGGGCTGGTGGGCTTACAGGTATTTGTTTCCACCAGGTACCCTGGCTCAGTTTGCATATGAGCTGTACGCGCCAATGCACGTTCATTCGTAGATTACAACTTGGTAAACCGTTCATATAGGGACACACGAACCGTTTTTAGCGTTTTCATGCGCTTATTGGGAAACGTGGCTAAGAGTAATGATTCGTAACAGTTCGTAATAAACCGCCAGCTCATTCAGTGTAACAGCCTATACCTACACTAAAAGAAATACCATAACAACGGCAACATTGCTGCCAGTGTTTTATGTTTTATTACAGTATAACCATTCCAAACGCGCAAAATCTCTCATTTAAATATGGCTTTTTGCGGCTGGAGTAATTTACGTTAGTTGATCACCCGCAAAGTGTGAAATGATAATATGTGATAATGCGATAAATAACGCGCCCGCAAAATAACACCCCTTATTTGGCATCTTAGTAAATCGACCCCTATTTGTATTGGTGCACTGCGGTGTTTGTGCCGCACCTTCTCTCGGACTCCTTTTGCCTTGCATGGCCGGTCTCCCCTGACCCACCCCCACCTTTGCAGGACAAACTGCAAGGAGGGCCACTGCTCGTGACACACCGTCAACCCCGGTGTTTGAAGAACTCCCACCCGCTTCCCCATGATCTATACCTCCCCGTGCATTTTACCCCATTACACACAAACAGACAAACAAAACTATTTTCTCAGATGTGTTTTATTTGTCGGGTTTGTGGGGAAGTTCATACCCTGTTTCATGGTTTGTACCATATTGCTATTCCTGTCACCCCACACATAAATTGCATGGGTGGGATTTGCCTTCCTCTGGGAGATAGCGAGTTGTACAGTAATGTACAGTTGGCACACAGGGGCCCTGCTACTTATCGTGGAAATGTAGGTGGACCAGTGTGCTTCTAAATTTCACATGACAACAAAAGGCCAATCAGCAGCAAGTGCACGTGTTCCGAGTTCCTCTGCGGCACATGCAAAGTAGATTTTTAATTACGCTGTAGAAAGGGCCACTTTGTCACTGCTCGCTGCGAACGTGACGGGTTGGCAGTTCTCCCATTACTTTGGCCGACCATCCCACGGGATGACTGTTGGGGTCAACCCAAGATTAACGAGGCGCGCCGAATGTAACGAGCCTGTTTAAAGCTTTCTTTATTAAAAAAAACCTCCGCAGAGCCATTAAGTGTTCTGAAAAGACTTGTTTATTTCTTGCATTTATGGTACAACCGCAAGAAAAAAGCAGCCAGGAAGCGATATGCTTTCTTAATCAGAAAACTAGCTAAAAACATTTTAAGATTACAACCATGGTCATGACTTTGTCATTAAGTTTCTCCACTGGCGTCTTCCCCTCCTTCCTTCCCCACATGACCTCACTAACCTTAAGAAATCATGTATTGTGTGACACTAATGCAGCCCGTCTGGTACGGTGGTGCGTCTCAGCTCTGCTTTGGAAGAGGACACACCTTGCACATCACTTTTTATTCTAGCCAATGTCTCAGTTTATTGGGCTCGATTAAGCTGTGAAATTAAAAATTATCTTTAAATTCTAGGTATGCAAGGGAAATGCGGAACATACTAAATTGGTTTTTAGCAAGGAAAATACAGACAGTCCATTTTGTTTTTTTAAATATCTTCTTCTTAAATAAATTCAGAAGTGATCAAATTCAGAAGTGATTAACTTAATTAGTTGGTCAATTACTCATCATGTGTTTCCTTAAACGTCAGATTGTTCTTGATCGATTAAAATTGAACACCTGTCAGTTTAAACAATTTTTTTTAGGGGTTGAAAATGAGTAGAAATGGTTTATGGTTTAAATCAGGGGTGCACAATGAGGGCCAATCTATTTTAGGATTTTGTGTAACTTCTGCTTTTAATTGTTTAATTAGCTGAATAATGTCTTTATCTGACATTTGTATAAGCACCAGCTACAGCCACAGTCTGTAAGTGTATCTTAAGGATTTTACTGTGGTCAATGACAGGAGTGAACCAGCGTAGTTTATAGAGCAGTCGGAAACAGAAAACTAACTGGTTGGAACGAAAAACAGAATGCAGACCGACCCTCCAGGGCCCTGCTTTAAATAATCTGTATCTGTAAAAGAGCGTCGAGATGACCCTTATTAAACAAGGTCAAATCCTGAGCTCTAAAATCCATTTAGATCTTGACAAATACCAGGGTCACAGTTGAGAAATTTGGTCCTAGGGACCGCGTTGCCCCCACTCCCACCCCTTCCCCTGTCAGTGCTCAGTGTCTACTATAAACGGTTCTTTCCCGTTTCCCAAAACAGGATGGACCACGTTCAAAGGCTTCTGTGAACAGTTTGGGAAGTAGTTGACCACGGTTCCCTCCTTTTCCTCTCCCAGGACCTAACCGCTCTGGCCAAGGAGCTACGTGAGCTGCGGACAGATGACACCCACCGCCCGCCCATGAAGGTGACGGACTACTCGTCCTCCAGTGAGGAGTCGGAGAGCAGCGAGGACGACGGAGAGGTCGAGGGGAACGACGGCACCGTGCCTGTCAGCGACATCCCGCGAATCATGTGAGTGTCTGCAGAGACGGAGAAAGCAAAGTATGTGTGTGTATGTGGATTGGGTTATGCATGAGAAGGCCAGGTTAAAAGAACGGTATGTTAGGGTTCCAATGGAAAATCCATTGGGAAATTGCCCAAATGTAAAAAAACCTTTACAGCAAGCAATATGCATCCATCTTTCTAACTAAACTAGCTTGACGACAATTACGATCACACAATATCAGTGTACTGATAATGCGTACAAAATTGGTAGCAAAAAAGTAATCATGTCAAACAGTGTACGTAAGCCTTTGCTATAATTTGATGACAAGAGCTTCAAAGCTTCAAATCTCACAAAAGTAGCCCAATGCCTTAATTTAGTTCTGACTATTGCACAAAAAATAAATCCTTGAAAATTGTAATTCATCCTTCATTAATGATAACACTAATCATTGAAAATTCATTTCAGTAAGAACCCACTGTGTGTGTGTGTGTGCTCTTGTACGTGTGTGTAGGGTGGAGGAGTGTATTATATGTCTTGACCTATTACAAGAATAGGTTTACAGAACAGTGTATGTGTGGATTGTGTTGTATCTCCTGACATTACAAGGCCAGTGTACCTCATGCAGGCCATTGGCGGGGGCAAATGAGTCGTATGGCGTAGGAGTGGGTAGCCATGACGATTCCCGCAGTGATGCCTACAGCAGCGGCTCAAAGGATGGCACCCTGGTGATGAGGGAGGTGAGAGAGATCACATCGCTTTTTGGAGCCGTACCATTCCCATGTGATTCCATCCCCCTTAGACCTGTCCTGCACACACTGCTGGTCCAGGCCCAACAATCTGCCTTCACCACACATCACATGACGCGTTTTCTTAGCTAAAGAACCTTTTGCATTCCTTGATATTTTTTTATACCAGGACCCAATGTAGAATCCCTCTGGGTCGCTTTCAGAACCTCAGGGTTTATCAGACCTTAGAAAATGCAATACCCTCCGTCAGTAGCTCAGGCTGACTCTCACAACATTACCACAGATTATTTCTGATAAGTTTCTGTTGTCTTTTACGTCATGAGGGTTTTTCAGGTGGTGAAGTGCTCACAAATCGCATAAGCATTTGAAACTAGCAACTCCATCCATCCAGCAGTTATTATTTATTAAAGATGCTTTGAATGACATGATGGAAATGTAGCATTTTATCATAGGATATTCAAACTGTTGCTTTGTTGCTTTGAATGGTAGAGCTTTGGCTCTCTGGGAGCAAAATGCATTTCTGTAGCAGGAGGGGGAGAGAATCGTTCAGTCTAACTGCTGTTTGGCTTTGTCTTTGTAAGAAGGCTTTGGATTGTTGTTACATTCTTACACATCTTCACAGTTTCATTGAAAATAAATTGAAATAAGAAGGTCAGCCAACCAGTGTAGAGTGCCGTGTAGACTTCTTGTAGAGTTTCTTTAGCCTACATTGTTTTTTCAACCAAGCACACATTATTTGATATCATTTTATTAATTGGCACAATTGGCCTCATTCTGCAAGGTCATGGTGGGTTTAAGTCCGGGTTCTTTGAGTTACCGCTATTAGTTCCTCTCAGCGACCAGCCAGTCATCAATTCCAGCTTCTGTCAGTGAGAGATAAGTTTCACGTCCAATCAGTGTAAGTTTCCCTCTCGGAGTTTGTGCTGTGCAGGGTGTGTTCACAATTGTACTGCTGCTGCTTAAAGGTGCAGTAGGCAAGATTTTTTCTATTTCATTTTGGCTAAATTATTAAATTTACTCATTATATTTCAGCAGCCATCAATAAATCAATCCGGTTTCTGTGAGTGTCCTGGGCTCTGTATTAGGCTGTCAAAAAATCTCAACCCGGTCTTCTAAAAACCAACCAATCAGGGCTAGCCATGTAGCTACCAATCAGGGCAACTTATCTACAAGCAAAATACCCTCCACGTAGAATAAACCCCTCCCTGTCTGCCTGTCTCCACGCGTGCACTTGAGCATCATTTGGTGGGAGGGGCTTAGGAGAGAGATAGGAGGGAGGGGAGCAAAAGGGGGGAAGGCTTTTTGCCTTGTATATTTTCAAACTTGCCTAATGCAGCTTTAATGCTGAAAGAACAAGGAATGGTTATGTATGCATAGAAAGCTGTCATGTTAAGTGATTTTCTTGAGAGAATGAAATATGAACACACACAAAAACAGAAACACACACCTGCATGCAAAACCTCATACATTCGTGTGGAAATGAGTGTAAAAATGTACCAACAGGTTGCTGGGGGGATTAGAGCTCAGATTTTCTCCTCGCCCACTGGTACACTCCGAGGGATTGGTAGGAGTAAAGTAATAAGGGCGAGGCAATTCCTTCTCCTGTTTGTTCCTGGCTGCATTTCCATGAAATGGATTAAGTTGACCTATTACCCTTATTTTTGCATCTTGAATTACTGTACTTTATTCAAATAAAAGCATTGTGAATTACTAGGGTTTAGTGTTACATTACAGTAAGGGGAAAAAGAGCTTAAATATGCTATTATGGCTATAAATATCACAGAATAGTGTCTTCAGTGTGGGTGATGAATGTCTTTGAAAAAGCTGCTGCGGTTTCACTGGTCTCTTGCAGGCTGAGTACTGGCTTAGCTTGCAAGTTGAAGGACGATGTCACCATCCGATCCGCACAGTTCCGTTTTCACACGCCGAAATTCAAACCGCTGAACGATTCATCCAGTTAAGGCACTGTTCTCGTTCTAGTGCCCGGATGGGCCCCGCAGTCCAGGATTGACTCCTGACCATGCCAGTGCCAACTGTGACCGATAGCCCCGCACAGAGACGCGTGATTGGCAGTTGTGTCGCTCATTGCTAGGGGAGGGTTCAGTCATCAAGGATCCACGTCTCATTGTTAAGATTCATGTGAAGTGTCTTCCTCTGACTCATCTCTGTGCGAGCTCGGCTTACGAGCTTCGCTGTTATAAGAAGCGGCGCTTGGCATTGCGTGCTTTTCTGCACACTCCCAAATCGACAGCAGAGGATTCAGTAATGAACATGGACATGTGGTTGGGCAGTCCCAATTGGTGAGAGGGGGGGGGGGGGTAAATTCAAACTGCTGAGCATCTTCTCATCTTGTGTGTTTATGGTGTACCTACAGAGATTAAGCAATCTTGTGTAAATTAAATGACAAACACATATATTTGGTGCTGTGTCTGTTTCATATGTGACTAATTTGAAAGCCTGCTTGTGTTTATTGTTGAGAAGCACAGGGTTGTGCAATGCAAATAAGGTGCAAAAAGATTTTTCAGCTAAAATGATGAGTGTTCCTGCATAATTCAAATGCACGGATTGGCCACCAACACTGACAGACTCGTTCTCTCTGATTTATTTGAATTAGGTTTTCTTTACATTTGCATTACGTTTTTGTTTCACTTAGTTTATTTATTTTTTAAATATAATTTCAATTTCCTACATTTCTTGCCATCAACTCTCTGGTGAACCCCCCCCCCTCCCTCACCCTCCACCCCCCCCCCCAAGAAATTCCCACAGAAATCATGAAGTAGGAATGAGGAAGGAATGCAGACTGTGTGCACTCACCCACACACGCACACACACGTACACAGACGTGCACATGCACACACTGTCATGCACACATGTACTCACCCTCACACATACGCAAGCATACACACATTCGCCTGCACTCACATAGACGCACAAACGTTCACACAAAAGCACACGCTTGCATGTACGATTTTGCTCGCTTTTGTATATATATATATACATATATATATATATATATACAGTATATATATATATATATATGCACACGCACACAAATACTCACACGCGCCTGTGTGGACGTGCTCGTCCCATCGGGATATCGGTTCTCCTCTCTCTCACATCTCGCTCTCGTGATTCTTTCACCCTCTTCCTTCACCTCCTCCCATGCGACGGAGGAGCGGGTGATGCATTGCCTGGGTGCAGTTCCCGGCTGTAGAGTAGCCCCTTTCCTGTGTTCCCTTCTGCAGACACTGGGGGATAGAGTGCGCACCGGCCATGCAGAGAGCAATGGCTTCGATGGCCACGTCAATCTGCCCGACTTGGTGCGTCAAAGCCACTCCCCCTCGGCCACGCCCAGCGAGGGCCTGGGCCAACTCTCCAGTATGCATGCGCAAGACTTGGACACCGTTGCCAAAGTAGGTGATGGTGTAGAACGTGTTAGCCACCCCCTTCAACTTTGAACCTTGACTTCTTGACCTCTAAACCCCACCCCCGCTCTACTCTTCACCCATCCACTACCATATTTTTTCTGGCCGTTTTCAGGACCCTATGTCCCCAGAATTCTGGGTCAGCAACCCGCTGGTCGGTTGTGAGAGGAGATGGGTCGTGCAATAAATATTATGAAAAATTTGATTAAAAAATGTATATCACACACTTTCCATTGACATTTACACTAGTCAAATTGAATTATGCATTTAGTTGTTTTTGACATAGCTTTAGAGAATTTTAATTCCATATTTGAAAATATGTTTGTTACTTTACATTTTGAATAAGGGATGGGTCACAAAAAAATATATCAATTAGCTGGTCCTTTGGTGCAACAGATTAATGTAGCTCATTGAGAGGCAGCACATTTCTGGGGGGCGTAGGGTACAAAGTAAAACACGGCTTCACTCTTTTCTCTCTTTCTCTCTCTCTCTCTCTCTCTCTCTCTCAGCTCATTGCTGCTTTGTCAGATATGCTTTCCCTTGGTTGGTTGGTTTTCTTTGTTGTCTGGTTTTATTTGTGTTTGTACTTATTCTTGGTCTCTAGGTGTTTTCCGGGTTCTTTAATTCTGTCAGCGATCCGAAAGTTAAAAGTGCTGCAGTTTCAGACTTTCTGGCTCTCCATGAAAAGTCAAGGACAAAATTCACCTTCTGACACACATGCTCCACACACACACACACACACACACACACACACACACACACACACACACACACACACACACACACACACACACACACAATGACACACAGAGATCAGAAATGGACGGGCAGCTTGGGGATGGGCATTCTCACCCTCTCTCTCTCCCTGGCAGTACGGAATGGGGGGTAGCTCCAAGGCCTCCTTCACCCCCTTTGTGGACCCGCGGGTGTACCAGACCTCCCCCACGGATGATGACGGCGAGAATTTAGCAACAGGTGACCCTATGTGGCCATCCCTGACCCCGGCTGTTACCACACCTCCCCTCAAAAACAGAAATTGCATGCGATCGCCGATGTACCTATGGAGACTAAATTTATTCCCAGCAATAATAGTTAAAAAGGATATGTGATCTGTGATTGGTGATCTGTGCATCGAAAACGCATTGCCTTTTTATTGCTGGAATGCATGAAGGCTTGGGGCTGTCTGCACACTGAATAGAACCTTCTAGAAGTCTTCAATATCAAAAACATTTGTCACTTTATATTGCTGGTAGGGTGGAAAAGGGAAATATGCAAATGTTTGCACTTTGCACATTTTCATCATGCAAGCAGTATAAAATAATTTTTTTTAAATATATTTTTAATGTCAAGAAGGCTCTTTGCAGTCCATCCCTGCTCTTTCATCTGACTTTAAACTTCACACACCTGCAGTTTTTGATTTTGAGTGCAACGATCATATTCTGCATATTCCTTTATTTACTGAGTCGTCGTTTTATTTAATTGAAAGTGCTTTATTTTTAGTTTACGGTACCATTATAAAGTTATGTGTCTGGTATGCACTTCCTCCAGAGGTCCATTCATCCATCCTTCCATTTTCCAAAACGTTTTTTCCTGGTCAGGTTCACAGGGAGGAAATAGCCCCAGGACAGGTCGCCAATCTATCACAGAGCCTACACGCCATTCACTCACGCAGTCTTACCCGAAATAAAATTTGGACTCTCCAAATAACCTAACCTGCATGTTTTTGCTCTGTGGGACGAAACCAGTGTACCCGGTTTCCTCCCACGGTCTGCATGTTAAAGGCAGGCAGAGCGTGCGGACAGACAGATGGACGGCCATACTGTACAGATACTCACACACCACAATGTGTAGGGAATGGGATCAGACACAGAGAAGTGTGCTGGTGAACACGGATGTGCAGGAATGTGAACAGAGACGAGGAAGAGAATACACAAAAACGAGCAGCGTTAATGAACGCGAACACAGGTGGTCCTGTATTGATTCTTGTATATTTTTTTTTGGTGGCTCTGCCCCCCCCCCAGACCTGTTTAACAACGAACTCCTGAGGCAGGAACAGGCCAAGCTGAACGAGGCACGCAAGATCTCTGTCGTCAACGTCAACCCCACCAACATCCGGCCTCACAGCGACACGCCCGAGATCCGCAAGTACAAGAAGCGCTTCAACTCAGAGATCCTGTGCGCTGCCCTCTGGGGTGAGTGACAGGCGGTCTCTCCCTCTCTTCCACCGCCATGTTTGAATGTGTGCACTGCCATGTTTGAATGTACTCACCGCCATGTTAGAATGTGCGCACCGCTACGTTGGAATGTGCTCACCGCGATGTTTGAATGTGCTCACTGCCACGTTAGAATGTGCTCACCGCCATGTTAGAATGTGTGCACCGCCGCGTTAGAATGTGCGCACTGCTGTGTTGTGTGCACCTCCAAGTTAGAATGTGCACACCGCCACGCTAGAATGTGCGCACCACCACGTTAGAATGTGCGCACCACCACGTTAGAATGTGCTCACGGCCACGTTTGAATGTGCTCACCGCCACGTTGGAATGTGCGCACCGCCACGTTAGAATGTGTGCACCGCCATGCTAGAATGTCCGCACCGCCACGTTAGAATGTGCTTGTTGAGAATGTGAGAGGTTATTTTGCTTGGTTTGTTGTTTTGTGCGTTTTTTTTTTTTTTTTTACTTGTCTCTGTATGTGGCAAGTCTGCGACCTGGACTCGAGTCGCCAAAAAAAATGACTTGCAACTTGACTTGGACTTGCACACAATGTTAATAAAACGCCAATTTTCGTCAGCATTTTGTGATATTTTTTTGCGGGACTAGACTATTGAATTGTCTTCTATATTTTTGTGATATTCCTACCTAACGTTCACAAAGCATGAGTGCTGCATTAGGCTACTTTGTGTTGGTTAAAATGTGTGTGCATGCGTGTCTGTCACAGAACTGTTCTGTGGTGTCCGTGCTATGATCATTTTGAGCACCATGTTCAGACTGTCTGTGTGCTCACTACCGTATCAGAATCGGAAGTGATAGGCTATGGACAAGAGGAGAGTAGCTGTGCGCGTCTTCTAATGCCACGCTTCATCCGACTACCAGTGGCACCGCCAAGGGGTGGCCAGGGGGGGGCACGGCCACCCTGATAAAATCGCTGGCCCCCCTTTGCGAGTCGCATATGCATAATATGCTGCTATCTGATATTTTACATTAAAATAAATAATTATATTTTTCATAATAGTTCATGCATGTGAAAGAAAATAACAAATGTATAGCCAGCCAGCCGCTTAAGCGCAGTGCACCGCCAGGAGACTGAGCGCAAATAGGCCCCGCCCATCTCGGGGGGGAAAACACATCCTGCTCTCGCCCTCTATTGACTTGACGTGCCGGTGCCTTCTTGTCATTTCGATCCATTAGCTAACAGCATAAAAATGCCTAAAAGTTGTTGTTTGGTGGGATGCCCTACAAACAAGGCAAAAAACCCAGCGTTGCGGTTTTATAAGATTCCGATCTGCAAAACGGAGCCCATAAGATGAGAACAGTGGGTCCGAGCAATAAGACATGAGGCGTCGGCTGGAAGAAAGGGGAAAATGTGGGACCCTGAAACTCCACATACAGCAGGCATTGTTTCACAGGTAGCCTAAGTCAAATAAGTTATCCAATTGTCAATGTATGGCTAACTAATATTGCTGTAAGAAACGCTAAAACATTTTGACCATATGCAGGGCCGGATTAAGACCCTTAGAGGCCCTAAGCACTAAAAAATTTTGGTGCCCCCATACATTTGTAATTCAAAATATAAACAATAATAAACCATAAAATTTTATTTATCGAAAATTCGAGATGGCTATAAATTTAATTAATTTAATCATTTAAATGGTAAATTCGGCTATGAAATTTTTTTGCCTTGATGCCCTAAGCACGTGCTTATTTTGCTTATAGGGTTAATCCACCACTGACCATATGCAAATGGTTTGTAGTGGAATGTGGATAAATCGGAGTGCTATAACGTTACAGTATTTTATTTGCAAGTGCAAAATATTATTGTCCACTAACAAAAATCGTTGTATGCGTGTAGATTCCAAACAAACGGTGAGACAAAGAAAAAGCAATCAGCTTTCAATGGGTAGGCTACTCTTCTCATGCAGGTTGTAACTGTTCAAGTAGGCTAAGCTAGCGAAATAGAGGTGACGTTGTCATAAATTATTTTCTTACAGTGAAAATGGACGACTTGTTTACATTCTGGGACAGATGTTAAAGTAAATCTATCACCACTCGCCACAAGTCAGCAATTATATCGGGAAATGCCCTCTTTGGAAAAAAAAAAAATAATAAATGAAAAAGGCTATGTTGTTACTGCATACAAGTTTTTGCCAAAGCTGCATCATAGCGTGGAGCTTTCAAAAACCATAACAACGCGGAAACCTTTTTAAAAAAACTAAATAAAACTAGCCTAGCCTATGATAACTGTGGACAAAACGGGCTGAGAAGAATGTAGCCTAATAAAGCAGTGATATGAGTAGATTATGAGTAGGCTATAATAAAATGTATATTGTTGTCCATGATTATGCTTTTTTGTTTTTCATTTTTGGACATATATAATATAATATTTTTGTTTACAAAAAGACACAGCAACAGCCAAATACAGCTGTATTGAAAAGAATTTGAGGCCTCTGTGTGGTGTTTTTAAACTCTAGTAGGCTTGTTCCTAGTAAATGTTTTGTTCCTTACAATCAATGTAGCTACTCCTTCAAATTAAAGCTGCATATTTGTCTTTTTAAGGAAAAAGGACAACTACTAGCCTATTTGAAGAACAATTAATCGCCTATGTATATGCATATACATAACACATTAAAACAGGATTGCTGTGGAACTCAAAATGTTAACGGTACCTGTATTAGTCTGTGCAGATAATCAGATAATTAGTAACATTAACTGTAAAATAAGAAACCAAAGTATATCACTATGAGATTCCTTAACTCTCATATTGACATAGTTTTCCACTAGCCTATATACTACAACAACATAATAGAATTCCTGAAATTCAGTTATGGCTTTTGGTTTTGGTGTGCCACCCCAAGATTTTCAGTGGCCCCATCTGGCCACCCCAATGAAAAATTTCTGGGGGGCGCCACTGCCGACTACTGCTAGTTATTAGCGCAGGGCAAATCGTATGTCTGTTTGTAAAATTATGGCTGAAATATAATTGTTAGTTTTATTTTTGGTTTGGCGTGCGATATTACATACAGGTAACTAAACTGTGGCAGCCCTTGTTTCGCCACAGTTTCAGAATGAAGCCAAACTGTTTCTTTTTACTCTCATAATAAATATAAGATAGCCATCCGCTTTGCACCGTTGCTTCAGCTAAGCCAGCAGTCCAGAACGCATTTGGAGGAGACAACATTGTTTGCAGTAATTATCTATTCGCCAGCTACATCGACGTGAATGTGGTTACAATGTTTAATACATTATTTCCAGCATCAAATTAGCAAAGCTGTACCTGACTGTGAAGCTGAATGAGATCTCTAAATCTGACGTAGCATGCGGTGCCATATCTTTACTACAACATTGGACTGTGATTCCAAACTTTAAATAAAACAGTGCAA
Organism: Ilyophis sp. 1 JC-2022; assembly: GCA_022702515.1. NCBI lineage: Eukaryota > Metazoa > Chordata > Actinopteri > Anguilliformes > Synaphobranchidae > Ilyophis > Ilyophis sp. 1 JC-2022. The sequence goes on from CM040403.1 coordinate 79,889,518, forward strand.
CACACGTGACAGCTTTACTTAATTCCTTTGATGGCTCAAATGTAGGATCAAGCGTCTTACAAGTTGATACAACTGCATGGGGTTATGATTGATTGTATACAGAAGCACACAATTCTTCATGGATCTAGGCTCTTAATTTTTCTCTGAAAGTGCACCAGATTGATGCATTTAACATGATGTTACATTTTTTTAAATGTAATGCCCCGGACCCCCCATCCTCACCTTTTCAGACGCCACTGTAAATAGCTATGGGCTATGCCAGTGTCTTGCCTGTAGGATATTAGCTAGATTATTTGGCCAGCTGATTGAGCTTGGTCAGCTTGGTGGCAGAATCGGATTGGAGAAAAGGCCATTTATTGGATTGCAGTGTGTATGCCACGCCTACATTACATTACATTACAGTCATTTAGCAGACGCTTTTATCCAAAGCGACGTACAGTAAGTGCATATAGAAAGGTCATCGAAGTAACTACACAACAGATAAGAAAGCACATTCTTCCCATACAGTATCAGCTATCCCTAGTAACGAACACAGTGCAGTTCACAGTGAACTGGGTAAATCATCTCTACTACAATGCTATTCTAAATAGTATAAACTTGAGTACACAGTTCAACAAGAAGACATACCATGAGGTCCTAGATAAGTATTAGTCCAGGTGGAGCCTGAAAAGGTGTGTTTTCAGGCCACGACGGAAAGCAGGCAGGGTTGGTATTGAGCGTAGGGGAATGGGAAGTTCGTTCCACCACTGGGGAGCTAGGGTGGAAAAGCTCCGCGGTCGGGAGGAGCGGGCGCCATTGACACGGATGGGGGGAAGTGCGAGGCGCCCTGCTGTAGAAGAGCGAAGCGGTCGAGCAGGAACATAGGTCTGGATCAGGTCCTGCAGGTAGACGGGGCCTGTCCTATTAGCTGCAGTGTGGGCCAGGGTCAGAACTTTGAACCTGATCCTAGCTGCAACTGGCAGCCAGTGGAGTGACCTCAACAGGGGGGTGACATGTGAGTATTTCGGGAGGTTGAACACAAGCCGGGCAGCTGCGTTCTGGATCAGTTGAAGAGGGAGTATGGCGCAGGCTGGTAAGCTTGCGAGCAGGGAGTTGCAGTAGTCCAGGCGTGAGGTGACCATAGTCTGGACCAGAAGCTGGGTGGAGTAGGTGGTCAGGTACGGTCGAATCCTCCTGATGTTGTACAGGAGGAACCTGCAGGACCGTGCCGTCGCCCTGATGTGGTCTTTGAAGTCCAGCTGGTCGTCCAGGACCACCCCCAGGTTCTTTGCAGAGCGGGAGGCAGCCACCACGGTCCCGTCAACGGTGATGGAGAGGTCGAGTAGCGGGGAGGTTTTGTACGGCATGAAGAGGAGCTCTGTCTTGTCGAGGTTGAGCTTCAGGTGATGGGTAGTCATCCACTCAGAGATGTCGGCCAGACAAGCAGATATCCTCTCCTTCACCTGTTGGGTAGAGGGAGGGAAAGAAAGGAAGAGTTGAGTATCGTCAGCATAACTATGGTATGAGAAGCCATGTGAATTGATTACTGAACCAAGAGACTTTGTATAAATGGAGAACAGCAGAGGACCAAGTACAGATCCCTGCGGGACTCCTGTAGACAGGGGATGGGGTGCAGAAACAGAACCCTTCCAAGAGACTTGGTAGGATCTATCAGTGAGGTACGATACAAACCAGGAGAGGGCAGTCCCAGAAATGCCCATCTCAGAGAGTGTAGAGATCAGGAGTTTGTGGTTGACCGTGTCAAATGCTGCTGACAGGTCAAGTAGAATCAGGACAGAGGAGAGGGATGAGGCTCTAGCATTGGAGAGTGCCTCGGTCACGGCCAGGAGAGCAGTTTCAGTGGAATGTCCGGTTCTGAAGCCGGACTGATGGGGGTCAAGCAGGTTATTCTGGTGGAGAAAAACAGACAGTTGGTTATGTACAGCTCGTTCAAGGGTTTTGGACAGGAAGGGCAAGAGGGATACAGGACGGTAGTTCCTGACATCAGAGGGGTCCAGGCTAGGTTTTTTTAAGAGTGGGGTTACACGGGCAGTCTTAAAAACAGCAGGGACATGGCCACAGGTTAGGGAGGTGTTGATAATAGAAGACAGGTATGGAACAAGCTCAGCGGATATTGACTGGAGGACTGCCGACGGGATGGGGTCCAGCGCACAGGTGGTTGCGCGCTGGTGCGTCATGAGTTGGAGCACATCTGCCTCCTCCAGAGTCTTGAAGGACGACAGCGTGGCGATGGGTTCGGTACGGGGGATGTGGGGTGTCACCTGAGGTGTGAAGGAGTTGCGGATCATGGCCACCTTCCCCTCGAAGTGGGTTAGGAAGTCATCTGCAGAGAGGGAGGAGGGTGAAGGGGGCGGAGGGGGGATAGCCTTGCGTACGCATGTATTACTACAAATACAAATCCTGGAGCACCACCACTGAATAGTTAAGCCCTCTCCCTCCCCATAGCACCAGCAAGAAATCTATGGTGCTGCCCCTGGCTCATACTGTGAAAGTAACCATTTTCCATTCTTTTCATTAAATGTTATCAATTCTCACAATGATGCGATTACTTTTTCTTTTACTCTCATGACCAGTGGTGACAAAGATTAAATAATTGTAATTAAGTTTACCCAAATTACTAAATTCTGTTTCATTGCCTTGTAAGTAGTCAGTAGGCCATTAGTGTTTGAAAATGGCCTCTTGACTTATTTGCTGCGGCTAATGTTAACTTCAAAATGGAATTTCAGGGTCCCACCCTAGGTCTGCCATTACAAAGTTAACATTGCCTGCAGCCGGCAGGCAATGGTAAGACAACTATTCCAGAATTTTACTTAACTATGTCTCTAAATGTTGATAAACTGGGAATGTACTGTACCTCACTGATCTGATTTAAAGCCCCATTATCTTCTACTGGACAATAATCACAATTACTCTACTTTTAATCTTTAAAATCTAATAATATATATATATTTTTTAATTGTGACCTTAAATGATAAAATAAAATACTTGAGACTTGTCCTCTAAGACTTGAGACTTGCCTCGGACTTGCCCTGTAAGACCTGGGACTTGACTTGGACTTGCTCAAAATGATTTGGGCACTACTCTGTTATGTGGTATGAAAGATGTTAAATGAAAAATAGCACAGGACAGCAGTTTACTTTTAAACTAAATTCTTTCAAACTAGAAACTGACACATTTCAGAGCCAGAGCCTGTCATCTGAGCAATCCTGTCCAAACCGCTTCATTTCATTTAGTTAAATTTCCCTTTGGATATTGTGAGATATCCAAGTCTGTTTGTTCCAGTAATGAGCACACTTTTAATTTTTATTAACTTTGACTAATCAGGCATATTCAGCTGCTCAGCCAAGCTTAGGAACCTCAATGCGTGTGCATGTTCACATTACAGCTCAGGGTAAAAGGGTTTTGGCTCAAATGTTTTGTTTGGAGCGTAGTGCAGTTAACTTGTTGCTACCTGGACTTTCCTCATTTGTGTGTGTGATCATTGTATAGAAGGAAAGGGTGAATGCAACCATACCACTTGCATTAAGTGGAATCGGATATGTAAAGTGAGATCTGTTTCCTTCAGTGTGGCATATCTGCATGACAATATATTACAACATTGTTTGTTTTTTTGTTTTTTTTATTAACGATGCTTTGTTTTTGATTAAGAGTAAAAATCTGTTACTCTAAGCGTATTGTATAGACTATAAAGAGAACATCTGTGAAATTAATAAATGTAAATATTCAGTAGAAACACAAGTGCTTCTAAAAGTCCCTCATGTTCGGTCGGTGTTTTCCTCAGGGGTCAACCTGTTGGTGGGCACTGAGAACGGTCTAATGCTGCTGGATCGCAGCGGGCAGGGGAAGGTCTACAACCTCATCAACCGCCGCCGTTTCCAACAGATGGACGTCCTGGAGGGCGTCAACGTCCTGGTCACCATTTCAGGTGTTTCACAAAACATCCAACTTATTACTGAAATGTATATAACAATGAAAACGTTTTAATGTTTAGACAACTCGATCCCCTGGCTGATTCACTACCTCCACTACCAATCACGGCAGGGATGCTGGCCACCAGTATCTTTTTTAAGGTTGTTGGATTTATCGGAGCGCCTACCAGACATGTTGATAAGGTTTTTTTAAGGGAAAAAATATAAATACAGTGAGTTTATTACTCTTTGAGCTCAAGAGGCCGTATCAGGTTTTTTTCCCGCATGATCTGCGTTGATTGGTTAACTGACCCGGAATAACATGAGCACCCCTCCTATCTCTTGCCTACACTCCCGCTCCGGAAAACGGTACATGTTTGAGCCGGATTCGGATCTCGAGGAAAACCAGGAGCCGGTTTAAGAATCTCCTACACAAGTATCATGCCACACTGCACAATCAATGCCAAAACTAGGTAAACTCTTGATTTCTCAGACACAGGACCTTTAAACACTGTCCTATAAGTCAGCATTTCAGTTAAATGGACACAGCCCCTCCACCAAACCCCCATCACACTCACAGGTAATTTATTTGTCTGAAACCAACCTCTTTTACAACTACGCCACAGGTGTACTACAGTCTCTAGTCACAAAATTTCAGAAATTGAGTTGGACATGCCATGATTTACTGCTAGAGTTTGGAACGTGCACCTTATCTACCAAAATAGGACCAAATAACCCTCGACCGTTTCCCTGTCTGTTGGCAGGGAAGAAGAACAAGCTGAGGGTATACTACCTGTCCTGGCTGCGGAACAGGATTCTGCACAATGACCCTGAGGTGGAGAAGAAACAGGGCTGGATTACCGTGGGAGAGCTTGAGGGTTGTGTCCACTACAAAGTGGGTAAGTTCCACCTGCTACAGCCCACTGGCCTGCCACAGGCAATGGGCAATTGTCTTTTATTTTATTTAATACTGGGGGTATTATTACTTGAATATCATTTATTGTTTATTAATATGTTTTTATTATTGAGTAATACACATCATTACAAAGTGGAAAAGAAAAGGACAAAGATAAACTTAATCTAAACTTGATTAAAAATATTTTGCATGAATGATTCCTAAGATTATTTGTTTGATTAAGTTCCAACAGACAATGAATTATTGTGAAGAGAGAAGAAACAAAAATCTTGTCTTGCATTATTATCTTTGTATATAATGCTGGTATAAGAATATTGCACCTCAGCTATACCCCACTGTGTGTTCTCTTAATGTGTGCTACCTACCAGTGACTTACTGTTTTGAAACATTCATGGTGTTCATTGTGTTGAGATCTCAGCAATGAACTTCCTTGTCACTTGAAGTGTAACTGTCTGCTTAAACAGACTGTGCTGTAAACCCCAAGTGACAGAAACACTGTGTCCTTCTCATGAAATTTGACATGAAACGTTTTGTGTGACATGAAAGTGTTTTGGTGACCATCGTCAAAAGCTATAGACTTTGAAAGATCTTGAAAAGTCCTTGAATTGGTGCCACATGTAAGTGTGGGAAATCTTGTTTTCCAGTGAAATATGAGAGGATCAAGTTCTTGGTGATTGCCCTGAAGAACTCTGTGGAGATCTATGCCTGGGCGCCAAAACCATACCATAAATTCATGGCCTTCAAGGTATGAAAAACCTATTCTAATATAACCTTTTTCCACCTTTCAGACTAGGTATAATATATTCAAAGAGGACATTTTATGTTGGATTATTTATGAAGAAGATTTCATTTAAATTCTCAAGGCTCAGAAGGAGACCGTGTGAAATGGCTCTGGGACTTTGGGTTTAATGTCTTTTAGAGTGTAATTAGCATCACCATATGAAAACAATGTTGAAGGCATGTCAGACTAGAGCAAGGACAAGCACGGCCGCAGTGAATTTGATACAGACCTGTGTGTTATTCTGTGATCAGTCAATCTCTTACAGGAACGCTTTATAGTCACAGCTAGAAGCAGTCAGGTGTACTGCCCAGTGGCGGCTGGTGATCTAAATATAGGTTGGGGCGCTAGCATTTCTAAAAAAAAAAAAATACATCTGACTTTGACTTTAAACAGAAAAAACAAGCTACCGTGTGTCTCAGTTGCATAAGACAGTTTGATTGGCAACAGTGGAGGACAGTTTTTCAAGTAAGACATCACTGAACTAGAGTGCGGATCGGGCCGCATATTTCTGTCCGAACCCGACCGAGCCCGACCCCGACAGGAATTCTGCTTTTTATGTCCGAACCCGACCCGAGCCCGACGCAGTTAAGGCACTGAAGCGCTAACATTGTGTTTCCCTGTCACGCAGTTGTTGTTACCATGGTTACAGCTTCTCTGTTTAGTGGTCACTGGGCACCTAAATGACCGTCAAAAGGCATTGTTTTATTGGTAGATAACAGACACACACAATATTCGGTATCATTTTTATTTATTTCACACTATATTTTCACCAAAAACAACTTGAAGCACCATGTGCAGTAAGCTAACCCATCCCAATTAGTACAGTAATACCTTGACATACAAGTTTAATTCGTTCCGTGACCGAGCTCGTTACTCGGTTTACTCGTATATCAAATCAATTTTCCCCATTGAAATTAATTTAAATACCATTAATCCGATCCAGCCCCCCAAAAAACACCCTAATTTCTTTGTTACGTTGTTATAAAAATGAGAAATGTATTTATAAATTATAAATAATTAATACAAAATATAATACAAAGATAATAAAATAGAATATAAAGAAATAAACTGGTTCTAAACTTAATTGCTACATTATTATTCTTCACTTACACTTAATCTTCATCAGTGACGTTTGCATCTTTTTCATAGATTTTTGGCTTTTTCGTCACGCTTTTCTGACTGATCTGCAGGGCGTTTCGATAAAAACCTATCCATGGTGGTTTGTTTCTTCCTTCCCTTCAGAATTTTTCGGAAATGCGAATGCAATTTCCGAAATTGCATTCGCATTCGCAATGCTCCGCTTGCTCGGCTCGTAACTCGGGTCTAGGCTCGTAAGGCGAAACAAGAAATTGCTCGGAATACTCGTAAGTTAGTGCACTCGTATGTCAAGGTTTTACTGTAGTTCAAAAGTAAAATGTTCGCTAGTTGTTCGGCCGCCGTGACCGAGCCCGACCCGTTTCTCCCAATGAACGCCTTGAGAAAGGTTCTTTTTGCAAAGAAATAACCGAATTTTCTTTGCTTTCTGTTCCACTTGAAGAAGCCATTTCGAATTATCTCTCTCGCTTGGTCTAGGACAGGTCTACTTGAATGAATGAGTAGCAGCCGACTGAACCTATCCGTAGTACTTGCGCACTCGCAGTGATATCCTGCTAGATGCCGGCTGGGCGTGATAAACATGCCTTAAATCCAATCAAATAATATCATAAACCATGAGGACTAATCAGAAAAGGGTAGGATAGTCCGGGGCGCACAGGCCTGCGCCCGGGGACTTCCTTTTTTGGCGGCGAATCAGGCAGCAGTATCAGGGGGCTCGCCTGAAAATGAATGAGTGCTCTGATTCACCATAACGTTACCGGCGCCCCGCAGTCCCCGGAACATGCATATGTAATGTATTAAACTTTAGACAACGCAAGGCCAACATATAACATGTTTAAGCTACTAAAAAATTAAATAATAATAAAAAATAATAATAAAAAATAATAATTTTAAGCTACTAAAAAAATTAAATAATAATAAAAAATAATAATTTTTTTTAAACTTTTTTTTAAATTTGTATGTGGGGGAGGGGGGGCGGCGCCCCAGCGCCCTCTATAGGCCGGCCGCCACTGGTACTGCCCCCTTTAATGCTGACTGCAATGTGATTGGCATTGACTGGGAGATGTGGGTTTGATTCAGTAGCTTACCCTGTTAGCGTTTTTCTCTCAAGTCTTTTACAGATCTCCAGCACCGCCCCCAACTGGTGGACCTGACTGTGGAGGAAGGTCAGAGGTTAAAGGTTATCTATGGGTCCAGCGTGGGTTTCCACGTGATCGATGTGGATTCGGGCAATCCTTATGATATCTACATCCCGTCCCACGTAAGTGATGCCATGGGAATGCCAGCCCCGTAGTTTCTTCTTTTTTCTTTTCCCCAAGCGCATCTTCTTCGTTGACGGGAACTCCTCTTCTACGTTTCTGCGAATGTGGATGACTTGGGTGACTAAAACCCGAAGAATAGTCCTTCTTTATTAATGGTGCCATGAGTAGAAAATTAGAAGCTGCTTTTGGTGGATGTTTCTCCCCGATCTACGACCTTTGACACACCTAAACTTCAGAAGAAATAAAACCATCATAATAAACAAATAAATAAATTAAAACCAGAGCAACCAAAATGGTCCCTGGTCCCATGAAAGAATGAGCCTGCTGCTGCTACTGCAGGTTCTGGTTTTGGCTCTGATTCTGGTCTTGATTCCGGTTCTGGTTCGGTTTCTGGTTCCGGCTTTTTGTTTTGGTCCTAGTGCGACGTTGGCTGAGCGGGAGATGATATTGTTGCAGCAGTTTCTCGCAGGGAGAAGTGCTGGCCAGCGGGGGGGGTTGGGGGGAGAGAGAGAGAGAAACACACAGAGAATATGGGATGGCACCACCTGGTGGTTGCTGTTGTGCGGTGCGGATTCGGGTTCTCACACAGGCTGATGTGGCGTGTTCCCTCCCCCCCCCAGATTCAGAGCAGTATCACCCCACATGCCATTGTGGTGCTCCCCAAGACTGACGGAATGGAGGTGCTTCTGTGTTATGAAGATGAGGGGGTCTATGTGAACACATACGGCAGAATCACCAAAGACGTGGTGCTCCAGTGGGGGGAGATGCCCACCTCCGTTGGTAGGTTTTCATGCCACACTACGCCACCTCTCTCTCCTTTCAGCCCCTTGGGGCCTTTACGGTTCTCCGGACGGGAGACTTGGCTTGCACGCACACCCTCTCTCCCAGCCCCCAAACCCCCCCCCCCAATACACCAGCCCCCACCTCACTGAGCCGCCCACATCCCCAGCCCCTTTCACACTGATTGCGAGAGACACACACATGCACACACACCAATTCAGTCACACACATGCACGCCTGCAGACACATATACATACCTGCACACACCCACAGACGTAAATACACACTTTGTAAATCCACACACACCTACCACATACATTCACCTACTCAGACATACACATGCGCAACAAACACCCACATATACGGTCACACATGCACGCACTAACGCACAAACAAACACGCTCACACACGTGCACTCACTCACTCACTCACACACGCACACAGCATGCAACCGTGACTGAGACAGGGTTCTGTTACCCCTCAGTATGTATTCTTACATCATGGTAAGATGAATAGCAGCCCATACCCCTGAACCCCCCCCCCACACCCCCCCCCCCCCACAAACCCACTACCCCACTCTGCAACCACTGCCCTTACCTTACACCAGTAACCACTGTCCCACACCCCGCCCCTACCTCATCTCACCCTACCTCCGCAGACCCCCCAAAATAAACCCTGACCGGGTTCAGGCACAGGCAGGAATGCTTTTTATCAGTTTCATTTATTTTTGTGTGTTTTATGTTCTGTCCCTGCTTATTTATGTTCAGCAACAATAATTTCAATTCAAGTGGCACTGCTACAAAATGCCAGAGTGTTCTGTTAAGTTTGTGTGTGTGTGTGTGTGTGTGTGTGTGTGTGTGTGTGTGTGTGCACGTGTGTTTGTGTGTGTGTACGTGTGTTTGCATGTGTGTGTATGTGTGTTTGTTTATTTGTCCTTACGTATGTTTCTGTGTACTTTACTGCCCGTTGCTTTCTAAGATATCACAAAAAAAGCTTTTTACCAAAACGTCTGTTTCTCTCACAGTGAGGCGTTGAGAAAACGCAACTGAAACAAAACCAATTTAGACCAGATTTGAACAAAATATTTATTACACGGTGATAAATTCAGATTTACCTGGGGATTGGGTGAAATCTGATTATACTTTAACTGCAACATTTTTTGTGACATTCTTGTTTTATCAGCATTACTGAGGTGTGCCTGGGTTCTTTCTCAGTTTTTAATGAGAGAGTATGCGTTACATTTTGACTTTCATCCCACAAAAACTCAGTGGAAGCTTCACTGCCCGGGCCTTTGTAGATCTGGAGTCTTTCTTTGAAGAGCTCCTTGTTTCCGGGAAGCCCTGTGGGAGGGCTAAGCTAATTACCAAACTCATTAACGATTGAAGACATGCTGCTTCAGTGTCGCTACCTGTGATACACTGTCCAGAAGGCATGAAAGACGTTGTGTTCCATTTGATCTCCTTAACATCCTCCCAACGATGTGATCAACGCCGTGTACGCCTGTATGCACCGTAAACGTCTGGCTGTGTTATCTGCCAGAAGCACCTGTGGAGATGAAGGAGACTTGTGTGCCTCCCGCCGTGTCTCAGAAGACATCACCGTAGCCATGAAAATTACAAACAGTACTCTGTTTCCAGCGAGGTGATGGAACATTCGAACATCTCTCTGAGGAAATAAGCAGTGTCTTCCAGACCGCCTGTCTTCAGCCAGCCTCTCCGTTTTTCACTGGAGAGTGAAGTGAAGTGAAGTGAAGTGAAGTGAAAGTGGAGTGAAGTGAAGTGGAGTGAAGTGAAGTGGAGTGAAGTGAAGTGAAGTGGAGTGAAGTGAAGTGGAGTGGAGTGAAGTGGAACTGTTATACTTGAGGTAACCAGGAGGGATATGGCGTGAAGTAAAAATTTAACATAAGGATCGAGAAAAAAACAGCCGGTTTTCAGTTGCTGGATCGAATTAAGCAATCAAAACTTCATAAAACTCAAACCAAAACTAATAATCACAGGGGTGAAAAAAGGTTGTGCAATGAAAAGACAGAGGAGAGGAGGCTGAGGGAGGTGATTTACCCAGAATTGTATCTGTGCGCCAGGCCTGACAAATGTGTCTGGTGACAACCGTCATTTAAAGTGAAATAATGTATTCACAAGTGCTGAGTAAGAGACCAGCTCTGTCAGCTTGCAGGAGGCACATCTCATTACATAAGCGACAAGTTCAGTAATGAGCAATGCTCCTCCTTTATTGTGCACCCTAATTTATCTCAATGAAGTGCACGGCTGTCACTGCGTGTATGTAAGGCTGACTGAATGTGACATAACTGGCACAGGGCTGGCAAGCCAGGTTAAAGCCAAAAGACGACGTGCAAATTCCAAAACAGCAGTGAATCAGACTTTCTTCTCTTGGGTGAAGCATCTGGGCGTAATTTCTACGTTTACATTAATCAAAATGTTCTTCATTTTTCTGTTTGTTCAGTGTGTTGAAATCAAATGTCAGCTTTCAGTGTCTTTTTTGTCAGTTTGTCCTGTGAATGTTTGTCTGTGAATGTGATTGTTGTTGTTTTTAGTTTTTTTTGGGTTTGTTTTTTTATTACAAATTTATATCCAGGCAAGGAGCAATATCGTCTCATCTCAGGGAGAGAGAGAAAGACAGAGAGAGGATTGCTCTTTTACTTTCTTAGAACGAACTTTATGGCAGCCCAAAACCCCACACAGTAGCCCCCATGACCAAATCTGGCCCTGCTTACAGAAAGAGAAATCCCATACTTATTTTTCTCAGCGATATTTCTGTAGCCAAAGCTACAATTGCAGCACACCATCTCCATCTACTGGCATATTAGTGCGTTGCACCACACATCCCTGTACAATACACCTGTACACCGCTGTGGAGGATCCAGAGCGTCTATCGGGTCTCGGTCCTGCGAAGGAAGGTAAAACATTTTATAATTTTCTATCAGCTTCTTTTCCTCTCAAGGAATGTCTCCGTAACTGCGTCTCTCTTCCCAAGATCCTTGGAGACATTACGTTGCCCCCCTCCCAAAAACCTTTTCCGATTTGCCTTCCAGTCAAAATTTCAGATGGAGAAGGTGTCCTGCGTCGGAAGCCGGATTTGGGGAAGGGACATTTTTCCGCCGTTTAGAAACTGCTGCAATAATTGCCTCCTTTGTGGTCAGGTTTGGTTTTGCTGTGAGCCCCGCTTGGCAATCCGGGGGCCAGTTTGGATTTGCTTTGCTGTGGGGACGTCAGAAGTCGTCGAGGACGGGGCGGGGCAAGCGTCTATGGGGGGGGGGTTTCCCCCCCCAGCCCCGCCGCCGTCGGTCAGCACTGTTCTTTGATCTCCCTCCCTCTCTGCAGCCTACATCCACTCCAACCAGATCATGGGGTGGGGAGAGAAGGCCATTGAGATCCGCTCCGTGGAGACGGGACACCTCGACGGAGTTTTCATGCACAAGCGAGCTCAGCGACTGAAGTTCCTCTCTGAGAGGAATGACAAGGTAACCCCCGAGGAACCTGCCATGCCCCATCTGCCAAAAAAGGCAGCCTCACCCCAATGTGAGCTTTCCTCCTGGTGTGACGTCCTATCAGCCAGCCTATGCAGAGTAATTCATAATCAGTACAGAGCGCTTAATGCAATTGTTCTAACCGTGGGGCCACAGTTAATGTTTTCAGCTAGTGAACAAAAGTTCAATACTTCCTGTGCGTTTACTAGCACATGGACTTGGGCTGGCTCAACAAGTGTGTGAAGTATGTGTGAAGTACTTTTGGCCCTCTTACTTCAGTATTTGGCCCCCTCATCTCAGTATTTGGCCCCCTCACTTCAGTATTTGGCCCCCTCACTTCAGTATTTGGCCCCCTCACTTCAGTATTTGGCCCCCTCACTTCAGTATTTGGCCCCCTCAACTCAGAATTTGGCCCCCTCACCTCAGTATTAACGAAAACACATTATGAGCCTGATTTACTAAGACCTTTAGTGGGTGCGAAAAATTTTAGCACACGCAAAACCAATAAAACAACTAATGATTGGTGCAAAACAAATACCATGACAATAATTTATTGTGTTATTGGTTGTGCGTGTGCTAAAAGGTTTTGCACACGCTAAAGGTCTTAGTAAATCAGGCCTTATATTTTTTATGGTCTGCACACGTCCTTTACATTTCACTCAGAACTACTGCTACTTTATAGTTTTTTATCAGTCTCTGCTGTGTTGCTGCATATTGATCAGAATTACAGGAAATTACCAGTCTGTTGGAATAAATTAAAAAATGTACATGGCTTGAGGGTTCTGCATCCCTCATTTTCTGTTTGGCAATATGATTTAGATAATTAATGTAATTTCCTTATAGTTTGACAATCAAGGTGCCTCTCCAAAGTAAATCTTACATTAATAAGACCAGCAGGCCGTGCTAATAAACTGTCAGTAAGCAAACAATTATTTTGCAAATCATTCCACGTGCAAGCAGCAGTTGGTCTGGCTTTCTAAATCTATTAGGTAAAGTGTAAGAGAGTTTATTTTTTGTTTATGGAGGGTGTTCATTAACTTTTCCTTTAAGCAAGGTAGATGTACGCTGGCTAAACATCGAGGGTATTGTTGACTGTATTTGTTCATTAAATAACCGTTGCTATGCGGTCGATGTTATGCTGTTCGCTAGTCACCCCACTGGTGCAAAAAAACAAAACAAAAAAACACTTATATGTTAACCAAATAGAATTTTGGCTGAGGCCAGAAGCCCTGCAGAGCGACGCATAATTGGCGGTAGCATTGCCTAGGGTTAGGGAGGGTTCAGTCAGCAAAGGCTCTGACCCTCCTTCAGCGACCCCCGTCTGGTCGAAGTCCGCCTCTTAAGCTGCACGTGAAGGCTCTTCCTCTATCTATCCAGCTTCAGTGTGATAAGTGGTGCTTTACATAAAATGTTTGGAGGAGAGTGTGTGCTTGTGCGCACTCTCCCAAATCTAGAGCCGGGGTTGCAGTCATAGGCGCTGATGTACGATTGGACATTCCACGTTGGGAGATAAGGGGCAAAAGAAAAAGAGAAAAAAACAATTGGTGTGCAAGGCTATTTCCATTTATATTGCGGTTTACATTGGGTTCCATTGAGAGAGAAAAAATAATCATTATGAGGCCCTGTGGGTACTTGGCTATGCTAACATAACATTTTGCACCACAAACAACATTAGATTTCTTATGAGATAAACTTTCTGACATTGTGGACCCATTTTTTTTTGCCCTCTGCCCCCACATGACCCCCCACAGGTCTTCTTCGCCTCTGTCAGATCCGGTGGCAGCAGCCAAGTTTTCTTCATGACTCTGAACAGGAACTCTATGATGAACTGGTAACCCACCTGCACCCCTTCCCCCTACCGCCCCACCCCTCCCCGTCCACCCCCTCACACCATCACTTGCGCCTCTGTCCTCATGCCGAGAGTGAAAACAAAGGGACAGAGGAACGTGGACGCTGGGAGAGTTGAGCTGCAGAGGGAACCACAGGAAACAACCCCTTACCTCCAGCAGGGGGTGCAAGGGAACAGCATACCCCCCTCGTACCCCTTTGGGTGTGGGTCTGGACAGGGCCTGTGGTTGGTCACCTCTTTATTGTCCCTTCCTGTGATTGGTTCACTATGTTTGTGAGTGGGCTGGCCTCTAAGTGAAAGTTGAACTGGAGACCTTCCAGTCTGCAGGAAGCCAATGATGATTAAGTGACTTCAAGACAACAACCACACTTGCATATGTGGGTGTTTCGTACACACACACACACGTTTAAAAAAAACATACACGCACACACACACACACACACACACATTCACTCCCATTCACTCAGACACACAGATACAGACACACAGGCACATTCACATAAATGTTCTTCCTGCTCCTGGGCCATAAATCCACAGAACACTGTCACTTTCTTTTGGAGTGAATCCATTCTCTGGCTGTCCAGTCCTACAGTCTTTGCTTTCTGGTTCAGGGTGTGTGTGTGTGCACATGCATGTGGCATCAGCTTAGCAAGTTACAGGAACTCCATTCCAGCAGGCCTGCCTCCCAGTGGATCTGACAGGGGCTTCTTGTGCTGTGGATGTCAGATGTCTATGCCCTCTTGCCAAGTCTGACTACATTGCGTTACAGTACCAGCAGATCTTTTTTCAGTCTTTTGGCACAATTCATGCATCTGCAGTCACAGCCCTCCCCCCCCCCCCCCAAACCCCACATGCACACATGCACCATGATACTGTGTGCTTTACATCAATTTCTTATGTGTTCTTCCTCAGCTAGTTCAGCTAGCTTTATTACTCCATCCAAACTGTGAGGTTTTTCATAGGATGTTTAAGTGGCTCACCCTCTTTAAGTATCTTTAAGCACTCATAGGTTGCCTCTAGATTTATTTCTTAATTTGTTTAAAGGGTCAGAAAATGTATTCTAAACCAATCTGGTCTCAGACTGCATAGCATTCCTGTCCTACCTTTTTCAGTGCCATTTTCTGAATATTATTATTTATGTGTTTACATGGTTTTTTTTTTCCTGTAAATCAGGTATAGTACCTTTGCTCTAATGTAAAAGGCTGCAGCCCATCTGGGAAACAAAACTGTGACCACTGATCTTCAGGTCATGAGCCCAGAGTGAATTTTTAGGGTGTTATCCTGACTATGTAAGTTTGGTCCGCCTAAGTCAAAGTAGACACTAGGCACAGAAAAGAGGGCTTTTATTCTGAAGAGGGACCACAAACCAGGAAGTGGATAGAAGATGTGCCAAAACGCTACAAATGAAGTGTTTTGCCAATACTGGAGATGCCTAGTCCTTTTATTCATGTTAATTTACAGTTGACCTTCAAATGTGGGGTCTGGACAGTTGAGGTTCCTGATCTTTCAGCTTTTATTCAAAATCTTTTAAAAAAAGATTACAGAATTTGAAATGTACAGAATTTGTTAGGCTGGAACCAATGATAACATTATCCAATAAGTCATATTTTACAACTAATAAAGATGTCACTGTTGCCAAATAGCAAAATGTGGTTCTACTTTTAAAAAAATTTCTTTGTGTTTTCATTTTAATTTCATCTTAGTTATGTGGGCGCCTTTACAGTGAAGATGATGTGATGTTGTGGCTGTGCAACAACATCTAAACAACATTGCTGGCAGGCCTAGGGTTACCTGTATTGTGTAATAATGCCTGCTGTGTACTGTAGGTGATTCAAATCAACTGTCATTTTAAGTAGATTTATTTTTACGGTGTGGGTGTTTTCCGCTATCGGAAATCCTCACCAAAGCCAAAACTAATGTCTGAGAAAGCAGGCCTAATGTCCAGATATACAGGGTGCACCAAAAGTCTAGTCTCCTTTAGAAATACATCCTTAACTCGTAGATGGATTAATATTATATGGCTAGTATGAAAAATAGGTCCTCTGGATACGTTTTTATAAAAGTTTTATTAATATTTTTAGTCTTTTGTGCTGTGTAGCTGTACACTAGCAATCAGTTGACAACCTTAAGGGAAATGTCTGTTCTGCATTTACACTTATCTAAAAATATTGGAACATTGATCACAATCGCTGCACCAGTGTGTGATCAGCAGGGCCATTAGCAAATGTGAGCTGAGAAGCAAAAAAGTGAACATTATATTTAGCTACAATGTATGACTTTGTTTCAATGTTTGACTTACATCTAAGATAAATAAACATGTTGAGACCAGACTTTTGGCGCACTGAATTTTGTATCGTCAAGTGTAAAGGTCAATTGTGCCGAAGGGGCAAAGTGACATTGAAATTTCTTCAAGTTTGTCTGTTTTTGAAAAAGTCACAGTTTAAGCATTTACCTGCAAGACACTGAACAGGATGTGATGCGGAGAAAGAGCAGAGGCGTGGTGGTATGGGGAGGGTGGTGGAGTGTGGGGTAGCTTTGTCCATTGCCCTCATGACCTTCAACTAATCCAACTAAACTCCATTTTATGTCTGTTGTGTTTGAGAATTCAGATTCTCATGCAATATTGGCACACGCTCACACTCCCACTGTCTACATACTCTGCAACACTCACACACAAATACACACACACCCACCCACACAACCGATACATGCAAACGCACATATACGTACACAACAAAAACATACCCAGGCACACCACTGCTTTTACTCCAGCAACTAAGGCATAGTGAGAACAACTCCCCCAGCTAACTATAATAAAATTCTCTAAATTTATAGCAACATCCTCATGCGAGGTGAGGGCAATGCTGAGACCACTCCCTAAAGGCCCCGTCCCTTTCTGGGATTACTGACTGTGATGACATCATTGGCCCTTCCCTTGCCGTGTGCATGCATTATTTGTGGTACAGTACATTTTAATTTGAAAGCACAGTATATTTGCAGTTTCTGAAAAGTATATTTAGTTCCCCCAGCCCCCCCCCCCCCCCCCGACTTACATGTCCTAGAGTGTGAAAGTGCTTTTGTAATATGCATAAGAATGTCAGAACTGTCTGAAACTCAGTTATGATTTCACAATTATTTCTTATAAATTTTAGTGGTATCGTTTGTTCCTTTTCTTCTCTTCATGTCTGCTATTTCAATTCTGACTGCTATTGAGAATGGGGGGGGGGGGATAATTTAAGGCATTTAGAAGCGTGTTTTCTTCTGGGTCTCCTGTAATGTTTGCACAATATAAATATTTATATTTGAGATGAGTAAATTAATAAATAGAGAATCATTCTGGTGGGCTCTAGCAGTGATGACGGGGGAGTTTGAGTTGACAAAATTCTCTGAAACAGGGTTTTAGCAATAAAATGTAGTACTGATTTGATTTTATAAGATGAGTTCCCTCTCTCTGATAGGAACACTGTAAAACTGTGGGGCGTCACACACACCTTCCTGGACATATAGTGTCGCGATGATGCTTTCGTTTTCATTGGGCAGGACTTTAGAGATGGAGTTTTAAAAATAAAAGCTGGTGGCTTTTTTTTCTTTTTGCAGATGGCGCCTCATCAGACTTTCCGAGTACTGTCACGGTTTATGTTTTTAAAATGATGAGCATTACAAATGTCTTGTTTTTTTTAATAAATACTAAATAAATTAGACTTGTTCTCTGTTCTTTCTTTCTGATCAAGAAACATGCGGGGGGTAACGGTGGCTTTTTTTCTCCACCACAGGTTTACTCTGCTGATGTTGCCTTTCTATACCCCCTGCTCCCCTCCCCTTCGATCTGTTTCTTCATCCTCCCCTCTTTCTCTCCTCTCTACTCTCTCAGCCTAGCGCTTCACCCTCAGAGGCTTCCATTACACACAAGGCATTCCAACTTGTTTTGTGCGTAAAATGCATGTGGACATAATGCGCATAAATCAGTCTCAATGTGCTTACTTTGAGGCTCTATTTTCCGGTGCACAGCATATAAGCACAGTCAATTGAGACCTGTCACCCATATTGCTATTTGGACATGGCCATTGTTTACACCAACCCCCATGTTGGAAGACCAAATGCTGGTTGCAATTTAATTTTAAGCCAACCTATGGGAATTTGCTTTGCACAATGGTGCAAACAGGTAGCTCAGCAATATATTTAAAAAATTATACAAATACTGTACATACCGTGCACAACATCACAAAGTACCAATGTAAATGTAAAACAGTATTATGGTCTTGGTAAGTAAAGTGCTTGTGCAGTTTATAGTGCAACAAAAAGATGTTACATGTTACAGAGAAGGTTACATGATCGGCACAGTAATATTGTTACATTTTTTCTTTGCCCTTTTTGGTTTCTTGTACAGCTCGCAACCAGCACAGGTAATGTAGGCCTACCGGTGACCCATATTTACGGACGGTATCCAATGTGGGTTTGAGACATCGTACAACGTAGCATCCCTAGAAATAATAATAATAATAATAATAGTTCAAATTAACACTTTTTGTTACAATATGTTCACAATATGCTTATTGCATTTGTTTAACGTTAAATCTCTTCTTACCAAGGGCAAAATATGCCAATTCTCACCTGTTTTCACTAGTGACAAACAAAGCTGTTTATCTCAAAAACTGTAAATGCTACAAATATGGTTTATAGCTTTTATTAAAACAGAACTGCAATATTATGACCAATCAGTCAGAATTCATATACATCCACTTTTTGCTACTTAATTACAACTATTTATGTACAGAAAATGTGGAAGAAAAAAAATGGGTACCTACATTCAACTTTTTTTTACAAATTTTTACCTGATCAGCTACAAAAGCTATGGAGGAAATAACCACTCTTTGTGATTCCTCAATATGCTGCTCTATCTCTGCTAAAAAAAACATTCAAATTCTACAGAGCTTTTTTCAGGCGGACCATTTCAGTTACGAAAGTTGGCACGAATTTTGTCAATATTGGCAATAAAAGTTTATTTTTAGATGTGTATTTGGTGTGTTTTATATTACACAACTAACTACCCGTGGTCCCCAAACCCATGTGTTCAGCACAGTGAATGTTGTATTCCACCAGAGCCCCATTAGCCAGAAATGAGTCCAGTCCATGTATATTCAAACAGGATATAAAATCATATATCCACCAGTTTCCTAGATAAAATAAAAACACCCCTGCATAATAATATAAAACAAACTCATCCTTATGTTACCGTGTAATCTCATGTTATGTCATGCATAAATGGCTCATTTGTTTACATGCACAGCCTGCTGTACTGCATACAGAACGATTTTCTCATGTGGCCATAACTCTACTAAACAAACACTTCTTGATGCCATTTCATACAAAAAAAAAGAATGCAGAACAGCTCATCTCAGACACAGATAGCTAGGTGCTATGTGTAATTTTGCTGGTTAGCTTGCCAATGCTACAATATAGTAACATTAGCGGTAAAACTTTATTTGACAGTGGTCGTCATGACATAGAAGGCTCACTATGACAGGGGTGTCTTAACGCTGATTGTTCATGATATTTGAAAATTGCTGTCTATTAGTTGAAAGCAATGCCAATATGTGCCAGTTGCAAAATAGTGATACCTCATACTAAAACATATTGTCATGAGTTTATATTTTTTTGGTTGACACCCCTGTCATAGTGAGCCTTCTATGCAGGTTGTTATGTCAGTTGTGTCATAACACAAATCGCAGATTGTGTAATAACAACACTATGTCATACTTATGAATGGACATGACACTTCATGACAGGTATTATGTCATGGTAATGACACTGTCATTTCCACGTGTAGGTAATATGCCTCTATATTCTTACATGTGTAGTATTACTCATGCAAGCCGTTTACATAAACATTTAGCAATAGTGGTGATAGACAAATAAAACATGTCCGTCTTACCAGTCTTCACCCGGGCACCAACTAATGTAGAGAATACGTATGAATCTGGTAGCAGTGAGCAAGATGATTAGTAATATTATTTCTGAATCATCAGAGTCCTCACACGGCACCAATTATGTAGGGAATATCCTTGGACAGGGCACCAATAAATGTAAGGAATATGCCTCTGTATACAGTTAAGCCGGAAAGTCTGCACACCCCTTTCACCTTCTCCACGTTTTATTACATTACAGACATATTCTACAATAGATTGAGTAAATTTTTTGTCTCAAAATTCTACACAAAATAGCCCATAATGACAAAGTGAAAACATGTTTTTAGACATTTGTGCTAATTTATTAAAAATCTAAGTGTAAAATATTATATGTACACAAGTGTGCGCACCCTTTGATATGACACCCAAAAGTGAGCTGAGGTGCATTTTTTCCCCACTGATACTGCTTGAGATGTTTCTACAACTTAATTGGAGTCCACCTGTGATAAATTCTATTGATTGGACATGATTGGGGATTGCCAACACCTGCCTATATAAGGTCCCACAGTTGACAGTGCATGTCAGAGAGGCCTGGAGATTGGGGGATGGCGAAAGTTGAATGATGGCGGCGAGTAGTAGTGGAGAGATTTCAGAGGACATTGAGGATGACATAGATGTTGAGGAACGGAGTAGAGTAGCTAGCAGGAGAGGACGGGGTAGAGGGAAAGTGAGGATAGAAGAGCAGGTGAGGAAACCAGGCGATAAAAGTAAAAAACTGAGTTTGGAGGAAAGTAGCTCTGATAGTGAAGGATCAAGATCAGTTTGTAAGAAATTGGTGGGAGAAGAATTTAAAATAATACTGAAATTTAGGCGGGAAGATGAAAATGAAAATACCAACTTAAGTCTGATGGCTTTGACCAGGGAGTTGAAAAAGAAAGTAGGAGAAATTGAAATGGCTAAAATACTTCGAGATGGAAGTTTGTTTTTAAAATGCAAAAACGAAGAACAGAAAAATAGGGCGTTGCAGATTGAAAATATCGGCAGGAAAACGGTGATTGAAAAAAAAGTATTGGGCGAGGATAGAGTTAAATGGGGAGTGATAACAGGCATACCGATAGAAGAAGATATGAATAAGATTGGAGAGGTTATCGAAGGAGGAGAAGTGAGTAGAATTAAAAGACTGTTTAGAACAGTGAATGGAAGGAAGGAAAAGAGCTTATCAGTCCTATTGGAGTTTCAGGGTTCAATTTTACCTGAAAGAGTAAAAATTGGATATATGAGCTTTAGGGTAAGGGCTTATGTACCACCACCGCTACGTTGCTACAAATGCCAGAGATACGGGCACATTGCCGCAGTTTGTAGGGGGAAACAACGATGTCCTAAATGTGGAGGAGATCATAAGTATGGAGAGTGTGGGGATAATGTGCAAGCTAAATGCTGCAACTGTGGAGGTGGTCATAGCGTGGCATATGGCGGATGTGAAGTTAAAAAAAGAGCAATAAAAATTCAGCAAATCAAAACACAAAATAACATAACATATGCAGAGGCAGTAAAGAAAGTGCATGGAGAAAGCAGAGTAGAAAAATCGGAGAGAAATGACCAACCTTCTAGATTTGAAGTGCACGGAGAAAGAAGAGTAGAGGATTCTGAGATAACAATTGTTAACCAAAATTCTAGAGTTGGGATCGAACAGTGTAGGCAAACTAAAGGGTTAAGTACTGAAAAATTGGTTTTATTCATTGCCTATGTCCTCAATTGTTCAGATCAAGCTAAAAGCAAAACCGAGAAAATAAGAATCATAGTTAAGGGAGCGGAAAAGTTCTTGGAGGTGAAAGGTCTTTGTTGGGAACAAATTCAAAAAGAATTGAGTCTGAATCAAAGTCAGGAAACAGGTTCTAAAGGACCTATGTAGGCATTCAAATCGAGATGAAGAGATTCAAATATGATTTAAGAGACGTATAATAGTTTGTTTGGTATAATTTTAGGTTTTATTTAGTATTTTTTTATTTTTTATTTATTTTTTATTTTATATAGATACAGACCTAAGATAAATTAAATTTAATGAATCCAGATCTACACTCCAATCCGGTTGGTGGTGGTAATGTACAATTTAATTGTCTACAAACCACCATAAAACACCAAAGAAGAAGAAGAAGAAGAAGTGCATGTCAGAGCAAACTCCAAGCTATGGGGTCAAAGGAATTATCTGCAGACCTCAGAAACAGGATTGTGTCAAGGCATAGATCTGGAGAAGGGTACGGAAAAAATCTCAGCAGCTTTACAGGTCCCAAAGAGCACAGTGGCCACCATCATTGGTAAATGGAAGAAGTTTGGAACCACCAAGAATCTTCCTAGACCTGGCCGCCCGGCCAAACTGAGCAATCGGGGAAGACAGGCCTTGGCCAGGGAGGTGAGCAGGAACCAGAGGGTCCAGCGTATCCTTGTGGAGATGGGAGAACCTTTCAAAAGATCAACCATCCCTACAGTGAAGCATGGCGGTGGCAGCATCATGATGTGGGGATGTTTTTCAGCAGCGGAAACGGGGCGACTAGTCCTGATAGAGGGAAAGATGAATGCAGCTAAGTACACCGAGATCCTTGAAGAAAACCTTCTCCAGAGCGCTCTGGATAAAAGGCAAAATATCTCTTGTTTGTAAAGGCAGCCCTACCCTGATTTTAATGCTGTCTATCTCGCTGTAGGTGCTCTCTGTGTTAGCCAGGCTGGGGTTTCGTCTCCCTCTCTGCTGCCTCCCGCTGGTCATTCAGCAGCTCCTGAAACTGTGCCACCATCATCTTCTCCTCTTTCAGCTCCTTGGAAAGAGACACCTGGGTCAGAGGTCTTCCCACGCTAATGCTACAATCGCATGTATACACACTGCACAACCATTTACCTCAAGTCTCCCTCGCTTCAACCATACCACTTAGCTGTGATATCACACTCCCTCCCTCTGCTTCTGATACATGCTGTTTCCACACCATCCCACTGCTACTGACATATGCTTTTCTCACACACTCCCTCTGCTACTGGTAGTGCTGTTATTACACCCTCACTCTGCTACTCATAAATGCTGTACCTGCACCCTCCCTCTGCTTCTGAGAAGTACTTTTCTTACACCCTCCCTATACTCTCACTAAGCATCCAGAGTGGAGGGGGTTCTTCTCCCTCAGGATGGCCAGTACTTTGCCCGCTTCCTCCTCTGAAAAGACCAGCGTGTTCAGCCCAGCCAGTATCTGCTGGAACTCAATTTTGTTTCCTGTATATGCAGACATGGAGGAGAGACAGTTACTGACACAGGGAGAGATTATCATGTTGTTTCACAGAACAGAGAGATTGTCATGTTGCTTCACAGAGCAGAGTGTATCATTTACAGTGGATTGAGTGTCTCTTCTTACCTTTGTCAATCTTAGTCTTGGACATCTTCTTTGGTTCGTCTCTTACTGATGCAAGAGCCTGGTCCACTTTAGTTTCTGATGAAGATATATGTAATATAATGGCAGTTGCCAATGGGATGGCAGTTGGTCATTAGCCAGAATAGAGGAATGGTAAAAATATATGGTATCGTAATCACCCACAAAGCAGTTTGTAACTCAGCATAACAGTACTTGATGCCTCCGCTCTAATTGACACCTTGATTGTGACTAACGGCCAGATTTACTAAAGAATTGCAACTGCTTTTCTATGAGGTTGAAGTGCAGACTGTCAACTTTAATTTGAGGGTATTGTCCACACAAAAATTCAGATGTATAAAATAAAAAAATCAGCGTACCTCTGCACACGTTTCACACCATATGTACACAATGTTTGGAGTCAGTGTGATTTAGCGGCACCATGATCAAAAGGCAGAGGGAGAAAAAACTTTATGTAAGCAGATTTCCGACTTTCTCCCTGAACATTTTTTCACGCACTTTTTTTTCTTTTCTAAATTTGTTTCAGATTTTTCCCCCATTTTTTCCCCAATTTGGTAGCCAATTGAACCCCTATTCTAATACAATTTTACTCAGAGTTTATTCATGTGGCCTCTGGAGTGAAAACGCTAAAACAGGGTGGACATTATGTAAATTAGGCAAAGTAAGTATTCCGTCTGATTTACGAAAACAGGCATTAATACCGACTATCCTCTTTGCATGAGAATTTTTAGATCTCCTGAAAGCAGGTATAATTTGTCTGCGTTGATATAGCCTATAGCTCACACACAGGATGCATGAGAAGGGTATCGGGCTGTAGGACGAATGCATCCTCTAATGCATAGCACTCGAAAGGAGACAGGATTTCAAACATGTTTCACACATGTTTCTGTAACATGTTCGCAGTCTCCCTCAGTGAGGAGGGAATGTGTGTGGTTTCTGTGGCAGTAGATGTGATAATTGTGAAGCCGGATTGAATGAGTGAACGGTTGATTGAATGATCGAATGATTGGAAGATTGAGTGATTGGATGAATGAATGGTACTCATTGAAAAATTGGATGATTATAAGGGGAATTCTGGGGCTGGGTTCCCTGAGGGAATATAATGAGCGCACCTGGGGTAAACGACAGATCTGACGGAAGGCGAGCTAGAGAGCGTGTGTCTGCCTCTGAGCGCTTGTGTTTGGCTGTGTTTCTTCTTTTTTTTTTTGTTTGGTTTGGTAAATTTAACTTTTGTGTGAGTGCGGATGTGTTGTGTTTATGTACTGCTTACCTGAGTGAGGCGGGCAGCTGGAAGCGAGCTGAGGCGACCTGGGAAGGAAGAACAAAAGACAGCGACTTCATACCCGGAACTGACAGCCAGCAATGATGGCGAACTGCAGAGCTGTTCAGTACGATGGAGCCGGTGTGACCGGGGAAACTGTGATGAGCTGATGCTGGGGGAACTGACTTCCCCCAAACCGTAAGGAATGTGTTCACGCCGTACATGCAAACGTAGTGTGTGTGTGGGTCTCAGGCCAGTGCAAGCAGGGAACTGAGCGGCAGCGGGTGTGTCCTTTTCTCCCCTGCCAGAGTCGGTGTCCCGCATCCAGACCGGCGAGTGTGACGAGGGCGACGGTGCGCAGTGTCCCGTTATTCACCCGAGTGGTGGACAGTCTGAATCCTCGTTGGGGACCACCAAAGCTGTCCGATTGTGTGTTGGTGTGTGTGATTATTTTCGGCCAGACGGCTTTTTATTATTATTTTTTTTTAATTATTTTTGTGGGCAGGACTTCACAACACTTATTCTTTCTATCTGTTTGTGGTGTGGGATGCTAGTGAGTTTGGTTATTGTATGAGTGTGGACTGCCGTGTCTGTTTGTGTGTGGGCTTTCCCCTCATGAGTATTGTGGGGCTGGGCGGCCGGCAGCCCCTGAGGTGGGCTATTGAGGGTGTGATCACGAGTGTGTGTGTGTGTGTGTGTGTACCTTGTCGTGGTGGAGAGCCTTGTGTGTTCCAATGAACCTGAGAGCAATGCCGTCGGGAGCTTCAGCTTCAGCTTCAGCTCCTGGTAGGGTCACCCATGGCGGTAAGGTCGAGGGGGAGGTTCCAGACGAAGTGCGATCCAAAGACCTCAACGGCGGAACTGGCGGAGGATGACACGTCACAACGGCAGTAAAGGCGGACGAAGGTTAGAGGTGCCTCATTGCCTACTGAGCGCACTGTAAGTGTTTGGCTACGGGAGAGAACCCCTAACGACAAATCTGCTATGAAGACCCGCATTAGGCAGCCATCAACAGACCGGTGTGCTGGCAGTCTTCTGCAACTCCTCTCTACAGAAGGTCGTCATGAGCTTTCATGCCACTGGAAGACGTAGGGCGGAGCCAAGGTAGTGAGGGTAGTGACTGCGCACCACTTCCTTCACTATAATCAACTCTTTGCGCAGGCCTGCTCCAAATACCCCCACCCCCATTCCCACCCCATCCCCACCCCCCAAGTCCTGCGGCGATGGAGAAGGGTAGCAGATACAGGTCAGGATGTGACTGGGAGTATCTAGCCCAACTCTGCACGTAGGCGGCGTGGGATAGATGGTCGCCGAGGTACGGGATGGAACAGAGTGTCTCTCCGGCAGCTTCCCACGCGACTGAGCAGTTCCATCCTGCTCACCCTGAAATGGGAAGGGCCTAGAAAATGTGGCCTAAAAATGATCTGTTCCTCTCCACCCGGGCAGCCTACCGCAGCTGCCGGGTCATCCCCTACGCGGTCGAAAAACTAATAAAAAAACGCGACTGACACTCACGTTAGCGACTTGGAATGTCCGAACTCTTCTTGATGATTCCTCTCGCCCCGGCAGAAGAACAGCGCTGGTTGCGCACGAGCTGAAGAGGTATAACATTGACATCGCGGCTCTCAGCGAAACCCGCTTCCATGGCGAGGACTCCCTAACGGAGACGGGAGAAGGATATAGTTTCTTCTGGAAGGGGCTTCCAGAAGGCTCCCGCCGTCTCCATGGTGTAGGCTTTGCTGTGAGAACCTGCCTCCTTCAGAAAATTCCAGAATCCCCAGTTGGCGTCAGTGAAAGACTGATGACCTGGAGGCTTCCCCTCACAAGCAACCGCTACTGCACCCTCATCAGCGCCTATGCCCCAACACTAATTGCTGACCCTCAATGCAAGGAAGAATTCTACGCCTCCCTGCACTCCGCCATCAGCAAAGTACCTCCCACTGACAAGCTCATTCTTTTAGGCGATTTCAACGCAAGAGTGGGCTCTGACAGTGCACTATGGCAGGAAGTGATTGGTCAGCACGGTGTTGGCAAGCTCAACGACAACGGTCTCCGTCTCCTCACTCTCTGCTCTGAGCATCAATTGGTCATCACAAATACCCTGTTCCAACTGAAAAACAAGTACAAGACTTCCTGGCAACACCCCCGCTCTAAGCACTGGCATCTCCTGGATTATGTCATCGTTCGCCAAGCGGACAGGAAGGAGGTGCGTATCACTAGGGCCATGCGTGGAGCCGACTGTTGGACTGACCACCGCCTGATCAGAGCAAAGGTTGACCTGGAAATCCGCCCTCAACAGAGGAAAACACCACCATGCAGGAGGATCAACTGTGATGCACTGAAGTCCGAGCACGTTGTCAACCAGCTCAGGGAGAAGGTAGCAGACCAGCTGTCCAGGATTCCTGAAACACCGTCAGATCTGGACATCAGATCTACATGGAGCACCCTACGCACTGCCCTCCACCAGGCAGCAGTGGAGTCTGTAGGGTACACCAGAAGGAAACATCAAGACTGGTTTGACAACAGTGCGCCGGGCATTTACGCCCTCCTTCAGGCAAAACACAAGGCCCTTGCAGCTCATCTCTCTAACCCCCAATCCACTGTACTGAAGGCTCATCTTAATAGCCTCAGAAAGGAAACCCAGCGCACCCTCAGAGCCATGGAAAACGACTGGTGGACCAAGAAGGCCAGCGAAATACAACATCACACAGACACTAACAACTCACACGCCTTCTATGACGCCATCAAGTCTATCTATGGCCCACAGAGAAAAAGCATCACCCCGGTTAGATCAGCAGATGGCGCCACCCTCTACAAGGACAAACAACAGATCCTGGACAGATGGGCTGAGCACTTTAAGTCCCTGCTGAACACATCAAATCCCATACAGTCGGACATACTCTCCGATCTCCACTGCCTGCCCCCTGTAGACGCATTGGACTCCTCCCCCAGCTTCACAGAAGTACGTAAAGCCATCATGGGACTGAAGAACAACAAAAGCCCAGGCCTCGACGGGATCCCCGGAGAAGTCCTGAAGCACGGTGGATACCTTCTGCTACGCAGAATGCATCAGCTGATCACCACCATCTGGTCACTGGAAGTCATCCCGCAAGATTGGAAGGATGCCAACATCATCACAATCTATAAGCGTAAGGGTGACAAAGCAGACTGTGGTAATAGCAGAGGTATCTCCCTTCTATCCGCAGCTGGGAAAGTGCTTGCAAGGATCATGCTACATCGCCTAGCAACCCATGTAACAGAGAACATCCTGCCTGAATCCCAATGTGGCTTTAGGCGTGATCGCAGCACCGCGGACATGATCTTTGCTGTTAGACAGGTGCAGGAAAAATGCAGAGAACATCGCAAAGACCTGTACCTGGCATTCATTGATTTGTCCAAGGCCTTCGACACAGTTAACCGGGACTTGCTGTGGCAAGTACTTGGGAAGCTAGGTGTATCACCAAAGTTCAACAACATCCTGCGGCAGCTACATGACGGGATGCAGGCATGTGTGAGCAGCGGTGGCCAACAGTCCCCATTCTTCAGTGTGGACATGGGGGTCAAGCAAGGGTGTGTCCTAGCCCCAACCATCTTCAACATTTTCATCTCCACTGTCACCCTCTTGTCCCATAAATATCTGGACCCCGCAGATGGGATTCAGATACAGTACAGGCTGGATGGTAACCTTTTTAACATCCGTCGCCTCCAGGCCGTCACCAAACTCACCACCCAGCATATCCTGGAGCTACAGTATGCTGATGACTGTGCTCTACTTGCTCACTCACCAGAATCCCTTCAACGTGCACTAGATGTGGTCTCCTCCATTTATAGTGCCATTGGTCTTCAGATTAATGTAAGAAAAACACAAATATTAATGCAGGAGGTCAACCCCCAACCAGACGCGCCTATCTTCACCCTCGACGGGCATCCATTAGCCTCTGTCCCTCACTTCACTTATCTCGGTAGCACTCTGTCAACATCCTGCACCATCGATGATGACATCCAGGTCATACTTGCCAACCTTGAGCCCTCAGAAATAGGGAGATTTTTTTTTAAATTGTTGACGGGGGGGGGGGGGAATGGGGGATGCTATCAATAATTTTCGCCGACCTCGGGGGGGGGGGGGGGGGGTTGCAAACATCTTCTTATTTTTATTTTTTTTAAGACACTCTATTTAACGGTTTATTTAACGTATGTACCGCGGGTGTGCGTCTGCGTTAAAAGTAAAAGTAAATCCCCGTTCCCCGTTAACCATCCACGTAGATACACGCGTCAGATTTATAAAAATAAAAAAATAAAAAAACATTTAAAAACACGATATTGTCCGAAATCGGGAGAACTGCGGGAGATTATCGGGAGAGGACATTGAAAATCGGGAGTCTCCCGGGAAAATCGGGAGGGTTGGCAAGTATGATCCAGGTTCGCATTGGTCTGGCCTCTGCTGCCTTTGGAAGGCTAAGGTCCAGGGTTTTCCAGAACAGGAACCTCACCATCTCCACCAAGGCAGCTGTTTATAAGGCAGTCTACCTCTCCACACTGCTTTACGGTTCGGAAACCTGGACACCCTACCAGAGACACATCCACAGTCTAGAGGCCTTCCACATCCGCTGCCTTCAAAGGATCCTGGGTTTGTCCTGGGAAGACAGAGTGCCCTATATTCAAATATATGACCGGACCAACACACTCAGCATCACAGCGCTCCTTGGACAAAAACATCTGAGATGGGTTGGGCATGTGATCCGTATGCCAGCCCACCGTCTGCCTCGACAGATCCTATATGGTCAACTAGATGGTCACAGGTCTGTTGGGGGCCAGAAAAAACGATTCAAGGACCACATTAAAACCCTCCTGAAGAAGTGTGCCATCAACCCATCAGCACTGGAGTCCCTGGCTGTGGATCGTCACACCTGGAGCTCTATCTGCCACCGGGGAATCACTCATCTCCAGGAGAAGTTCACAGAGAGGAGAGTACAGCGGCGTGCACAGAGGCACCAACGTGACAAAGGTCCACCGACCACCACTGCTGCCTTCCCCTGCCCCTCCTGTGATAAAGTCTGCGGATCACGCATCGGCCTGAGCAGCCACCTGGCTATGCACAGGCGAAACCAACAACAATAATCAACTCAACATATTATTTTGGAGCAACGTCATCATCGACATCGATGGACTGCCATAAGCAAGTAAGTAAGTAAGTGTGCCCATTTGCCAGTAGCCTAAATATTTATAAAGAGCACAGTGTGTCTACGAGTGGTGTGAGTGCTAGTGTGTGTTGTGTGGTGTGTGGGGGTAGGCACGCTTACCTGTGGGTGGGGCCGGCTTTATCCGGCAGAATGGAGATACGGGGAGAGAAAAGGAACCCACAGACGGGCATAGCTTCTGTCAGTCGTGCTTGTGAAAATCATTGTTTTAAATGAATTGTACAAAATAAAAATTATTTTTACCTTTACTTAAAAACCTGGTCCGGATTCTGGCATGGGATTTGCCCGGTTTAAACCATAACAAACATTTTTGGCGTAGTCGGCAGGATCCGCCTCTATATACTCTCCATGTGTGCTCAATGGGTACCTAAGTTTAATGGGGGAGAGGGGACCGTAAAATTTAAGGAGTGGAAGGCTATGCTCAGGGCGCAGGCGCTGACAGAAGACCAGCAGGTGGACTTTGTGTTGGGGGCCCTGGAGGGAACAGCGCGGAGGGAAGTGTGGTTGCTGGGGGAATGGCAGACTATCAATGCCATGTGGAAGAAGTTGGTATGGCCAGCCAATGCCACTGCCAGTAGCCCGGCACTGTTCCTTCCAGTGCCAGGGGCATCAACTTGACCTCCGTGAGCTTCATTCCAGGTGGTGCAAGCAGGAGCCTGGCGGTGATGGGGAGAACGACATCCTGTTGCGTGACTAATTCCTGCTGGGGCTATAAGATGGGCCAATGAAGCGGGAGTTACAACGGCAGATTCGGCGTCAGGACAGCCTCACTTGCCGCACCAGGAGCTACAATACCAGCTAGCAGCCTTAGAGAGGACCCTGATCGCTGAGTTGAGACAACAGTGCGCTCCGGGCCCCGTTGCCCCCTCACCTGGGGGCACTGAGGCCTGAGGAGCTGTTAATAACTACCCTTATGTTCCCCTTTCAGATCAGCACTCGTTTCCTTATCGGTGGGATGAGAGAGGAAGGCCCATCTGTCATGAGTGTGGAGGAGCAGGACTTGTACAGCGGAGGTGCCTCACTTGTTGCCCTACTGGGGGTCCATTAAATGCTTACCCCCGGCTATGGTAGGGCATGTGGACGGGGCAAAAACGGACCCACAAGAAGAAAAGCAGCAGAGGAAAGGAGTGCTGGGTAGGTGCCCCCAGGTAGAGGTGGAGGTCGGGCAGAGGTTCGCGTGCTTATTGGACACCGGCTCACAGGTGACCTTGTTTAGCAAGAGGTACTACCGGCAGTGGTTGGGGGACAGGCCCATGCAGAATCCCACCGTCTTGGACCTGCGTGCGGCCAACGGTTTCCAGATCCCGTTTGTCAGCTATGCCGTTATGGACTTCGTTGTAGGGGGAGTGCACGTGCCAGGAAAAGGTGAGGTTATAGTGCGGGATGACTGTTTGGGCTCTGAATGGGGGGTGTTGGGGATGAACGTCATCCAGCACTGTTCGAGAGAAGTGATGTGGGGGGCGCAGCCTGGGGCTCTGACTTTTATGGCTAGCCGACAGGGGAAAGCGCGACGAGAGTGGGAGAGGGGGCGTTTGCGGTCTGCTATTGACTCCAGAACCGGTTCCCCATCCCGGGACAGTTAGGCAACGCCCGTCTTACCCGGAGACATCCAGTTGAGAGTCCGGCCCACTTGGAGGTAGTACGCTGGGCATAAGTGAGTGGTGGGGGCTTGGCTGAGGGGCAGTCTGGGCTGGCAGAGGGTGTGGAAGACAGAGTCGAGTGGGTGGCCCGGGGACTGGTTCGGGTGTGGGGAGGCCGGGTGCTATTGTGGATCACTAAAGTCCACCCTTTCCTCATCGAGTTGCCCAGGCGGCGCCTCCTGGCGACCATTGGTGGTATTGACCTCTCCCAGGTGCAAGGTGGCTGCGATATGGTGCTGCAGACCCCCAGCCCCGGAGAAGCGGTTGATGCAGCGGTGCCTGGGAGATCAGAACAAGTCATTTCTGATCTATCTTGACGACATTATTGTTTATTCCAGGCCCATTTGAAGCATCTGGAGGTGGTGTTTTGCCGGCTGGCCCAGCACGAATTGAAGTTGCAGCCCCAAAGTGTCAGTTTCTACAGCGGGAGGTGAAGTGCTTGCGGCATGTGATTGGGCTCATGGGAGTGGACCCGAAGAAGACGTTAAGAAACTGCGCGCTCCCCCGCCAGTAAAGATTCCGGCGTCTTTTACCTACTGTTAAATGCCCTGTAAAATTAACCCCAGTCCCCAGGTTAAAACAATCCCGTGCGAATTGACATGACGGTAAATATTCTGTTATTTCCTGTGAGAAATTCGTTTTCTCCTGGTTTTTCACGTAAGCACTTGAGGATGCCTTTAGTCGTCCTCTCTTCAGTCCAAGTGCAAGCCACAACTATTAGCCAACCTCTAAATTAAGTGCAATGTTACATTAAATAAAGACAGAAAGCAAATTAAAAATAAAAATAAAAAACAGGCTCAAAAGTAGGCTACAGTGGGGCAACGCTTATGGACTTGCACAACATGCTAAAAATTGTATTTTAACATAAAACAATATTATTGCAAAGGCTAAGAAATTTCTCAATATTAACTGTTAACTGTTTGAATTATGAAGTCAGTAAGCCAACACAATTTGATACTGAAAAACAAAACTCTTATTTGGCCTCTCCACTTCTGTTAACCTGCTTTCAGCTAGGGGTTACAATCTTGGCTTTCCATGCGTTAGGTCAGTGGTTCGATTCCTGCTTGGTACCAATGGCTAAGTACATTTTTGGCAAAATTATTGTGCAAATGATATGCTTCCTTTAATCTCCTTTTTACAGTAACAAACGCCTTTTTATTGCAAAGGTTAAGAAATTTAAAAGTATTAACTGTTCACTGTTTCACGTAAAAGGCCACCGACATAGTCCAGTAACTTACGATACTACCGACTAACGAAAGATTTACTGCAGGTCACGTTTACGCAGTTAGCTATGGGAACAAGTATCCATTTGTCAGACACAGAAAATAAAGTTTTCATGGTACAGAGCACGTTGTTGCAGTAATGAAAAAAAGTAAATTCATAACTGTGCCATTGGCTACATCGTCGCTAGTCTCAATCTCACACAAAAGCACCTCCCACTGCATTCTGACACTGTGCCACTGCCGTTCTCCCAGCAACCGCACCTCCTTCCACGGTGTTCCATGCAGGGCCCCCAGCACAAAGTCCGCCTGCTGCTCTTTTGTCAGCGCCTGTGCCCTGAGCATAGCCTGGACCTGTGCTTGCTTACGATCCCCTCCTCCCCACTAAATTTAGGTACTCATGGGGCGCACATAAACCATGGAAAAGCAAAACCAATACCACTGGCAAGACCAGGCCCCAGAGGGACCGCTGCACCCTGTCCTTTCATACTATCAGTATACTGCTGGAGAGTATATCTGGTAGATCCTGCTGACTAAGCCAAATTTGTAACGGGGGAAAACGGGCGAAACCCGTTCCCGAACCCCTGACCATGTTTTTTACAAGATCCACCACTCCCCAAGCAGTACACCAGCTAAAAAGTAAAAGGTAAAAATATTTTTATTTATACAAATTTCATTAAAATTGTATACATACAGTCAAGCCAGAAAGTCTGCACACCCCTTTCACCTTCTCCACGTTTTATTACATTACAGACTTATACTACAATAGATTGAGTTAATTTTTTGCCTCAAACATCTACACACAATAGCTAATAATGACGAAGTGAAAACAGGTTTTTATAAAATATGCAATTTTATTTTACTGACAAAAATAGGTTATTTAGGGGTTACATATCTGTACACACCCTTAGCCTAATACTTGGTTGCTGCACCTTTGGCAGCGATTACAGCTTCAAGGCGTCTTGGGAAAGAAGCTATGAGCTTGGCACACTTGTTTCTGGACATTTTTGCCCTTTCCTCTTGGCATATCCTTGCAAGCTCCGTCAGGTTGGATGGGGAGCTTTGGTACACAGCCATTTTCAGCTCTTTCCACAGATGTTCAATTGGATTCAGGTCTGGGCTCTGGCTGGGCCACTCAAAAACATGCACAGACTTTCTCCGAAGCCACTCCTTTGTTCTCTTGGCTGTGTACTTCGAGTCGTTGTCATGTTGGAAGGTAAACCTTCACCCCAGTCTGAGGTCCAGAGCGCTCTGGAGCAGGTTTTCTTCAAGGATCTTTGTGTACTTAGCTGCATTCATCTTTCCCTCTATCAGGACTAGTCGCCCCGTTCCTGCTGCTGAAAAACATCCCCACATCATGATGCCACTCTACCATAAAGGCCTGATTGGTGGAGTGCTGCCTGGATGGTTGATCTTCTGAAAGGTTCTCCCATCTCCACAAGGATACACTGGAGCTCTGTCAGAGTGACCCTCGGGTTCCTGCTCACCTTCCTGGCCAAGGCTCGTCTTCCCCGATTGCTCAATTTGGCCGGGTGGCCAGGTCTAGGAAGATTCTTGGTGGTTCCAAACTTCTTTCATTTACGAATGATGGTGGCCACTGTGCTCTTTGGGACCTGTAAAGCTGCAGAGATTTGTCCGTACCTTTCTCCAGATCTATGCCTTGACACAATCCTGTTTCTGAGGTCTGCAGATAATTCCTTTGACCCCATGGCTTGGAGTTTGCTCTGACATGCACTGTCAACTGTGGGACCCTATATAGGCAAATGTTGATTGTCCCCAATCATGTCCAATCAATTGAATTTATCACAAGTGGACTCCAATTAAGTTGTATAAACATCTCAAGCAGTATCAGTGGAAACAAAATGCACCTCAGCTCACTTTTGGGTGTCATATCAAAGGGTGTGCACACTTGTGTACACATGATATTTTACATTTAGATTTTTAATAAATTAGCAAGAATGTCTAAAAACCTGTTTTAACTTTGTCATTATGGGCTATTTTGTGTAGAATTTTGAGACCCCTCCCGCAGGTAAGCATGCCCGCCCCACACATAACACAATACACACACTTGCCACACAAACCACTCGTAAAGCTGTGCAAAAATAGATTTATATTTCTGGCGTGGGCACACACACACTCGTGACCACCACACCCTCAATAGCTCACCTTCAGAGGTCCACCTTCACACCGCACTGCTGGTAAAACTACCACACACAAAAAAAATACAAGCCGACCAGCAAAATAAAAATACACACACAACACAATGGGACACCTTCTCCATCCCTTGGTGGTCGCCAATGGGGTATCTGCCTGCCCCCCAATCGGACAAGCCTCGGGTCACAGTCCCTCTACTGTTAACCGCCGCCCTCGTCACACTCGCCGGTCTTGCCACGGGACACCAACTCTAGGCAGGGGAGAGAAGCGCTGCCGCTCAGTTCCCTGCTCACACCGGTCTAGGACCGGTGAAAACGCATTCCTTACGGTCTGGGGGAAGTGATCTCCCTCAGCAAAAGCTCCACACAATATCTCTGGTTCCACTGGCTCCGTCACACCGACTGGCTCTGCAGTTTGCCACCGATGCTGCTTGTCAATTCTGGGTGTAATGCAGTCTTCTCTTCGCGTGTTTCCACGGTTCCTGGCCGCTCCAGCTCTCCTGATATAGATTAAAGACAAATAAGGCCCTGATGGTATATACCCAAGGGTACTCAAGTAGTTAAGTGAGATCATCTATAAACCACTGGCAGGTATTTTTAGACGGTCTTTAGAAACTGGAGAAACACCAGACGACTGGAAGCAAGGTGATGTAATACTAATATATACGAAAGGAGACTGAACTGATCCAGGAAACTATAGGCTTGTCAGTTTAACCTGCATCACAAAATACTGGAATCTATCATCACAGACCAATTGGAATTATTTTTTTAAAATAACAACCTCTTAAGAGATAGCCAAAATGGTTTTTGCAGGGGAAGGTCATGCCAGACAAACCTTTTGGCATTTTTTGAGGAAGCCACCAAGTGTTTTGATTGTAACAAGGCTTATGATATTATATACCTAGATTTCCAAAAAGCATTTGATAAGGTACCACATGATAGATTCATTATCAAAATGAAGACAGTAGGAATTATAGGAAGCATTTCAGAATGGGTTCGGAACTGGCTACAGGGTAGAACACAAAGAGTAGTAGGGGGGATCTTATCTGAGCAGGGTATTGTGGGAAGTGGAGTCCCACAAGGATCAGTGTTGGGACCTCTGCTCTTCCTTATTTACATAAATGACCTTGACAGGGACATCAAAAGTACATTAGTTAAATTGGCTGATGATACAAAACTGGGAGGTTTAGCTAACAGTTTGGATGCTATTAAAGTAATCCAAGAAGGTTTTAAACAATCCAGAAGTGGGTGGAAACCTGGCAAATTAAATTCAACATAGCTAAATGTAGAATTTTACATGTGGAAAATAAAAACATAAAGCAATGCTACTTTATGGGAGAAACAAAATTGGAATGTGCTCAATTGCTCAAAGACTTAGGAGTAGTAGATGATCATAGCCTTTCAGGTTCTAGGCATTGTGCTGTAGCAGTAAAAATGGCTAACAGGATGCAAGGATATATAGCTAATAGTATTGAGTAAAATTCCAAGGAAGTTATGCTTATGTTATACAATACCTTTGTCAGACCACACTTAGAGTACTGTGTGCAGTTCTGGGCACCGCATTACACAAAAGATATAGAATCTCTGGAAAAGGTCCAAAGAAGGGCAACTAAGTTTGTGTAAGGATCTGAGATTTTGCCTGTTATTTGTATCTTTATTTTGTATTTATTGTTTATTCTTAGTTCGTATTCCGGCTTGTTTATTTTCCGGGTTTTCTTAGTTGTCTTGTGTCTGCTTGTTTACATTCGATCTGTCACTCCCTGTTTACGTCTCTGTACCTTTCCGGTGTTCTCATTGGTGTTCGGGTTCCCTCTTGCTTCTTACCTATCTCTGAGCAATTAGATTTACTAATTACCACTAACATACTAATGATAGATAAGATCTACTAACTCCATTAACAAACTAATTTGTATATACTTACTAATCATACTAACGGCAGGGGTGTGTGTATAGTTACTAATCTCACTAACATATTAGAGCGCACATTTTTCATGCTGTTCTTTCTCTGCTAATCATTCTCAGCTGCATCTGATCTCCTCTTCCTGTCATCTCACTCTATGCACGATTTCCTGAAACTCCAGGTCATCTGTCATTGTGTATGTTTGTAATCCAGTCCGCGTTTTCCCTAGTTGTCTCTGTGATTGTTTCATTGTTCCCTAATGTATTCTCATTGTTTCTCGTTTGGAGTCCCTCCCCCTCACACACCTGATTCCTCTTGTGTCATTAGTTACTTGTGCATTTAAGCCCTTTGTTACTTCCAGTCTGTGTCGGATTGTTGTATTTACTTTTCCTGTGCCTGCTACCTGTTTTTATGCCAGTGATCTGTTTCTGCTTCAGCGATACCCTTTTGAACTACTATTCTTTTGCCTTGCCCTTATCTGTCCAGTTTGCCTTTCCATTTTTGACCACGTTTGTATATCGACCATTCTCCTGCCTGATCCCTTTGTACTGCCTGAACTGATTCCCTGGTTTGTCGACTTCCTGCATTATCCCTCATTGCCCTATCGCCTGTCGTTCGTTCTGTACCTACCTACCTCTGATCACCTGGCTTGACCCCTGAACGGATTAAAGAACTCCTTGTGCCTAATCCTGTGGTCCGCGTCTGGGTCCTTACCACTACCGCAACGGAGAACGTAACAGTTTGTTCCTGGCATGAAAGATAAAAGTTATGAGGAAAAACTTAGGGGATACTTAATCTCTTTAAGCTTTGTAAAAGGAGACTTATGGGTGATTTTAAAATAGAGGCTTTAAATTCATAAAAGGGATTAATAAAGTGAACTACAGGATATTCTTCAGGTTGAGTTGTGGGCTGAATGGCCTGTTCTCATTAATTATGTACAGTATTAAGTTATGTAGGCTACATGTACTAAAACAAAGTAAACTTTACTTTAAACAAGTAAAAATGGACATGGTAACTCTGGTTTATATTTAGTAATACAATTTGAGCATGCTCTATTTCTAACAACGTTCTGTTTTAAAGCATGCACCCCCATCCCCCCCTCAAGTAAGTTGTAGTGTCATCTTTAGTCAAATTATTTGCTAAGAACCTCCGTACAGTCAGAGGTTCGTTACTTTTTTCTAATGTCCCACCGTTTTCATTCTTCTGCTCTGTAGTTTTCATTCATTGAGTCAAAAATCATGTATTTGAAGTGGTTTTTGAAGATATGAATCTGGACACAATCCGTAGGCTACTTGAAGTTAAAATATATATGTAACTGGAAAAACATCTTTATTAATGTTAATTAGCTACAACTGATATAACATAGCCTAAAGGCTAATAAGGAAAATATCAGCGCATAATGTCAGCTGTTGCTCTCAGCATAAAACAAGAGAAGCTTAACCTGTTGTCAGTGGAAGTGAGCAACACTGCCATAACTGTCCGTAGCTTATCGTGCTCAGCTGGGTAAGTAACTAGCTAACGTTACAAAACAATTTAATTGAACATCATTTTTATATTTATTCTTTACCTAACCTATGTGACATGGGCAATTTATTTGTTAATCTTTGCAATCAATCAACAATTGCTATGCGCAGGAGCGCTCTAATTGGCGGTTCAGCTAGGCACGTGCCCAATTGCCCATATTGTAGATCCCTGGGTTTTATAGTTGTATTAATCACATGTATGGCAAGTTTGCAGAACATTGTTGTTTGTTGAATGTGTGCAACACTTTGCATTAAAATTTTCCAAATAAAAATGTAAGCAAGTGAAAATGGAAAAGGAAAAGGAAAATGTGCGACTGAGTCGTGGAAATACCTGATTGACATGTTTGTTTTTGCTGCTCATTTGAATTTCCTGACTTTTCCTGTGGCTTTTATCCAAAACAAATCTAACTTAAAACATTTTTTTTGTCATAAATATAATATACACTGGAAAAGGCAATCAATGGGCAATGCAGGATGGATGGATGGAAGGCAGGATTGGCAAAAACTGAGATTAGGCCACTCACATTCATGATTTAGATTTAGACTTAGAATAGGAAAACATGAGACAGGCAATTGACTGTGTAATGACTCAATGATGATTATGTCACACGAGGTGTACCAAGCTATAAACAAGCTGTCTGATAACAAAGCAAATGGTCTAGATCATATTACTGCTGAACACCTTAAATATGCCAGTCCTCATGTCTTTTTATGTGGACCCTGAGTCTGTAATAAAAGTTTGATTGATTGGTACCAGAAATAATTTAAGCATGCGCTTTTCTACTATACACGGTAAGCGAAAGTGAGGATTTATGGGAAAGAATGAACGCACCAGGGAGGATGAGTTTTTTCCAGCCACACCGGCTATAAACAGTCGAAGATTTAATTTTGAAATTTCTATTGTGGTTATCCACTTTGCACTCCGTTACAGTAGGCGGCGGTATGCACGCATCAATCTGTAAATAACCCGCCATAACACCAAGCGAAAAAGTGTGAAATTATTTCGCAGTCCCCGCCCACTGTAAAGGGTGCCGCAGTAAAATGTGACGCGCACGCGCAACCAAGCTCCCTCTTTTGCTGGAAGGTAAGGGTTTGCACGGCGCGTGCACTTCTCCGCAGGGTACAAAACATAACCTAACGGTTTATTTATTCGCCAGACGTTGTTGAACAGAAACATTAAGTTGCGTAGAGTGTTAAGCAACGCGATTTGTCAGAAGTTCCTGTATTTGTCAGCGGTGTGACTTTAAGGCGGTAGGATGTAGGTTTCGCGTTTAGCTCCTTTCTGTCTGGTCTATTAAAAAGCCACGGGCCCTGTAGCGCCCTGGCTGCAACTGTATTGATCATATCGTTGCTAGCCGCTACTCGCTAGAAACAGACACGATATATATGAAAATATAACTCGACCTTCCATCCATCAGGAACATATACAATTATTTGGACAAAGTATTGGTTTTCTGTTCGTATTTATGTGGGAAACTTTTCAAACTTAATTTGCAGTTTTTTTCCAGACTGCCAGCACAGTTGACTAGTTAACGTTACGCTAACAAGCCAAGTTAGCTCCTTCGTTAGCTCACAATCTCTTGAATGAAATTGACAGTGCGGAAGCATTTTAATCACCTTAAATGCAGTTTTGGATTTTTTCCCCATGGGTACTAGCTACTATTGTACTTAATGTTATACTAAGCAAATTGCCAATTGACTAGGTAGCTAGCTATTAGTTTATTAGCTTCCATTGGCGAACTTAATAGTTGGGAGTGAGCCTGAGTAGCTAGCCAGCAATTTTTTTGGAAATCGTTTGAAAATTCTTAAAGATAACGTTATCTTAATCTAACGGTACAATCAACAGCGGCTCCATTGTCGCCGTCTTGTCGGCTAACGGAATGTACGTGTTCATGAAAGTTTTGTGTTGAACTTGGAAATGCGCTAGTTTGCTATAGCCAGGCCTCCGTTGCTAGCTTATTGTTAGCTAGCCAGCTACTTTCCGCTGTTCTGGCTAACTATCCAAGCCACTTAACTAAAGTAACTGAATGAAGCTGACGTAATTGAATTAACTGATTTAACTAATCTCTTCATTCCCATGGCAATGGACCCTGTGTAGCGACGTCTGGGTTCTGAACATGGTTTCTTCAGGTTTTGTGTACAACACGCGTGGTGGGCCTCTCGTGTGTGCAGCCGAGAACCATGATGCTGCAGGTTAGCAGATGTGTTCTGCCGTTTCCGTTTCCCGATCAAATATCAGCCGTAATGGGGACACGTGGACAGGGCGTGGGATCGAGGTAGCAGTCGTCCAATCGCACTTGAAATTAACTTAGTTCCCTCATTATTTTTCTTCTTTTTGAATTAAGTAGCGGTTAACTGATGGTTAGCATCACCGTTAAAGTGTGTGTAACACGCGTAGTCATTGACGCTGGAGCACTTCGATGTCATACTTGAAACCTTCACGTGAGAAACTAGCTTGTGAGGTGTTGAAAACAAACGTATCTTGGCAACGTCATGTAAAACGTCTACCCGGACTATTTGTAGGTTAAGCACGTTTATACAATGAGTCGTTTAAAATATTTTAAATGTATGCATCTATATACGTGCTGGTCTTGAAGCGTGTATTGCATGGTATTAACCACATGTTTTAAGGGGTGTATGGGAACTAAATTGGGACTAGGTTTCTGGCAAGTAATTCAAGAATATATGGTTCTTGAATTTGCAACTATTTAATGGCTATTTTGCACCTGGGCTTTTAATTAATACATTTTAGTAGCTTTTAATGACATGTACATAGGGTTTTATCCAAGACTGTTCCGTTAGTAGGTAAACCACAATAATGACAACTGTTTATGTTGGCTCTTCTAGCAGGACAGTTTACACACACACACAGCTGACCGAAGCAGAGTGTTTTTACCTCTAGTGGATTTTGCACATTCTGGTTTTCCAGTGCTCTTTGGGGAGTCTGTACAGTCTCAGGGCTGGGGGGTTGCACATTTGATGAAACTGGCACTCAATTTAAAGCCCGACCGATCCAGATTTTCGAGGGGTGGAGGGGGTGGGGGTTACCTATATGGCAGCCGATAGTGAATTTTTAAGCTTGAATGAAAATAGACCTTTTCTACGTGTATTGTGCACAGTTTTAGCGCTATGACTATGCAAAGGTACTCGGAAGACTTATTTCGTAAACAACTAACTTTATTACAAACAAAATAACATTAAATTATAACAACACAATTAACATCAGGCAATTTTAGAAATGAACACTGATCAAATAAAAAATAGAAATTAAATACATAGCAAAATAAACATCAGTAGCCTACTTTAAGTAATGTACTGACCA
Source organism: Ilyophis sp. 1 JC-2022 (assembly GCA_022702515.1). Classification (NCBI taxonomy): domain Eukaryota; kingdom Metazoa; phylum Chordata; class Actinopteri; order Anguilliformes; family Synaphobranchidae; genus Ilyophis; species Ilyophis sp. 1 JC-2022. The sequence goes on from CM040403.1 coordinate 79,931,123, forward strand.
TTTCAATAAATAAAATTAATAGGCTAAGTGCTACACATTTTATGACACAAATAAAAATGTTAGCACAGAAAAACTTGCTGTAGCTATTCATTGATGTGTGTTATTCCGTTCATTATTGTTTGATTGATAATTAAGAACTGGAAACAGGTTGGGAGTTAGCTATATCCATATAAAGCTCGTCTAAGATTACAGGAGGCCTATTTTACAGCCAATCGGCGCTTTCAGTCTGGTCGCATAACGTTGGTTAACAAGGGGGGAAAAGAGCAAAACTAAATGGCTCGTTCACCGGACGACGCATCAATTTAAAACCCCTCGGAGCTAGGATTGGAAAAGTTTAGAAAACCCTTAACTGGTTTTAGCCGTGAGTGTACACGTACAGGATCGGTTACCGAAACCTACCTGTAGAATGATTTTACTTGTCGTAAATAAAGAATGGTACTTCCACGTTTCGTGGGAATCTAACATTTTCGCAGTTAATTTGGCAGTTTAACTTTTGTGTTTATTTTATCATCATATGTTATCTCTATATTATGGCTACCGATTGTGGCTTAACTTGGACGGAGGAGACGCGTTGCATCTCCGTAAACACTTGGAAAGTGGCAAGTGATCTATGTTGTTTTTTAAATTCCAACTGTAACGTTGTGTCGATAGTTACCAAGCAATGCAGAAGATAAAATCCGCTATCAAGGAAACGTGCTGGGTGGAGCTCATTCTAGGTTTAGAAAACCACAGAACAGAACGCATTCTTTTTTTCTTTCTTCTTTTCTTTTAAGTCCATGTTTCAGACTTGGAAGGGTTCTGGGTTTTACTCAGTGCAGTTAGTCAGCCAACTTCGTAAGCTTTGTGAAACAGGCCCCAGGAGCTGTCATTCACTAGCTACCATTAGCTAGCTATTCAAAACAAACATTGTTGTCGTCATCACCTTAAATCGGTCACGTTAATCCCGTTAATTTATTCCATATGAAAATAAATGCCTGTTAGTTGAAATACGGGGGTGAATCTAAATGCACACAGTCCTAAATATATATGTTATATCTCAATCGGTAGCCTACTCATAAACTATAATGTTAGCTAAGTAAAAGCACAACAAGGTCTGTGGATGCATCTCACGTTACCGATAGCTGATTAGCTTGCCGATAACTTGCTAGCAGTGTGATCGGCAGTTTGCAAACATTTATTAAGACCGCAATTAAAGCTAGCGAAAACATATAGTTCTGGGGCGAGAACCACTAGATGGAGTGCTAGGAGCGCCTATGTGTAAGTAAGAAAAAATGCCTATATTGGTCGTTCATATCGGCCACATATCATACTTGACTACTGATGCACTATGGTCCAGAAATGGAAATATCGCCCGCGCTCTACTATCAACTCTACTCTCAATGCAGAGGTTTGAGCCTTTAGAGGCCTTCCAAGGAGCAGGAGTGTGTACTGGGCCGAACCGTTTTTTACGGTCTATGGCAGAACCTAGCGGCTGGGTTCAACTTATTGCGCTCTAGAACTGGGATTGTGAAGAAAGGCTGTGTCTTTACTGGACATCAAGGTGTTTCTGATCTTATTTGTAATGAAACCTAATCATTTACATGATCTGCCATTTTGGCTGCAATTTCTTGATGAGCTGACAGCTGAAGATTTGTCCCCATCTGAAATGGTTTGCCATTTGTCAAAGTTAATTAATTAATTAATCTGGTTTGGTGCATGTGGGGCTCATAAGCAGATTAATCCATGAAAATTCACAAAGCCCTGGATGCACCAGTACAGTCCATGTACAGTTTTCCTTCTCTCCTGACCTGGAGGGGTTGAAGTTGTTCAGTGCTGGGAGTGTTATTTTCATCCCATTTTAACAGGTTTTTGTCTCTTGTATACTCCTACAGTTCCCTGTGATTTGACCCACCATGTCAGACCCAGATCTTGATTTTACCAGTGGGGATGCTGGGGCTTCTGCCACCTTCCCCATGCAGTGCAGCGCCCTGCGTAAGAATGGCTACGTGGTTCTGAAGGGACGCCCCTGCAAGATTGTGGAAATGTCCACCTCCAAGACTGGCAAGCACGGACACGCCAAGGTAACGGGTCAGCACACTGGTCCGTCCAAAGCCGCGTTCGCTTTCAGGTGCCGCTTTACTTTAGCGTGGCGGTAGCTAACCGTGGTCCTGGAGAGCCACAGTGTCGGCTAGTTTTCTTAAAATCTGCAACTAATGTAGACTCCAGAAAACAGCACACGGTGTGTGAACCGTGTAATCGGCTGCTTTAATTGATCAGTTAAGTTCTGAGTAACAACAAAAACCAGCAGGCCTTCTTCTCTCAAGGGGTGCCTTCAGGAGGAAATCTTTTTAGTTTTATAATTATACATTCAATGCTTTGCTTAGTTTTATGGTTTCACAGCAATCTTTGAGATTGTGACTCAGGTCTGTAACCAAAAGCAACAAGTAATGCATTGAAGCAGCAGTGTTGTATTATGAAAATCGCATAAATGTAATTTGGCTTCATCAATGCGAGTGCTTCAAAGTATCACAGACATCAAAGAAAAGAACAGACCGGAAAAAAAATTTAAGGACGCGTGAAGAGCGGGTAAAATATACAATCAGTTTAATGTTTAACATTATGTTTAAAAAAAAAAAAGGTGGCTAAAATAATGTTTAAATGCTGCTCTGTGATTAGGATATTTAGGAGTTTCATTATCTAACGAAGATCGCAAACGTTAGTTGCTCTCTTAGGCTTGTTTCCTTGAATCGTATAGCCATGGTTTGTAGTGACGGTAGACTCCACTGCATTTGCAGGCTATCGTTCGTGTTGGGGACAGTTATCAGGACGGTCCCCATTCTTTCCGATCTCACATTTACATGGAAGGTGGCAAGCTCCTCTTATTACCTAAAGATGACATTACCATTAGGTAAGTTAGTTATTCGCTTTCCTGAGGTTACATAACCTAAACAAATCCATTCTTCTGCACGTTGGCACGCAGCCATTTGTAGTGAGAATCCCGCAAATCAAAACACTTTCATACTTGGAAGTTTGTTAGGCTACTAACCAAAGAGAGTCCGCAAACAAAAATGGCAAATATATTGAATCGTTGATCATTTCCGAAGACGGGTCACACAATGGTGCACTTACACGACTACATTTTCTATTGATTTTTAAATGATGGCAAATTAGTTTTAAAATAATGACATTGCCATTTTATATTTTTTTCCTCACGATGTGAGGAAAGAAGCTGTGTGGATTATTCTGACCGTTGGCAGACTTGTTAATCAAGGAAAATTTATGAAAATTGGCTGAGCCCAATGATCAGTTTAAAGGGAACTTGGTATAAATGGTGTTTTAGAGGGAAGTAACACCGGTGTCAAAAAAGTAGCACTGTGACAATGGCTCTCCCACAGGGATGCTCAAATTTGGCCCATGAGCGTGTTGAATATCTGGCCAGTAAGTGAATGAATAAATCAAGGAACTGTCATGCCAGAAATAACCAGCCCTACTACTGGCCTCAAAGGGCAGATTTCGGTATCCGTCCTCTACTGTATGACTGTGCTAGGATGGGCAGGCATGTTTCGTGCCAGAGGTGAGAAATTGTTGATGGAGGACTGGCATGTTTAGATTTTTGTTCCCACGTGTTAACCTGGGTGAATCGGCTGTACTCACAAGCACTAGCTCACTCGTAGACTGCAGCAATATAATTTTCTGTACCAGGATACAAATGGTGTTCAGTTGTGATATATGAGCTTATCAGGAATTTTAGCTGAAGTGTCAACTAAAGTGATTTTGCCAATTTAAATGTTAAGAATGTAAGTTTGTATGAAATTGCGCAACTCTTTTGTAAAATGTATTTATTTAAAAGCACTTGCTTTTTGTTTAAGACTAGAAGGTACGAGCGTCCTGCTGAGGCAGTGTTTGTCTCTGCAGGTCCACATGGTTGGGATTGACATTTTCACCAGCAAGAAGTATGAAGATATCTGTCCTTCTACCCACAACATGGATGTCCCCAACATCAAGAGAAATGACTTCCAGGTGAGATTGTGCTAGAAGCCAATGGCTTAGTTTGATAGAAGGGCGGGGCTCTTGGATTTACCACTTCAACATCCAGTAAAGAAAATTAACCAGGGAAAATTTCCCATCATGTCTGAAACCGTATTTGAACGTTCTGAACCCTGAATGAACAGTGATTGAAATGCATACTTTGTGTTTCTGCTAAAGACAGGGAAGTATTTTTTATTTATTTTTACATTGCATTCATGTAGTAGAACAATTAGCATTCACACGATTTCTAAGTAATAGACCTGGCTAACAATATGCACAGACCAGCAAGTGTATATGCATTTACATGTGTACATTTCACATTTCAACGTATCATGTGACATATCTTGACCAGCTCATCTTTTTAAAACCAGCAATAACAGCGAGTGGCTTCTGTACATCTTGCAGTGTAATGAGCTGTCCTGTCAATCACTGATTTGTAGGACATTATTAATACCTTGGTGACTGTAGCTAAACTTTGTAGATTGGTTGAAACCAGCAAGGCACTGACAGCCTAATGGTGTGTTGAAGTGCATCAACCCTTTCCCTCCTTCATTAATATAAAAATATGTGAACTGCGGAGGGAGAGTAAGCTTTTGCGAAGGGCTGTGCTGAGAAGTTGTCATACGCCATCTGTAGCACTGTACACCAGAAGAATGCAGAAAGACATGGTTTATATTACTGAGAGGATATTTACCATATTATGATAGCCTGCAACATTGGCTTGCTTTATGTTCAGGTTACTAGTTGATGTGCCAGAATGTTAAGCCAATTAACTGGAAATAGTTAAGGGACAGCACAGCTACCCATAAGAGAATACGTAATTAAACTAGAGCTATCTTTAAACGGTAGTTGACTACATTGAGCTATGTCATGAAAAAACATTAATTGGATCACCTACACTGGCCATGCCAGTTGGTGGCAAACACTAATGTAATTAATAACTTAACGGTTAATTTAGTTGCATGCTTTTTCAAGTTGATTTCCGGGATAAATGTTCAAGATGAGTTTCCATGAGCACACGTTCACCCGAACATTTCTGACACTGGCTCATTCACGATTTTGTGAATCCAAAGCGACGAATTCACAAAGCTAAAACACGATAGGTTTTTGCCTAAACTGCACTGAGAACCACTCCCTCCAAATGAGTTTATTTAAAACACTAACAGTGCCTTGCATTACTAAATAACATTGCGGCCTACTACCTTCATCCCACAAATGCACCTAAAGAATGGCGAGGTATGGCTATGGTAATTCACACTTCTCATGATGTGGTTTTCTCTGACTGGAGACCACTCCTGAGAGTAAAGAATCCGGGCTGGAAGCACTCACTGCATGCGTTCATTTTACCGGACCTTACTTTCACGCCAAGTGGCCAGAGTGCAGACATGTTCCACATTCCAACTCGAGACAGTTGTGTGGACCGATATATATTTTATTTTATTTGCTATTTTAAATTGATTTAAGAATCTGATCCTGTTTCCACTGTTAACACAGGGTCAAGTTACATTAAATAATTTAGGAAACATTGGGTAGTATTGCTTTGTAATAGCGCTTGTTTAATTTGTGTGAGTTAAGAGCCTATATTGTTTCTTGTAACTAATACTTTTAATGGCAGGCCTAAATTTTGCAAGTTTTAATGACTTGTAGATTGTGTTGTGTATGCGTGAGTAACTTTCCATTTTTGTAAGTTGAAAATTTTTTGTTGAACTAATTTATTCTTGTACTGTATTTGAGTAACTAATGAGAATGCATGTAACTATGCACCATAAGATAATTAAATCTAGTGCGAGACATACATACACACATACACACATACATACATACATACATACATGCAAACCCACATGCTATGGAACCTACTGGTCTCCAATGAGCGCCGGTCTCTTGTAAACACTTGGAGAGAGGTCACAGCAAATAGATGCCGGTCTCCAATAAACGCCGGATCGAAAATGGTTTACCATACGCTGGTTACCATTAACACAACAGCTAGCACAGCCAAAAAAGGTTGTCACACCAGAGGCATCGTGCAGACAAACATTCAAGGCAGGCACAAGAAAATAAAATGCCAAGGACAGACACATCCATATTAGGCTATCTGAACTACCGGTATATGGCGTGAAAGAAAGCAAGGTAGCCAGCCTACCATATGCATGTGTGATCTGATCATCTTCTTGCTAATGGGTGATTAATTGATACGATTTCAACTGCCAGCTAGCCATTAGCCATTTCAACTGGACAAGGGAGACATTGGCAAGCCATGAAGCTTGTTTAATGTTGCTGTGTAGCTAGCCAGCCAGCTGCATCAATTAAACAAACAGGCTATGTAGTTGGCTTCACCATGTTTTGGTGTAGAGTAACATTCCAGACTGAGCTCAGTGTGCTGTCTAGGATTAACAGCTGCAAATTGAGTCTGAAGTTTAATGACCTATCTTTTAGTCATGTCGCTATCTGAGTCATGAAACAATATTACTTGGGGTTTGCATGTGAAATGATAGAGAATGCTTTTCAGAAATATAAACAGGCTTCCCACAGAGATCATCCAGATGTAAAATAAATGGGGATATTTCTATTATTCATGAGCACACAAGCTAGTTTCCACACAAAACAAATGTTTTGAAAAAGCTGAATGGCTGAAATAGCATTACATGTGCAGTTAATGTCCAAAAGCATCACATGTCAATAGCATTACATGTGCACGTTGTTCATTTTGTGTGTGTATCCTGCAATTGGCCACTTTGATCAGACTTCTGATCAGATTTTTTGTGGGCCTGGGGCATTTGTGATGATTGAATCAGCAGGAAAATGAGAAGAATACAAAAATAACCCGTTAATGTTTTTAAGGGCTGAGAGTCTGTGGTCATTGTGGTTATTTCTGTCGGAAACCCTGACAAGTGGCAAACTCTCCGTGCTGTGCTAGGTATGGGGCGTGCTAATTTGTCAGATGGCATACCAATAAAAATGAGTAAAAATGTCCATAGTTCTTTCAACCAATTGTCAAAACAAGATGAGAGATGCACCACAGAAACCATCCATGTGATGGAGAAAATCACATGTCTTTAAATTGTATAAAACTCAGGGATGCCTATTTGGACAGGACTAGTAATAGCGGGACCCCTGTTTATTTTTATTTATTTTTTGGCTGATATTTTCAGGCTAAAGAGAAATTACGGGAATCTGTTGCTTTGGATAAGCAACAGATTCCCGCTTACTGCCAGCTGAGAGTGTGAGACCGGTAGGTGTTAAGCTGCATATTGTAGTTTGCACAAAGAAAATAATGAAGTTCAATTTTAGGCTGAAATTGAATGGGCACCTAAATTCCAGTGCCTGTAATAATTGGACCCGGGGGTGACATTTTAAAAGTTAAAGTTGAGACAGGCATTTAGAGCAGTGGGCAGACTGCGGCACAGTGCGTGTTTTTGCCATTTTGTTGATGCTGATCTGCATGACAATGTTTATTGCTGCAGCTGCTTGGTGTAAGTGTTTCTGTCCGGCTGATCTGCATTATGTTTGAATGCTCCTGTTCTATTTAATGCATTTCCTGTTCATGCTGATTCGCACCGAGTGCTTGATCTCCATATTCTCAGAGACCCAAATAATTTCCTGCTCGTAGATTTGCGCCTTGTATTCCACCAGTTTTTCCGTTTCCAGTATATTATGACATTTGATGCATATCCCGATCAAGCCCTTATGCTCTGCAGTGTTTTCTGTTTCTGGTGATCTGTACTGTGATGTGTGTTCTCTCTCTGCGCATGTCTATCGGTGATGTTTCCTGTCTCCGCTGATCTCCTTCACGTTTGTTTCCCTTTGCAGCTGATTGACATACATGATGGGTTTCTGTCTCTGCTCATGGACAACGGGGATATCCGTGAGGACCTCAGGATTCCAGAGGGTGAACTTGGCAAAGATATCGAAAGCAAATTCTCTAATGGGGACGATACACTGGTGAGTGTGCTGCTGTACAGTCTGCTAAAGCCAAGCTCACACTACATGACTTGTGCCCCGATTCTGACACATTTTGCAGTCCTATGATGGTCTTTTAAAAAAAACTCTGCAAGAAATCTTTGTTCCGTCGGCTAGAACGCTCCTTTGATGTGAGATGGTCAAAGACGGGATTATTTCTGTCGTGAACCAGTCTAGACCTCGTTGAGAGAGTCCACGATCATTTCAAACTGGTTTGATTTTGTCGGGAGTCCTGGCTGGCCTGTTCTGACGCATCATTCTACTAGAATGTCAACAGCCATGAACGAGCGCACAACAAATGCAATGAAAAACGGTTTGAAATGATCCATACTTCCGTAGCCTTGGCAACTGTGCGTGGAAATTTGACCCCTCGATTTAGTCCTGTATAAATCGTGTATAAATCATGTGATGTGTGACCCCCAAGTTATTCCGTCCTAAAATCGCCTATTGTGTGCTCTATTGCGCAGCGATTTTTTAAAGACAGTAATTTGACAGTCGTTTGATGTGAGCTGCTCTCCTTGGATGGGATTGTGTAAAGATTTAAGTTGTGTAGTGTGAGCTTGGCTTAAGTTGCAACCTCCCCACCGTTAAGTTGCAGCATTTGAAAAAATGTTTCTGCATCCAGGTAATTGCATGCACATTAGGGGTCGACCGATTTGGTTTTTCCAGGGCTGATACCAATTATTAGTAATGAAGTTGACCGTTAACCGATATATGGAGCGTATATACATTTGCAGTGAATATGAAAATTTTAGTGCCAAAATTTACAGTCGCATGAACTCCAACACAAAACGTCCTTTAAACACAGTGCCGTGAGTTTTTGCCCCCTTCCTGATTTCCTCTATTGTTGCATATTTCTCACACTGGATGTTTTAAGATCTTTAGACAAAATATAATATTGATTTTAGGGAACCTGAGTGAACAAATGACATTTGTTTTTTACTTATTTCATTTATTTAATGAACAAAAAATCCCAACACCCATTTCCGTGGTGTGAAAAAGTAATTGCCCCCTTACACTTAACTGCAGCCAATGTAGAATAAAGTAATCATCAGGAAAATTTGTCCGGAGAAACAACCCTTAAAGTGATTATTATTATCAATATTATATTTTGTCTAAAGATCTGAAAACGTCCAATGCAAGAAATATGCAACAATAGAGGAAATCAGGAATCACTAATCAAACAATTTGCTGAATAATCATCAAGACCAATATATTATGTAGCCTATAATGATTAAGAAATGACGACGACAAAGATAACTTGAGATTGTTTAACAAGGATCAGGCAATAATTTGAATGTGTTAAGAATGTAGCCTAATTCATTTTCACAACACTCAAATTAGTCAATGCGAGTTAAACATTGGAAAGCATATTTAAAGAGGACAGCCTCTTAAGTGTCTCGAACCGTTGAGCGCAACACATAATTAAGGCTTGAAAAACAACATTGAACATTTAAACATGGAGCATTTAAAGGTCAAAATCTTTGCATGATAACGTAATCATAAATGTGGATATAGAAAAATACAAGTTTATGATGCACAGATCAATAATGATATCTCAAAATAAATTGGTAGCCTAATAATTTACTTAGTGGTTTTGGTTATTAAGCGAATCAATTGTCTTAGACTTGTCGCATCTTAAAGTAGACGATTCTTAAAAATGAAGCCAAGTCAAGCCCTGATAATTTACGGACACAGAATGTAGCCTAGTTTATAGAGCTTCTAGCTAGTGTGTCAGTGTGAAAGCAACGCATTGGCTTGCTTACCATTCATGTAACAAGGCAGCTTGCTAACTGGGTGCAAATATCCAAATAACATATCCTAATATTATTTCCAATATAGGCCAACTACTGATATCATCCATACGTATCGCATTCAAGTAACATTAGCCAATCAGCTATGAGACTCAACGTTAGCTATTGGTAACAGTCACGTTCATGTAGCTTGCCAACTAGCCCATTTAGTGAAGGGCAAAAGATGTTGGGCAACAAAATTCACGGAGGTGAAAGAAATGGCTTTAAAGTCAGTGAAGCTGACGTCAAGTTTACTAAATCGAATTTACTATCAGCTAAGTTTAAAAACACCAATGACAAGAAGACAACGTTAGCTATCTAGTTGCATTAGCACTACACAAAAATATCACTGCACAAAACTTTGAAAAGAAACTATGAATGTTAGCTAACATTAGCTATCTTTTACTGCAACAGTGCCTTATGCAACTCGGTGCAGAAGAGATAAGCGACTGATTTTAAAACAATTTTTTTCTGCCTCAGTTGAATGAAATCTCTGATAATTGGGTATTGTTATCATAGAAATTGATTCTAATGATTGTGTGTTTATTGCAACTCCAGCATTCTCACCTCAGGTCCTCACCATTCAGCATCTCTCTGCGTTCCTCTCTCCCACCAGTTTTGCCAGATGCCTGAATTAATTTCTCCCCCAAAAGATTCTGAAAATCCCCCATCTTAAATTGAGCTCTATACATTTTTTTCATAATTTTCCCCCATATGTCCTTTTAAAATCCCCCATCTATCATTGACTCCCATATGTTTTTTCTTTAAAAATTCCTCTATGAATTGTTTTAATCCCCTAGTCTGGCAACCCTGTCTCCCACGTCTGTCCCACAGATAGCCAGAGTAGTGTTGATTGGCCATTTACTTGTGACGTATAACAAATCTGATAATGCTGCGGGACGAGCCAGCCTAAGTAGTAACCTTTCAGAGACAGGCGACTGAATCAGAGCATTATTATTTAATTGTATTTTAATCGGCAATCATATCAGAAAGAATTACGATGCCGTTAATTAGAAAAATTACTGATATCGGCCCCGATTTTCGGTCAGGCCGATAATCGGTCGAGCCCTAATGCACATGCCATGTCCCCTGCTCTTGTCCCAGAACAGCATAGCAAATAAAATGACAAATGAAATTACAATGCTGGTCTGTATTTGCACCAAAAGCCTTGTGAATGCCCTGTACTGCAGTGCCATTTTTCATAATTTCTGTGCTTAGTAAGGGGCCCTGTTCCTTGCTCAATATTACAGTAGGAATTGAACCTGCAGCAAGCTTGTTACAACCTTTTTAAGCGGCAACAGCTGTACACCACTGCCACCCGTAACCGCTGCACTCCATAACAGATATTATCCTTTTCTCTCTTTCCTGTAGGTCTCTGTGTTGTGCGCAATGGGGGAGGAGTGTGCCGTGGCCATCAAGGCTATGTCAACTAAATAGGACGAGACTTGGTTCTAAGGCTGAGACTTCTTATTCCACAAAACGTACATTTTGGTTCTAATTCTCACCAAAGCTATGGCCTTCACATACAACCTCAAATTTTTATTTTCTTTTTTCTTTTTTCTTTCTTTCTTCTAAAACATTGCTGGAAGTTTTATAACTGTCTCGTTGGCTGATTGGCATTGTGCCAAATCACTGAGGTTTTTTTTTTTTCCATTAAAAAAAAAAAATTTGACTTCATTCCTTTTAATTTTGCCTTCAAGGTGTTAGTCTTGGTACTCACATTCCTGAATGTTTAAAAAAAAATAAAAAAACACAAAAAAAAGGAAAATCATAATGGGATCCAATTTTGTAAGATTATTTTTTATATTTCTTAGACTGACTAGTGTGCAGAATTTATGCCTTTTTGGGGAAAATATGCATTTCAGTTGTTGAGAAGAGAGAGACGGGGGTGTGGAAAGACACTGTCCCTGCGGGTTGTTCTGCTCCAAACATGGTGAATGTTGGCAACGACCATTGGTCCTGAGAGCTGGCATCCTTGAACCGATTTATCTGTGGGGAGTGCAGGAATATCGGTTGTCAGCACTTAAAAGCGACCTTTTGGGAACTGCCAAAACATTTTGCCTCCTAAAATTTCAGTGATTATTTTATTCTTAAATGCCAGTGTCCTTTTCAGAAGCAAAGAAAGACGTGATGGCCATGCACGATTAGCACTGTACACGACGGCAGATCATTGGCTGTCATTTGGCAACATAAAAAAAAAAAGAATGTCGAAGCCTGTACGGGTCTCATCTTGGTAGGCTTCCCTGAGTGTTTTGTGGATGCCTCCTTGCGCGAGGGACTCAATCTGGGGAAGGGGCGTAAGTTGCAAACCTTTTTTTTCACTCGAGGCCTTTATCACCAACTGGAGAAAATAAATAAAAAGTGGAAAAATAAAATGGAAAATCTTTCTGGTTGCTTATTTCTTTTATTGTATTTATCATGCAGTTATATTAAAATGAGTTAAGACCTCCCCAGTGCACCTGTTTCTCTGTTTTTTTTTGCAAACCTTCCCCTATTATTCCCCCTTGACATGTGAGAACTTTGATCACTGCATTTGTCATTGGGAATTTTTCATGCATTAGGACCCAACCTTCCGAATGTACTGGTTGAACAATTCAAACGTCAGAGTTATATTAGAGAATATTTTGGATACCTGGCCACAAGACAAAGGGGTGTGGCTAATGGCTTAGTCATTTCTCTTAATCTCCTAAAATCCACTGGTTTTCCAAAAAATGAACATGAAAATGTGTCGGGGTTTGAAAAACCGAATGGCATGGGGACAGGGCCTTGACACGGTCCCTCTAACTTGTACGCTCTCATGCTTATTTTCTAAGCTTCTTTTGAAGGCTTAAGGTTGGGCCCTACCCCTTTTGGCGTTGTTACCAAAGGTTTTGTTGACCTGCTGTTCAACCGTCCTTTATCTACATGAGTGAGATCAGGAGTCGGGCAGTCGGTGCCTCCCCACCCCCTCATCAAGCACTTGATTTACCAAACATCTGCCATCCTAGGTGATATGGGGGTGGAGGGGAGGGGGACATGCCGGTTTTAACGGAACCCCTTGCATCACAGTCAAGCTTTGAAACATAAGATGTGAATTTTGCGTGTTGTGCTTAATCTGCAAGTTTACTTGGCAGTAGTTTGTGTATAAGGGAAGGAGCATCAAAGAAATAGAATAGTATTTCCTTGCTCATTTCCTTATACTTTCTCACTCTATTTAATGCATCTGGGGTGCTCTGGTCTGTAGTTCCTTTGCTGCCTGTGTGACTTTGATGTGCTGTTGTAAGTGTAGTAGCCAAGCACACCTTTCCAAGGTGCTCAATGATTGGGCATGTTTCAAATGTGGGCTGTGCGCCTACACTGAAGTCATGGCAGTTTTCCATTGCCTTGGTATGTTTTATTTGTTCCCATGTTTCATTTGGAAACTGTCGAACAGATATTTAATTGAGAAACTTTCCCGGAACCTCTTTTTGGAAAGGGCACTGATTTTATACAGTTTCTAAAAATGTTGCGTGTTGTGGGCGGAGCAAGAGTAACTCCATTGGGTTTGACTAATCCTGGCGCTTCCAACTGCACTCGTGCAAAGGTGATTTTCACTCATTACAACTGCAGTGTAATTATCTGTAAATATTTCTCAAAGTGTATTTGAATCTAAAATTGAGCTAGTTGCTTTCCCTTTTGCAGCATCTGTGATTTTCAGCTTTGGAATAGTTTTATTTTTCCTCCCGGAGGTCCATACTCATTCATCAACATGTTTACTGAATTGCCAAATATACTATGAGTCATCACCAGGGGAACTTTAAAAAGGTTAACTGCTACCACTTTAAGGGAAAAAATGAAGGAACGTGTTTTTAATTGATAGATTGGCTTGAACAAAACCCAACATACGCAGGGGTTTTCCATGACTCAGTCTGAGAAGGCCTGTATCGCTGATCTTTTAGCTGATTTTCATTTGGTTGACATCCCATCAAAATGAGGAGTTTGCTTTGCCCGTCAACAGGCAGATTCTCCTATAATCGTATCAGATGTGTCAAAAAAATTAATGTTCCATATTTTAGTTCTCAAAATATGAAATAAATGTGTATGGCCGCACTGGCTGTAGCCAGGTATCGGTAAAGTATGTTGGAATGACTGGCTGTATGCGGATCAGATAGATTGCAGATGCTTGGGGATGCACACCAAGGTTAACTTGTCAAACCATGAAGTGTACGATATATTGGCAGAACCTTTTCCCAGTAGCGGTGTTGAGTCTGACATTCTCTGGTGTTGAAAGAGCTGTCAACTTAATTGCATGAAAACCTTGATTAATAATTAGGTGTATAATTGCCTCAACACAAGCCATAGAACGGTCTGAATTTCTGTTCTATGAAGGCCTTGAGGAATGAGAATGGAAGTACAGATTCTTGGCTATGGTAAGAGAGGCAAAACAAAATCTCCTAGGATCACTGTTGGAGAATTACAGAGGAAAGCAGCATCTTGGGGTCATCACGTTTCCAAAACTAAGATTAGACGTCACCTCCATGCCAACATTATTTTGAAGGCATGCCAGAAAAAAGCCTTTCCTGTCGTTTCACCACAAACGTAAGCGTCTGGAGTTTGCTAAACACTACTGGAACTTGGACTGGAACCATGTTCTATGGTCAGATGAAACTAAAATTGAGCATTTTGGCAACCAACACTCAAGGTGGGTTTGGCGTAAAAAGAAGGATGGCTATACCGAAAGTAACCACTGAAGTATGGTGGACGTTTTGTGATGGGCTGTTTTTACTCCAAAGGCCCTGGGAACCTTGTTGGGATACATGGCATCATGAATTCCATGAAATACCAGGAAATTTTAAATATATATAAATAAATATGCAAATATGGCTGCCTCTGTCAGGAAACTAAAACTGGGTCGTCGTTGGATCTTCCAGCAGGACAATGATCCAAAACATACGTCCAAATCAACACAAAAATGGTTAACTGAACACAAAATCAAGCTGCTGTCATGGCCATCTCAGTCCCCTGACCTAAACCCCATTGAAAACCTGTGGGCTGAGCTGAAGAGGAGAGTGCACAAGAGAAGACCTAGGACTCTGGATGATCGGGAGAGATTCTGTAAAGAGGAATGGTCTCAGATTCCTTGCTCTGCATTCTCCAACCTTATTAGATGTTACAGGAAAAGACTCGGTGCTGTTTTACTGGCAAAGGGAGGTTGTACAAAGTATTAAATGCAGGGGTGCCAATAATTGTGGCATGTGATTTTGTTAAAAATAATTATTTCTTGAGGGATTTTTTTTCTCAGAATAAATTTACTTCAATTAAAGGTTGGATTTTTCAAAAAAAATTCAGTGTGAGATTAAGCTAATTCACGAAACGGTGAATATTTTATAACCCTTTTTACTCATCTTTACCAGGGGTTCCAATAATTGTGGAGAGGACTGTATATAAATGGGGGAAAGTGAACATGAGCTGCTTTTGATATTGTACAAGAAACGAAACGGCCTACTAGTTACCCTGCCGGACTTTAAAATCCTCACATGGCTCCCCGTCCTTAAACTGAGAAACTGAACTGGATTTAGGAACTTGGGGGTTATCATTGCACATCATTGTTATGATATGAATATTTTCTGGCAAGCACATAAAAAGCCTCTAATCTGTTAGGCTGTTGGTCCAGCTTTTTCTCAGTATGGCCCTGTTGACTCTCTTTCTCCTAGCCAGTGCTTGTCTCGTTAGTCTGACTCACAGGGCTGTGCACTACCCCTCCCTACTCCTTTCTGTTAAAAATAAACCACCCTCCTAGTTTGCCAGCTCACTTGTGCTTGTGTCTAAGCGTACACGTGCACACATGCATGCTGGGGAAGGCAGTTGTACCCATTTGCACAAAGAAAAATTTTGGTCTCCATATGTGAGTGGTTGATGTCACTAAAAGATGTAGCGAATTCCTGAAGCATTTTTACATATAAAGTGAGAGATCGGAAATTCACTTAGAGAGTGAAGAGGGAGGAGATGTGCAAGTAAGCTTTTATTCACTGCGGATGAGGAGAGAGGGACAAGTCAAAGCAACAGTGAACGAGGGACTGTTTGACTAGCGACCTTCACTCCTCAAATGTGTCCGCCTGTGCATTTAGTTTTCTCCCACAGGCAAACAAGCCATATTCTTTTTTCTGGCGGGGGGGGAGAGAAAGGAGACAGGCTTTGTGTGCAGGCCCTGGTCTGATCGCCGTACTCTCCGGTTTCTCCTGGGAGCTGGGCGCTGGCAGCGGGCCCAGAAAGCGCAGCCGATGATGGCGAGCATTCGAGCGTGCGCTGTGGTCCAGGACTGCAGTAAAATG
The DNA here is from genome assembly GCA_022702515.1 of Ilyophis sp. 1 JC-2022. Lineage (NCBI taxonomy): Eukaryota > Metazoa > Chordata > Actinopteri > Anguilliformes > Synaphobranchidae > Ilyophis > Ilyophis sp. 1 JC-2022. The sequence goes on from CM040403.1 coordinate 79,947,174, forward strand.
ACGCGGTGACTTGTGCAATTCATTACCTTTATATTAATGTATTTATCAAATTAACCTTAAATCTGTGGGTTTGGGATTTGTACTTGTGGAGGGCAGGGACGGAAGGTTGCTTATCTCCCTTGACCAGTTTGCAGAATAGTTTTTTAAAACGTTTACATTGGCAATGTTTATTTTCCTCTCTTTTGATCCTAGCTGTGCTCTGTGGGCTTATGGGGACTTTCTGGGATGTGTCGAGATCTAAACTGAATGGAACACGGGGCTGCCAGGAACCACCATATGTCCCGAAACACCTGACATGTATCTGGTACTTACTGCACCTCATTCAAAGTAAAAAAGAGAAAGGGTATTTTGTATAATGGCAGGTATACAGCTTCTTCGCCAGATCTTACCAGCAGCTGTAGTGCTTACTTCCCCCTCTAGCATTATCCAGCTGCCACGCACGCCCACGTGCTGCAGAAGGTTCTGTGGTTTGGTGATGTGTCATGAGCTCGCAGTGTGAGGCTGAGGGGGGTGGCTGGTCTGGCTGGCCCAACAGGATTTTCCCTTCATGAATTTGCTCTCGGCGCTCAACTTGGGTTGCCATGACAATGGGATAACTGCAGTAGGCAAAAGAGGTAGGGAACCAAAACCCGATTCAAGGAAATCCAGCATCTTTACATTGCTAAGCTCAACTAAGAACTCTAATTAACAGTTATTTTAAACAGGTTTTGTTGGTCAAAGTTAATTGGTGTGCACGTGCATGCATCTGTGGGTGTGGTTTGGTTTTTCTTTCTTCCTCTGCCCATTCATGCCATGAGTCACTCCTGCACGAGTGTAGAAAAAGTTTTTAAAAAATGCCTTTGACATCACATCTTTGGATTACAAGACATGGGCAAAATATCAGCAATTAGACATAATTGCTGTAACTGAACAAAACATGACAAAATTCGGGCTCATTTATAAGGCGTCTTTATATCGCCCAACTAGTTCCAGGACTTTCAGCCAGAGGTCAGTTACATTCATTTATAAAAGCTGCATGTGAGTTTTAATCTTCCTTTTTCAAGTAACAGGAAGTCTCACTGTAAGAAAGTAGATAATTTAGTGATTAACTTGTCCTAGATCATGTTGTAGGGTTTCCGGACTTCAAAAACTCAAAATGGGCAAAGTAAATAAATATAAAACAGAGTTTAACTGACTTCACCATCCAAAGACAGAACCATTTCTTTTGTATCACTGTTCATAGTCTCTCAAGGTTTGTTAGTTAGATTATAGCTGTTTATAGTGTTTTTTTAATGAATGTATTATTTGCCGTAGTTCGTGTGTGCTTTAAAACGATTCATTTTGGTGAGCTCTGCATATCTGGCAGCAGAGTGAAGGTTTGAGGCTTGTTTGATACCTCAGACCCTTAATGACTTACAGCCATTTTGCCAACCATGTATTCCATCCTGTTCCAGCATGATTTACAGCTAAATCTAGTCCCACCCCCCAATTCCCATAAGAATCCATTCAGATGCAGAGAGGTTATAGTATCGCTTGTAGGAGTACCAGAAAATAAGATATCAAAAGTTTTTTGATATTCTTGGGTCACAGACATCAGGAAGTCATGGTATGCAAAGGATATGCGACCAAATATTAAAAATGATTACTTTATTCTACATTATGTTAAACTTTCCTATATTTTTTGATGCCCAAAAATGGGGGGGGGGGGGGGGCCAAAAGGTGCAATATTTTTTGTCACTCATTTCAGAAAGTGAAACTCATATATTATATAGATTCATTACACATATAGTGAAATATTTCAAGCCTTTATTTCTTGTAATTTTGATGATTATGGTTTACAGCTAATGAAAACCCAAATTCAGTGTCTCAGAAAATTAGAATATTGTGAAAAAGTTCAATATTGGAAACTCATGGTGTCACACTAATCAGCTAATTAACTCAAAACACCTACAAAGGTTTCCTGAGCCTTTAAATGGTCTCTCAGTCTGGTTCAGTAGGCTACACAATCATGGGGAAGACTGCTGACTTGACAGATGTCCAGAAGACAGTCATTGACACCCTCCACAAGGAGGGTAAGCCACAAAAGGTCATTGCTAAAGAAGCTGGTTGTTCACAGAGTGCTGTATCCAAGCATATTCATAGAAAGTTGAGTGGAAGGAAAAAGTGTGGTAGGAAAAGGTGCACAAGCAACAGGGATAACCGCAGCCTTGAGAGGATTGTCAAGCAGCTGTGGGCGGCTGTGGCTCAGGAGGTAGAGCGGGTCGTCTGCTGATCGCAGGGTTGGCGGTTCGATCCCCAGCTCCTCCTGTCCATATGTCGAAGTGTCCTTGGGCAAGACACTGAACCCCAAATTGCTCCCAATGAGCAGGCTAGCACCTTGCATGGTGGCTGCTGCCATTGGTGTGTGAACGGGTGAGTGAGAGGCCATTGTAAAGCGCTTTGGATAAAGGCGCTATATAAGTGCAGTCCAAAAAAAAGCAAAATCCATTCAAGAATTTGGGGGAGCTTCACAAGGAGTGGACTGAGGCTGGAGTCAGTGCATCAAGAGCCACCACGCACAGACGAATCCAGGACATGGGCTATAAATATCGCATTCCCCTTGTCAAGCCACTCCTGAACCAGAGACAACATCAGAGGCATCTTACCTGGGCTAAGGAGAAAAAGAACTGGACTGTTGCTCAGTGGTCCAAAGTCCTCTTTTCAGATGAAAGTAAATTTTGCATTTCATTTGGAAATCAAGGTCCCAGAGTCTGGAGGAAGAGTGGAGAGGCACAGAATCCACGTTGCTTGAAGTCCAGTGTGAAGTTTCCACAGTCAGTGATGATTTGGGGTGCCATGTCATCTGCTGGTGTTGGTCCACTGTGTTTTCTGAAGTCCACAGTCAACGCAGCCATCTATCAGGAAATTTTAGAGCACTTCATGCTTCCTTCTGTTGATAAGCTTTATGGAGATGCTGATTTCATTTTCCAGCAGGACTTGGCACCTGCCCACACTGCCAAAAGTACCAAAAGCTGTTTCAATGACTATGGTATTACTGTGCTTGATTGGCCAGATTCTCTATGGGGTATTGTCAAGAGGAAGATGAGAGACACCAGACCCAACAATGCAGATGGCCTGAAGGCCGCTATCAATGCAACCCGGGCTTCATTACACCTCAGCAGTGCCACAGGCTGATTGCCTCCATGACACGCCGCATTGATGCAGTAATTCATGCAAAAGGAGCCCCAACCAAGTATTGAGTGCATAGAAATGAACATACTTTTCAGAAGGCTGACATTTCTGTTTAAAATATGCTTTTTTATTGATCTTATGTAATATTCTAATTTTCTGAGACACTGAATTTGGGTTTTCATTAGCTGTAATCCATAATCATCAAAATTACAAGAAATAAAGGCTTGAAATATTTCACTCTATGTGTAATGAATCTATATAATATATGAGTTTCACTTTCTGACATGAGTGACAAAAAATATTGTACTTTTTCACGATATTCAAGTTTTTTGAGCTGCACCTGTATGTACAAAAGGTTTTATAATTTCTAAACAGTTCATCCGAAATGGATAAAAAATACCCTCAAATTAAAGCTGACAGTCTGCACTGCAACCTTATTGTCATTGTATCCTTGCAAACTCAAAAGTGCTAGAGTACAGAACCAAAATAACAATGAGATAATCAATGTTATTCACTTCACCTGTCAGTGGTTTTAATGTTGTGGCTGATCGGTGTATATCTTGGCATATTTCATTCAAGATTCTTTGCTATGTTGTTATTCTGAAATATACAACATATTGTTCTCAACCATGCTCAGCCAATAAACATTAGGTAGCCATGCCTTTGCTCACAACAACATCGGACTTTTACTACATCGGACAAGTTCAGATTATTGTTGCCAACAAACAGCTAGGGACAGTGCAAGACTCAGTTCCTGGCCAGCAGAAACCAGGCGAGCACAAGGGAGCCCATTTGGTTCTGTGGCAGAGTTAGCCCATGAGCTAGGAAGGGAGGCATATACAAAATACTTAAGTCTCACATGCAGCCAATGTGGGTCCCCAGACAGTGAGTCCTGACAGCCCTAATGGGGAGATGTCTGGTGGACTAACACCTACTTGTGAGATTCACAGGTAGAAATACGAGTCGATTGTAGTGAGTACCCACTCCAGAAGGGCAGAAACATATGAAGCCACCGCATGTTTCCCTGTATCCGAGGCTCTAGCTCTCTCGGCTGGAGCGTCTGAAGTGGGGTGCTCTTCCACGGGCTTCAGCGCTGCTTCCTTTTCTCCTGGGCTCCTTGTGGATTCTTTTCCGCAGGGAAAAAATGCTGAGCCCATGTTTTTGAAGAAACTGAGTGCAGCGTTTGTTGCATAGCTGGCTCGCTCGACTGGCTTCTGGAGTGGGGAGGGCAAGAGCGTTAGGTGCCTTTGAAGGGGAGTCCATTCTTCACCTGAATTTTTTGAAGCGGATGATGGCATCTGAACAAGCCCTTTTCTGAAAGCAGAGCTTTCAAAGACGCCCCTTACCTGTCTCCCATGTCTCTTGTGTCATGACGGACTACCCCACAATATGCACTGCAACTACACTGCAAAAAAGTATTTCAGATGAGGCGAGACGGATTTATTCTTTTCAAGATTTGCCAATGGGGTAAGAAAAGTAAAAAGTAACTTAAAAAAAGCTAATATTTTTTACTTGAGAGAAAAAATAAGATTTCAAGTCTAAAACATTTTTTAAGACAGACTTTGTTTTGCAGTGTAGCGATGCTGCTTGAGCCTGGTGGAGAATAGAACTGTTTGTCCAGCAAAGCTTGAAAACATCTTCCTCAGCTCCCTGAGCAGCATAAGACTTATTAGTGAGGGAGGCAGTGATCCGATCCTAGTGGTTAGGGAGCTTGGGGTGTTTATTAGACCAGTGGGACACCAGTGGAATAAGGACAGGTAGAGCGTGAAGCAGTCCTCCAGTCTGGGGGCGCTGTTGATAATGTGAGCCTGTGTCCCAAAGTTTTATCAAAAATACAGTGAGCACCATAATTAATTGGACAGTGACACATTTTTTGTTATTTTGGTTCTGTGCTCTAGCACTTTGAGTTTGAAAGTTGGCTAAATGGCTCTAAATAACTTGAAGGGTTTCTTCTCTTGACTTATTTTTCCATAGAATTCAATAGAAAAATATGTCAGAAGAAACAACCCTTAAAGTGATCCATCCATATCTACTGCATATCTGGCAGCAGAGAGATGGTTTGAGGCTTGTTTGATACAGTATTAGAAAAAACCCTCATTTCAATTTCTTAAATTGACATGTTATATTAGTGTTATATGAGAATAAGGATCTGTTTAAATTATCCAACAAAAGCCAGAGATAAGAGACTGAAGAAGGGCATGCAATTTGGGCCTTCTCACTTGCAGAGGAGCTGGCCCCCCAGCACAATAAATACCAGTCTGTAACAGAGCTGTATGCCACTTCTCTGAACCGGTGGCTGTAGGCTGGACAACATATACCTCTTAAAGTGTCTAAACGGAAGTACAGGAAGTACAGGGCTACAGGAAGTTCCGGTATAGCGGCCCCAGCGAAACAAATAACAAAGCAGACGCTATTAAATCTCGAACGAAGAAGAAGCGAACGCTGAAGGTTTGTTAAAAAAAAAATGGAGTTATCATCGGAAATTTTTGACAAAACAATTACTAGTAAAACGTTCCATTTTTTGGGTATCATGAGATGGATGTTAGGTTGGACGAGACGGTGATAACGAGGTTGTTTCTGGGGGGGGGATACATTTTCATGAACACCGTGTCGTGATTGGTCAAAATACTTTCCGTTCGGAGACAGCTTCCAGGGGAAGTACATACACCGGAAATCCTACCCTGTAGACACTTTCGGCAGTAGTTCTTTTCCAGGCTTTATCTCCTCGTGAGACAGAGATAAAACTGGGAATGAGGTTAGGTGGCTGCAGTAGCAGCTCTTATATCAGTGGTTGCACAACATTCTTTAAGCTCTCTCAAAAGTGTTGGTGGAGAAGGCATGATCATTTGCTTTTCAGTAACTTGGAAATTCAGTTGCTCTACGGTAGTCACCAACTATACCCTATAAGAGAAGATCTTACTTTGCTGTAAGGTTATGCATCTCCATTATGGAATTATTCTCTGTACATTGTATCTTCTCTCTAAAAATGATTTCTGTGTCCCAATTAATCCTAATGTCTCTTAACACACCACTGGCAAATAAGACACTATTTCAGTGTGCTCACAACAGTGAGCAGTAAATTCTGCTAGCGAAGGAAAAACGAGTATCTTAATTACCCTTCATCTTAGGCCTAAATTCAATCAACATTTGTACTTAACACTGACTTACAATTAAATGCAAATATGCATTTTGTTTCTTAAAAACATAATTTGGTGATCTCACCAAACTGAGTTTGTAGAAGAATGCATTTGTCTCTAAGTCAAAGTTAAGGACAAATGTTGATTGAATACAGGCCTTCAATACGAAGATGAAGAGGTGATCACTCATCCTAGTATCATTGGACAAAAAGGAGTAAGACTGTGTACTGCTTATAATGTATATGCATGCTGTCTTTCAAAGACAATAGGGGAAGATGTAAAGAAGCGGTATCTGCTTTGAAATACAGGTCAGGCCGCAAGAGAAAAGAAAGAGTAGAAAAAGAGATTAAATTATTAGATAAGCAGCTTGCTGTAAATATACAATTTAAATTATGTCTAAAATATAATATTGTGCTGTTACAATAAATGGAAGAAAATTATAAAAATGTAAAAATAATAAGTAATTTCTATAGTCAGTTAACCAAATGAGCCAGATGGGTGTAATGTGCACTCTTTCCCCTCATAGCATTCTCTGGGCTTGGTTCCACATTGCCATCAGCTGGACATGCAGGGTGGGACCTTTTCTCTCCTTATGCTGGCAGTATTATGAGGCACTGTGTATGCAACCGTAATGTCACAGGCTCTGTCTGGTGCCACTCTAAGCCAATTAAAGAACTGAAATCTTGCCTTCAGTTGTCCAGTTCAATGTAGCCTCTAGTCCTTGAAAGAGCCACATTGAAGCAGGTATGAGGTCACGAAGAAGGGGTCACATGCATAGACCCAGTCATCAGTTAGGATCCCATCATAATGTACTGAACCAGTCCAGATCAGTACACTAAATACATTTTTAATTAATGGTTTTGAGCCCGGTAGGCTACTAAAATATTTTCTTTACTTTGATCAAACTTCTGGTGCAAAGTAGACTGAAAATGTTCTGAAATCATCCTGATGATGTTTCCTTCAATGTTTAAAATGAGGCTGTTAAGTTGTTAATCATCTGGGAATGATTGACGTGAGGACATGTATTACATACAGTCAGGTCCAGAATTATTGGCACCCTGAATAAAAATGCAAAAAAAGACAAGAAAAGAAATAACACCATTACTGAGATATATTATAATTTCCCACATGGAATATATTGTACTTTATTAATGATTCAATGGAATCAACCAAAATAACACATTTTATTTCCAGAAATAAGGTTTCACAATTATTAGCACCCCTGTGGTTAGTATATGGTATAGCCTCCCCTTGCAAGGATAACAGCACTGAATCTTTTCCTATAATGTTTGTTAAAGATGGAGAACACATTTTGAGGGATTTTGAAGCATTCCTCCATGCAGAACCTTTCATGATGCTTGATATCCTTAGATTTGCACTTACGGACTTCCCTTCTCAAATCAGACCACAGGTTTTCCAATAGGGTTTCCGGGGTAAATCACCACTCACTGTAACAATATAATGCTTGAACAAAGCTAATAAAACACAAAAAGTTGAATAAAACAATAAACAAAGAAAATGTGCTGAACAGGCCCAGGTCCTTTCTAGAAAGCAGGTTTCTGTGACATATGGTATCATCACTGCCATTGCACAGCACCTTAATCTAGGGCTGTGGAGTGCTGATGCTATCTGAGAGGCAGCCAAACACATCAAGGCATCAAGCAGGTGGAAGGGACTCTAAGTGTGAAGCCATGTCTCCTGTTGCTTCAGTTATTATCCAGATCCATCCACCATCAGCTGCATTAGAACAGAACTGGTCCCTGTTTGGTGGAACATACAGCAGAGTGTCCAACAGGCTGACAAACGACAGTTAGCTGGCTATTCAATCAATCTTGAAACTCTTTGAGCCCATCAAAGATGACACCACACAAATTGAATCTGAGGAGGATTGTCCAGATTCTTCAGAGTCTCTTTCTGAAGATGAAGCTAGCTGTGATTCAAATAAAGAATTAACCTACGTCAAGCAAGTCAAGTTATAATTTTTGTTTAACCTTACTTTCGTATTAGGAATAACCTGCTTTTTGAACTTCCCAGTCTTTTTTTTGCCCCTGTCCCAACTTTTTTGGAGCGCGTTGCAGGCATCAAATTTGGAATTAGCGTATATTTACAGAAATCAATAAAGTTGATAAGGTAAAACATTAAATATATATTTTTTGTACTGTTTTAAATTAAATATATGTAAAAGATAATTTACAAATCACTGCTTTCTGCTTTTATGTGCATTTTACATACTGTCCAACTTTTTGGAATTGGGGTTGTAAAATAAGGTTAAATAAGGCCTATCTAATTTTCTGTCTTAGATGGAAGGAAATTGCTAAATTATATTTTTGCATTTATGTTTTCTTATTTAATATTTAATATTAACAACAGCCAAGTCTCAGCCTCCTGGCAGAGGTAACCAGGTTTTGGCAAAAATGTGCTGCTACTTGGTGGAATTCATTATGTCACTGATCTTAACAAGAACCCCCCAGACCAATAGCACCAAAATAACCCAAACGGATCAATGCTGCACCAGCATATTTGCAGTAGATATGAGGTGCTTTTCTTTGTATTCAGCCCTCATTTGACCCCAAACATGCCGATGGACGGAGTATACTCTTTGCTCTCATCTGACCATAGTCCAGTCATAGTTCCAATGACATTTGGCAAAGTCTTGATGCTTGCATTTGTTGGTGTGACTTTTGGTACTGCTTTTGCATTTTGTGGTTAACTTTAAGTCTTGGTGACCCAAGATGCAACTAGTGTTGCCCTACCAGTGCTTAGTGGTATTGTCTTAGCCATTTATACATTTTTTGTGTACAACAAGAGGATGTACAACAAAAATTTTTTGTTTTTCTTTCATGCACGCTTTGAATAGATGAATGAATTACTTTGGCAGAATACTTTGATTCTGGTCTGAACACCCCGGATTGGTGACCTGTCCAGGATGTATTCCTGCCTCTCGCCCAATGCATGCTGGGATAAATTGACAAATAAATAAATTACAAAAAATTTATTAATGTATAATACATTGTAGAATAAAAGATATTTTTCAAAGATATGGTGTAACTGCTGTTTTTGTTGGTTTCATGTGAGCCAATTGACATGTAATTGTAGAGTTTTTCGGTCAAAGTGTATTGAAAATAAGTGTAATGTGTAATGAAATAAGCATTTATTTCAGTTTCATTTTTGAGTGTCTCTGTCTCTTTCGTTTGGCTTACCTCTCCAAGAACCAGTAGCTTGAACGAGGCTTGTCATGATGCCTATCAATGGATTAAAGCCTTCTTTCTTCACTTTTATCTAAATCCACTCTTGTTGTATATTTACCTCTTCATCAGCACTATCATCTGGTCAAAGCCTATTGAAAACCTTATCAGCCAATGGCAGTGCTGGAAAGTACTGACTCCGCCTCCTCCCAACCAGGTGGGAAAGGGGAGGGGGGTGGAGAGGCATGGAGTGGGATAATAAATACAGGTCCTGTTTTCTGTTTGACAAAGATCCAAGCCTTGTTGCCTTTTAAAAAATACTTTGATATAACTAAGCCATAAATAAAGAACAGGAAACAGGAGAGATGGCCTTTCCTGGAGAGCCAGAGGAGTTGCAGGCTTCGCTCTGGTCTGCAGCGGAAAGACGGAGAGTGAGGGAACGCTTTCGGGCCACTCTGGCTGGGCTCCTGGAGCTGGAAGTTCTGTGGTCCAAGCACAGAGCGAGGGTGGACGGAGTCTTGGGGAGGGAGAAGCCCAGGGTGGATAATGTAGGCCAGCTGGACGGGAGATCCCTGAATGATCCCACAGGGGGTTATCAGTACCATTTGCTGGGCAGCAATGGCAGTCTGAGAGTCACACGGAGCCTCTCGCAGGAAGCTGTGAGTGACTCTGGTCGACCTAGAGATAGTTGGGCCTGGTCGAGCTGGTCCTCTGAAGACTTGCTGCCACCCCACCAACACCACTACCGCTACGCACCACCAGATGCACAGCTGAGGGCAAACCTGGCACAGGCAGACAGCAAGTCTCAATCCAGCTCTGGCTTCTGCGATGATGACTTCTATGCTGATGACGACGAAGAAGACGCAGACTGTTCCTCTCTCTCCGGCTCCCGCTCCTCCCTGGACGGTGAAGGGTGGGGCCACGATTCGCATTCGACGCTCACAGTGGCCGGCGGCATCCCCGCCAGTGGCTTCCTGTCCGTGGCCAACCTCTGCCCCGAGTCGCACTGGTGGCACGTCTCCGCCATTCTGCGTGCCCAGGTGAGCCTCGACCCAAAGTACTGCCTGGACCTGATGGCCAGGCAGAGCCAAGAGGTGTACCGATTCCCCAGCCCCCTGCACGCCGTGGCTCTACAGAGCCCCCTCTATGCCTCCACACAGAGCCCCGCCCGATGTCCTCGGGGCGCAAGACGCTCCAAGTCCTGTACCCTCACCGCCAGCCCCTGGCAGATGGGCTGCAGCCCTGCCTCCCACCCTGAGAGGCACAAGCTGGAAGAGGTCATTTTGGAGCTGGCATACCGTCACCGTCGGCGTGACAATGTGCAGAGGTACAGCTCCGTTAACTCTTGCTTGTGCCCTGCATGTGTCGCACCTTCAACCGCATCGGGAGGGTGGCGGTGGCCCAGTCGCCATTCACCCACTCAGAGAGGGACGGAGGGCAGAGGAAACGCCGAAAACTACCCGTCGTCCGCCCCTCCTGGGCGTCAGCAGCATGCATAAGCAGCGAAGTTCTGCTCAGAACCCTGCGGTGAGAGATTTTTCTGAGGGAGAATCCTGTGTTTTTGTGGATAAGTGCAGCTGTACACAGGACCTGTAGGCAATATAAAGAACAACTGAAGTAAAAACAAACACTAAGCAGATATTTCTGTCCTCTGACTCCTGACCAGTTGGAACCATTAAAGTTCATCATTTTTTATTCATTTTCTAAGGCCAGAACTATTGGATTTTCTGTGGTTATGTATGGGCATTTGTTTTTTGTTTTTGTGGTATCATGTAGTTATAGCATATTTCTTAAATTATATTCCATTAATTTGACTTATTTTACTAATTTTACTTTAACCTGTTGTAAATTACAGTAAAAGTGTTCAGTTAAAATTGTTACTCATCTAAATTATTTTGTATTGTTTCACACAAGTGGGAATAAACTAAGCCTTTATTCATATTTTAAGTGATGCTAAGAGTTAATGAAAATACAACTATTAAAGTACTTCCCATACATTATATAAGGCTATACATGCTCTTGTTGTAGCGCTAACAAGCATAATTATTATTTTTTTTAATTGAATGTTGTTGAATGCAAACATTTTTACCGTTTATAGTCACTTTATTAGCAAATAAAACGCAAATCCCAGTCCGGAGGCTTTCATTGGTTTTAGATTTAAGTCTAAATGATTCGATAGATTATGTAGCCTACAATTGAGCTTTTCTGGTATTATTTGATTTGGCGTTTGATGTGATAATTATCAGGCTACTCTGTTCTTTCACGTATCAACAGACGACGTTACGTACATTGCCAGGCAAAGGTAAAACGACACCCGCACAATATTAGATTACGTATTTGTAATATTGTTAAAAATTAACCTGTTCTGTTTTTTTCAGTGATGATTTAATCAGGTTTAGAAATGGTATTCCCCGTGTGATAAGCAACCAGGAATTATCAGATGCACTACTGTAAATATGGTATTTGTGATTTTGTATCTCTCAAAATAACACCAAGTCTGGAAATTGGTAATAGTTTGTGCGCGGTACCACACATTTCCACTAGATGTGAGTAAAGCTCTATTGTTGTGTTACCGTCAGGATTCTGCGTTTTATGGGGGACGGGTAAATAATAATTATTAGCTACGACCACTCCGTTGTACTTTTGTAGGAACAGGACCAATAATTTGGAAACAAAAACCACCTTCAAAAAACACAAAACTGTCAGATCTGTGGGTGAGAAAGCATGAATTTATTGTACAAATGCAATGTTGCCAGATGTCTGAAAACCCCCCATATTGACTCCCATACAATTTTCACACAATCCCCCCCCATCTGTCATTGGCTCACATACATTTTTACTGTAAAACTTCACCTATGAATTTTGTTAAATTCCCTACATTTAGGGGTAAATCCCGCCCAGTCTGGCAACAGACATCAGAACGGCAAAACTCTGAAAGGTCTTTCTAATGTTGTTGTATATAGTGAGTTCATAATTAGGATATGATATCATTATAAATGTGTAGACCTATATACTGTAGCTCATCATTAATAATAATCCCCAAAGAGGAGACGAGGTGTTGGGTAAGATCTCAAAGAAAATGGACCAAAAAAAGTTGTGGCACTAGTCTGATATTAGCCTCTTGACCACAAGAATGTAACTGGGCTTGTGTATAAAATGAAAGGGAAGAGACTGAGTCGATGATCTTGAGTTAAAACTTATTTTACTAAGCAATGCAGGCCTATAAAGCTAGTTCTTCATGATGAAAAATAAAGTTGTACCCAAGTACAACTTGAGAAAGGAGAAAATAATATATACAAACCCAAATTCCAAAAAAGTTGGGACAGTATGTAAAATGCACATAAAAGTAGAAAGCAGTGATTTGTAAATTCTCTTTTACATATATTTAATTGAAAACAGTACAAAGAAAAGATATTTAATGTTTTACCTTATCAACTTTATTGATTTTTAAATATACGGTAATTCAGAATTTTAAATTTGATGCCTTCAACACGTTCCAAAAGAAGTTTGGACAGGGGCAAAAAAAAAAACACCTGTTTAGAACATTCCACTCTGCATGTGAATGGATTTCTCTGGGAGTTGGGGGGTGGGACTAGATTAAGCAGTAAATTACACTGAAACAGTATGGAACCCATAGTTGGCTAAATGGCTGTAAGTCATCAAAGGACTGCGGTATCAAACGAGCCTCAAACCATCACTCTGCTACCCCAGATATGCAGTAGATATAGATGGATCACTTGAAGGGTTGTTTCTCCTGACTTATCTTTTCATAGAGTTCAATAGGAAAATGAGTCAGGAGAAACAATCAGTGTCACGGTGTGGTGAGATGGCATTGTAGCCTTCTGTGGCTTCAATATTGTGCTAAACACAGGAGAATTTACAACGCTGTTTTGCATAACCTGCAGTGTCTTCACCTGTAGCTACTAGCAAGAGAAGCCAAAACAGGGATGTTTTGGGCTGCACATCATATGGGATGAGTTACATGAAAGGCAGATGGAGGCCACATGTGGCTAAAGACTGTTACAGAATGTTTAAAACAGGGAGCAGACACGTACACGGACAGGCAGTGTTTAAAACAGGGAGCAGACACGTACACGGACAGACAGTGTTTAAAACAGGGAGCAGACACGTACACGGACAGACAGTGTTTAAAACAGGGAGCAGACACGTACACGGACAGGCAGTGTTTAAAACAGGGAGCAGACACGTACACGGACAGACAGTGTTTAAAACAGGGAGCAGACACGTAAACGGACAGGCAGTGTTTAAAACAGGGAGCAGACACGTACACGGACAGACAGTGTTTAAAACAGGGAGCAGACACATACACAGACAGGCAGTGTTTAAAACAAGAAGCAGACACATACACGGACAGACAGTCCGCCGGAATGTCCGCTGGCTTTTTGCCTTTCATAGTCGAGCGTACCAACCTCCCTTTGTAGACTACATTTCCCAACATGTTTGCATGAAAACGTCAAACAACAATGGCGTCTTTCATGGAAGAAGGTTACAGTATGCAGACGGTACGCTTGTAGTTGAATCGACAGGTCAGCTCAGACACAAAAAACCACTGCTGCACAGACTGTCTAGGCCAGTCGTTCTCAAACTCGGTCCTGGGGGCCCCCTGTGTATGTTGGTTTTCGTTCCAACCACAATTGCAATCCCAGAATTTTAAGCTGTACATTTTTTTTAATTAGGTGTTTTTACATGTTTAGAGAAATTATTAACATTGTGCTTACAGTGCTATCTTGCAAACAATAATACGAGGTAACATTTAAAAAAACTGATCAATTTAAAGACTGGGGTGAATCAATAGGCTCTTAATTCAGTAGTTGAACACAGTGTTTTAAGTTCCTTAATAATTATTTTTCTTAAACTTATTAACACAATGCAGGTTTGGCTCATTATCATTTTATTTGTCTTTTGAATTGTTCATTATTTACCAAGTTGCTAGTTTTAGTTGCCATATGTCCACACTTTCACCAATTAGGAGCCTATTGATTCACCTTAGTCTTTAATTTGTTTAATTTGATCAGTTAAAATTTTTTAACTCATTTTGTAATTGTTTTCAATATCGCACAATGTGAATATTGAACTTTTAGTCTTCATGACATGCATAGCTATTGCTAACATAATGTGGCTTCATAAGGTAAATAATTCCTCTAAACATAAAAAACACCTAATTAAGAAAAAATGTAATTCTGGGATTGCAATTGTGGTTTGGAACGAATACCAGCATACACAGGAGGCCCCCAGGACTGAGATTGAGAACCACTGGTCTAGGCGGACGTCCACTCAGGGTCCGTTTTGAGTCTGCTATGATGTCATTTAGGTCCGCGCAGACCATGCGGACGTTCGTATGCATACTTTTTTTGGTGACTATGAATTAGCCTTCAAGCAGAAACAAGTGTGCCTGCACTGCTTTCGGGCCCAAACCCTGGAGATGCCTAAGCCCTAGAATCAGAGTGCTTAAAACTGACAGAGGGTGAAAGTCCAGGGGTCAGAAAGTAAAAAGCCCTGCCACGTTTTTCTTCCACCCATGATTTCACTAATTAGTTTTACCTCCTGGCTGAAGAATTGTGCTAATTAGCAAATCCAGGTGATTGGAACATAATACTGGGGAGAACTTTCGCTTTCTGAACCTGGATTTTCCACCTCTGAAAATGGAAATGGTTAGTTTATTCAACCAACTTTCTGAGTTCTTGAGTCCAAACAGGATAGAGTTATAGGACCTGTGACATGCAACCTCACGATGACACGCATTTGCTTGTATCTTTGCCTATCTTTGGCTGTAGTGATTTAACATGCATGCCATGTTAAATGCATCGTTGGTAAGTCACTTCAGCTAAAAACATCTGCCAAATTCCTAAACTGTCTAAATTATTTAAAAAATTACTCTCTCAGGCTTGATTTAACACTGAAACATTTTGTCTTGCAGCATTTGGGTGCAGTTCAGATCGTGTGGATGGTTAGAGAAAGTCAGAATCAGACTTTTAATACAACTGCATCTTGATTAAAGTAGGCAACAACATATATCTTAATTTTTTTCTGTCATCATTATTTTGTTGGGCAATAGTTAAGATGCTGTAGATTACATTTCAAAGCCACAAAAATCAATAAAAAAATTTATGCTATAACATGTTGAAATTTGCAGTGGAAAGAACCTGGTGTGGTAATAGGAAATCACTTTATTATTGTAATGAATTGTGGTGTTTTTTTTTAGTTCTTCTGTTTTGTCTACGATAGTCTCCCATCAATATTGCATTGTTAAGAGGATGTGCAGCTGCAAGCCAGGATGGTTGACATTGACCTTTTACCTTTCCCCTCCCCCTTCTTCTGTGCCATTAACCACCTGCAGTTGAGAGAAATGTTGAAGGGATGACCCCTGGACTGATTTCTGGCCACATGCTTCCCTGGAAGATGTGGAGGAGGGTACTGGGTTGTGCAGAATCTCTGAATGGGACTGAGGCTCTTTACAGCCCCCAGGGGAACTCTCTTGTGGTGGGTTGGTCCTCAGCTGTTAAAGGGATGTGTGTAGCAGTAAATCAGCTCATGGAGATGGTTTTCTTTCTGTTTGAGTGGTTTTTCTTTTACTACCGGAAAATAACTACCAAGGAATGTTAGCTATAGCAATGCAGAGTGAAAAATGCTCTTTATCCTGATGTGTAAGTTCTGTTTTTTTTTTTTTTAGTAAGGTTTACGAGTTCATTTGTTCTTTTGTCTGAGGCAGAAAATGGAAGAGCTCTGATAGAGCGAAGTGAGCTTCTCAGAGAAGCCTGCAGCTGTGAGGGGGTATTGGGTGCTTCCAGTATAGCTATAGCTGACACTATAGCATCCTGCCTGTGGGGCACATATCAGCTACAGTGCACCAGTCTGCAGGCTTTTTCCTGCATGGCTCAAAAACAGACAAAAATGGTAAAGTGGCTTGGGTCAGTGTGCACCTGGTCCATGGTTTGGCCTTTGCTGCTGTTCAAATAGAGCTACCTCCTCCTCCTCATTATTATTTTTAATAAATACAATCACCTTTTCCCAATCTTACCATCTCAAAATAAATGAGCACTTAATGACTTAAGCAGAATGTTTTTAAAATTTTTTTTAGAGCATTACACTTTTGAGGAATAAAAAACACGTGTGCTATGAATACACCACACAGGGAATACTCTTGATGCTAGCTAACATTAGCTTTATATCCTCCTCAACATTATAACAAAATATTATATTTGTCAAAACAATACGACTGGCCCTTGATCCTCTGGCCCTTCCATATTGGTACATAACTTCTGAAACACAATTGATTAAATAAGATCCATAACAGACAAAGGAAGTTAGACATTTTATGTATCACAAAATTTTGTTTAATGTGGTCCTTGAAATGGCACCCTGCAGCACACATTAACCCTGTTGCGCAGGGTTGTCCTCACCTAAATTTAAAATATAAGGCTGTGTTGTGTGTATATGTAGGTATTTGTGAATTACAGTGCAGTCCGTAAATATTTGCGCAATTAACAACTTTTGTTCTTTTGGCTCTGTACTCCAGCACATTGGACCATCATTCTGCTGCCAGATATGCAGTAGATATGGATGGATCACTTTAAGGGTTTCTTCTCCTTATTTTTCCATAGAGTTCAATGGGGAAATTACCCTTAAAGTGATCCATCCATATCTACTGCATATCTGGCAGCAGAGTGATGGTTTGATACCTTAGACCAGGGGTGGGCAACTCCGTGCCTACCCCCACACACCACATAGTACACACTAGCACGCACACCACTCGTAGACACACTGTGCTTTTTATAAAAATGTAGGCTACTGCAAATGGGCATACACACACGCTTGTGATCACACCCTCAATAGCCCACCTCGGGGGCTGCCAGCCGCCCAGCCCCACAATACTCACGAGAGAAAAGCCCACACACAAACAGACACAGCGGTACACACTCATACAATAACCAAACTCACTAGCATCCCACACCCAAACAGATAACATGAAACACATAGAAAGAATAAGTGTTGTGGAGTCCTACCCATGATGCAACACTGGGAAGACTGCCACAAAAATAAAAAAATTTAAAAAAATAAAAACAGTAGTGATTTTTTATGGGAAAGATTGGGGTCATGTTTGCTACTAGATGACTAGCTTTGCACATGCGTCTATGTGTCTTGTTTCTAGTGTGTGTGTGTGCATGTGCATACTTCTATGTGTCTGTATGCATGCATGTACGTGTGTTTATTTGTGTTCAAGCTTATGCATACATGTGTGTGTGTGTGTGTGCGCGTGTGTGTGTTTGTGTATAATTACTTTTAGATTTTTGGCTTATAGATGGTTTCAACCCACAAGATCTGACTCTGGATCAGTTTCTACCTTTGTCACAAAATGGCAGGGGTTTTGGATTAGGGCTTTGTAAGCTGACCCTGGATGGCTTGTACAGGGGGAGAAACCTCCCGGAGTTACCGCCCTGCCCTCTCCCCTCTCCAGTCCATTCCACAACCTTTGAAGTAGCCTAAAGTGACCAGGGAAAGACAAAGGTGATGAACCCAGATCAGGGTTCATCATCATGCCACTCAGACAGACAGAGGACTGTTTGTTGTCTATGTCTTCTTTCATGAAAGCCAAATTAATATTGAATCCAGATTCAGAGAAGCAGAAAGCCTTTGAAGGTACAGCAAGTGATGTGGCTCTTCACACAGGCAAAGTTTCACGGTTTGATCTGAAAGACTAAACAGAGAAAACAGGGTGGTCACTATACTTTTAGAAACATATTTGTAAAAACAAGACAGACCTCTAGGGATTAGATTTCTTTGACAAAATTACAAAAAAGCCTGCCGTCATGATTTGTCCATGTTTGTCACTATGAGGAGTACAGGGGAACAAATGCACAGTGACCCCTTACAATGGATCTCTTGAGACTTCAATAGTATTTAATAATATTTAATGTATTCTGGATTAATTCGAGCAAAAAGGGCTCAACAGCATCAAATTCTGTATGACTGTCAGAATACATGTTTTTAAAGCTTCTCTTGTTTTATCTTGAGGGACTGCTGATTTGTTAAAAGCAGGAGGCTGAAACTAAAACGAAAACTAGCCATGGAAAACAAAAATTGAAATTTAGTGTTGATGTTTCCCCAATCTTACCTTTTCAATATCAATGAGCATTCAATATCAATTGCTTAAAGCTGGAGTATACAACTTAAATATTTTTTTTTAAATATTGTGGAAGGGTCATGCTTAGTTGGTAGCAATCATAGAAATAATTGTTGTGAGAGAAATCCTGCACCATACACTGTGTTTATACCCTCAAATTCTACATTCTAAAACCAGCAATTCGGCCTGAATTGTGTTTTCAGAACAAAGTGGCTCATGACATAAACAAATGGCAGAGAAACGACCCATTACACCGGCGCTATTTCATGCAAATAAAAAGAAAATGGAATTGGATAAAGCTCCCACAAAAACTAGAGTAAACATAGGTGCTCATTTTAGAAAGTGGCAAGATGTTCGGGAGTGGATTGGTGTAAGGACTGACGTGGAGCTCCCATATTCGAATGGACATGTAGGCTGGGTCAAAAGTTTCAACAGTAATTTACCTGGACTTTCTGGTTGCCAGTCAATTGTAATTACCTATAATGAATAGTAGTTAGCTTGCCATTATTGATAATGTTACTTCATTTAACGGCTTCTTGGAAGAAGGAAATGTTTGCTAACGTTTTATGTCATATAGATTGTGTTAGCTAGAACCGGCTACTCGACTATAACCATGCATGCCAGCTAATGCCATATAATGCCTGGTTCCGACTAACACAAGCTACACAAACTCAGTGTGATGCAACAATTCTGCAACAACAAAAAAGATTCCGTTGTTTTACCTGGACTCTTGTAGTTGACATTTTTACTGTAAAGTTAACTATACCAGTCTGTAATCGTATCTAGAAAACCTACACAACGAGGTCTGCGGAAGCAGTGGGGGGGGGGGGGTGGGGGGGTGGGGTTGTCTCTATCTCTGTGGGCAGGGCCAAGGGGTGTTATGACTTTTAAACAAATGCAATAGTTGAGATTTAAGTCGAAGTTGCGTACTTCATCAGCTTTAAGTAGAATACATTTTAAAAAAATTTTTTTTACAGATGTGGTTTGTTTATGTTTCTTGTCTATCGTTAAGACTTCAGAGGAATAAAAAACACATGTGGTGTGACTAAGGGAATACTCTTGATGCTAGCTACCTAGCTAACATTAGCTTGATATCATTAGCTTGATTAGCTCCTCAACATTATCCACTCTATCCACCAACAGTTTCCACTCTTTATCCATAAGGGCTGGTGCTCGATTCTTACATCAGTTTAATTAAGATGGCTTTAAAAAGGGATTTGGGATGAATTTGACAGAAAGGTCTAGAAGAAGCAACCCACAAGTGCAGTACATCTGTGGGAAATTCTACAGCAGTGTTGCTGTGAACTTTCAGTACCATATGACTGCCCTTGTAGAAAAAAATGGCAACAATATGCTCAGCAGTTATTACTGCAGAAAGTGGCCATTTTAATGTATCTAAAAAATTATGGATGTACTAAAACTTTGACCGGTAGTGTAACTAAAAATTAAGTTGCTTGTGCTTTTGTGTAAATACTCCTCATATTTCTAAAGTTATTTAAATTTTAAGTGACAAATTTTTCCCATTGAAATGCATTGATAGAATGTTCATAAAAGTCCATAAGTTCATACTAGCCCAGCTGGCCTCACTGCTATTCTAACACATTGGTAATGCAATTCCCTGCAAGTCTGGGTAGTGCTTAGTTGTCCCGTGATTTTTGTGGTGCAGCCCCAATTTTCTCTTCCTTTTTGCAATTTTCTTGCCAGAAGGTTCGAAGCCACCCCCTCTCACAGCTTTCTCCTTTTAGCAAACCATACAGGAATTTTCTTGAGTTGACCTTAAAAACCTGGGATTGAAATTCTCCTGCTTTTGTGTATTTTCCTTGCCCTGGACACATGTGTTTTCCTCAAGTCTGTGTTTGGTCCCCAAACCTCAGCGTGCCCCCTCCCTGTAACTCACCTAACAACCCCCAAGCTTCCCCATCCACGCCCATGTGTGTCTTTCACACTATTACTCCGTGTCACTCTTTATTTAAAAAGAATGTGAAAATAATCTGAATGTTCCCTTTCTCCTCCCTTTTGGGTGTTCTGAGAAAGCGATGATGAATATTATCATTTGGCTGAGGTGTTGAGGTGAGGCTAGACAATGTCCCCAATGGCCTGGCAGATCCAGCTGTTACCCCTTCCCTCCTCTCCAACTCCCACCACCCACGATCAATCAGGCTTCACATGCATATACTTTAGAAAAAAAGGGATCAAATTCCACCCAGTCCATTTTTTCAAGCCTTTTTGGTCCTTAATATGGCTTTGTCCACATTTACCATAACAATAGGCTTGAATTACGTTACTCCTACTCAGGAGCAGTAGCAAACACAATAGTCAATAGTTAACCAGCCTTGCTGACACGGATTCATTTGGTTGAGGTGAGATGGTGACTGGACAGTTTTAGCCAGCTTGGCAGTTCTTTTGTTCATGGAAAGTTTTCATAATTTTTGTCAGGAGGTATGAACTGGGTCTTCTTCTGATGGAGGCCTGCAGATAGGAGAGCCTATATAGCCCTCAGGTGATGAGCAGCTGCGTTTGCCCTCACACATGCATCCCCTGCCTCTCCTATAGGCCCTAACACAGGAGTCTAATATGAGCGTGCCTCCCTTTTCTCCTTTAGGCCAAGACCTCAACGTTTCCTGTCAGCCAGTCTCAGGATGCTTCACCCAAGTGCAGCATGTGTTTGTGTGCTGTGGAGAGGGGCCCTGGAGGTAAAACATCCTGGTATTGAAAGCAGATGAGGAAGTGCGTGTGGCGAGATCTTCCACCATTTTTCATTTTTTGAAAAACCTTAAAAATAATTATTCTCCCAGATGGTTTGACTGATTTGCATGAAACATGGAATATAGTTTGTACTTGCGATATGATTGGGTTTCATGCCTTACAACAAACTGAAATTCAGTTCTTAACCCCTTTTGAGCAGATGCCAAATTTGGTCAATTCTCACCTATTTAGGGGGTGTTCTATTTAAGACTTTATAACTCCAGATGTGAGCATCACATAAACTTGGTAAATGGCTTAAATGAAACAAGACAGTTTTACCATTTACAATACAAACTTAGACTACTTTATTCTCATTGCCACAAATGCAAAGAAACTTATCCAAAAACCTATCCAAAGCCTGCCATAAAATATGTTTTGTCTATTATAAAACATATACACATTCATACTCACTCCAAGGAAAAGTTAGCATTCATCTAGCACATATGCACAGTAAATTTGAATGAGTATTTTCCATGTCCTAAGTGACAAGTATTGCCCAGGGACATACTAATACGGCATAGTATATATTACGTATGATAAGATTACAATAAAATAATATTCCACCATCAGGAAAATGCTGGCAAATGTTAGCTTAAGGGCAAATCAAACATAAAGCATGACTGAGCCACCTATGAATGCTGACACTACAGTCCGTGAAATGCACTCAAAATGCGAAAATAATAATATCGAACATATCGCACAGCACTGTGGCGGAGTGGAAAAACGAACGCACATATTTGAAATATCACAAGCAGTAATACTTACATATCAGGGAGAAAAATGTCCCTCATGCCTATACCTCAGACATATTCTCAGACAGAATCAATGCTATGGTATCTTGGTAACTATGGTATCTTCTGAACCACTCCCAAAATCCATGTAAGCAGGCGAGAATTTTCACTCGCTGCACTGACGAGTTAGTAAATTAGTAAAAACCCTTAAAATAACAGCTTAAAATAACAGGAAACAACTATTACACCATGGTGAGCAAATGTACATTCTAAGTTGTCTGCGTAAAACTAAACTAATAAAACAAAAAATTCTGTTACCCCTCGCAATAATTTATTGTTCAGAGTATCCAATAAGACATTGCAAACACCGTTGCTAAGGTTATAATGTAATACATTGGAGAAAAGAGCCGACAATTAAACCAGAATGAACTGTTATGAATGAGAAAGCTTTGCAGAGCGTGGGGGGTATTACGCGTAAACGTTTCAGATGTAATAACGTTATAGAGTGTTGTATATTTTTAAAACAGATTGTCCTAGACAATAATTGACCACTGAATATATATTTATTTCATATTTAGTAGCAGATATTGATACATTGGCGTACGATTGGGATATTGTTGAGTTTATCTTGTGGCTATGATGGAATACAAATTTTTGGTGCTGAAAAAATATATTTATGAACTCACACATATTCAGACGCTATTGTCTACTGTGTCACGCACGCATGGGTAGGTATAGTTGAAGGCGGCGAGACTGGGTGGGGGGTGTTGCTTGTTAAATGGACTTTAGTTTGGTTGCAGGAGAAATTAATATCTGAGTTGAGTAAAATCTTTGCGCCAGTGACATGGCCACTAGGGGGTCTGCACGAAGGGATTAAAGCAATATTATGGCATACTTCAAAAGTAACATAATGACACAATCTGATCACAATATATACACCCAAATGTTGGCATTTAAAATCAGCACAAAAAATTAAGGACTTGTAAATGATGGTGTCACGGTTTAGAAGCGGGCAATTCCCGTGCCCTACTCCGGACCAGGTTTTTATTACAGAATCCACCACTCCCCAAGCAGTACACCAGGCAGTGTCATGGGTTGTGGCTTTCTCCGTCTTTGGTAATGTTTTCTTCCTCTCTGCGCCGGTTAGCAATCTATCAGATTTTTTTCCAAGTTCCTTCTCTGGGTTTTGCTCTTTCATTATATAGCCCCAGGGAACCCAGCCCCTGCGTTCCCCATACAATCAACCAATTTCCCAATGAGTACCCATTCTCCATTCACTCCTACATCCATCCAATCATTCAATCAACTCCTCCAATTATTCAATCCGGTTCCGCAATTATCTCGTCAATCACCATCAGAACCCATGCATTCCCAATCTCACTTGAGGAAGACCATGAATATGTTACATCCCCCCCTATAACGTTAGTCGTCCCGACTAACATTCCGCAATGTACCTGGATGGAGGCCATCCTCAACAGGCCGGCTCAACAGGGGGCACAACAATATCTACCTTCTCTGCCGGTTGCTCTACGGGGGCGTCAGGCACTGGCTCAGGACCCAGGGCTGCAAGCACTGGCTCCAGTCTTCTTCGTGGCGCAGAGAAATATGGCTCTACCTCCTCCTCCCGGAGGTCCACCGGCCGTCAAACTGGTGCTTCACCCCATCCTCCCACTGGGCACGGTCGCAGATGGTTACGGAGCTGCTGCTTGGCGGCCTCGGCCGCCACTTGCTGGTGTGCACGGGTCAAGCGGTAGTGGTGGTGTCTTACCCACCCCTCCAAGTCCTGACGCTCCTCCGTCATGGGCGCCCCGGCTTCCATGTCCACTGGTAGCCGGGCGTGCCTCCCCGTCAGAACATAGTAGGGGGTGAGACCCGTGCTACCATTCACCGAGTTGTTGTAAGCCAGCAGCAGCTCCGGCAACCGGTCGAGCCAGCGGTGTTGTTTTTCCTCCCTCTGGGACCCTAGGAGAGACAACAGTGTATGATTAAACCACTCACAAGCCCCATTGCCCTGTGGATTGTACGGCGTTGTGCGCATTTTGGTACACCCATTAGGGGTGGGACGATTCAATCTCATAACGATTCGATTCGTTTCCGATTCTTTAGGCAAAGGTTCGATGCATCATAATATCTTACGTTTGACCACGATTCGATTCGATTCGATTCGGTTCGATTAATTTAGATACTTTAAAAAAAGTAATAGGCATGCTAATGTGATTTGATACCGATACATTCAGCAGTAATTAAATATTCAATTAGAACCTTACACCAAGTTCACAGCATTATGTTTATTGTTAAGGCATGCCATACATTTTGCAGCTGTCTGCAGCAAATAATGCAGCAATAAACATGACTAACAGTGTATTTTCTAAAGTTGCCCTATTTAGGTTATTGTTTTTCAAACAGTGTCAGACATGGTACCCTAATACAGTTCCTTTATTTACAAAATGAAAATGGCAAAATGTATAACAATTACTAAACTGGGGCAAGAAAAATGAAATAGCCTATAGGTTAGTGTCATGCATAGTACTTTCCTAAATCTTAGTACGATCTAGAACTTCGGTGGAGCAAGATGCCCATCCATCCTTAGTTAAAGCTACTCTCGTAGCGTTTTGCAAGGACAGTCGAACAGTTTTCTTCACCTCTTCATACAGAGCAGGTATACATTTTTCACTAAAATGTTTTCTGCATGGTATGGTGTATCTCGGTTCCACGACATTCATTAAGTGAATCGGACAGTTAACGTAGTAATAATTAATTAAACGTAAGACATTGGAAATAGTCTTACTATTTTAGTTTGTCTCGAACGTCTACTTGATTTTGAATAGAAAATGGTTTAAATTTAAATATCAGAAAGCACTTTACAATTAACTGTCTGGACACGGTATGTGTATAAAAACTAATAAAAACAATTATACAAAAAAATAGAACTGTTTGGCCATTTCTCCAGGAAACTCAGGGGAAGTGTCAATGACTCCCGAGTTTAGCTTGCTAACGCGCTTGCTGTCCTTCACGTTAATTGTGTATCGTCGGCTCAAATGGTTTATCATGTTTGCGGTGTTGCCTGTGTATCTGATTTCTACTTGGCAGATCTTGCATATTGCAGCGGTTTTGTCAAGTACACCCTCCTTCTTTCTAAACCCGAAATGCTTCCATACCACTTATTTTCTGTTCGGATCATCGCAAGTTCTGTCTGTCTCTTTTGTCGCACTCAGCGAGCACGCAGCTAGCCATTTCACTCAGATCTGTCCGTCTCATTGTCGCTACTTTCAACGCACGCTTACGTTGGGGTTGGAGCAGAAACATGGATTGAAGCTGGTCAAAACAGTTTTAAAAGTAGTCGTGTCTTAGAAATATATATTTAAAATAATTTTTGAATAAATGAATACATGTGCACATTCATTTAAAATGCGATATTAATCGATGCTTATCGATTCGAATCTTACAGATCGATGCAGTTGTATTTACACATTCGGATCGATGCACCGCGATGCACCGGTGCATTGTCCCACCCCTAACACCCATACAGCTCACAAAACGCTGCGACTAAGGAGGACTCGAACGCTGCCCCCCGATCCGAAAGGAGCCACTCGGGGCACCTCCAGTGTTGGACCACGGCTCCCCATAGAGCCCGCACAGTGGTCTCGGCCGACTGGTCCTTCACCGGCACCGCCTAGCCATACCAGGATAAGAGATCAGTAATGACCAGGAGGTAGGGGTATCAGTCCCCCGGGCGCCCAAGCGAAAGATGATCCATAGCCACCACCTCCAATGGATAAGAGGTGGAGAGGGGGATGAGGGGGGCCCGCACTTCCAGTCCCGCCTTGGCGACCGCACACTGTACACAGCCCTGTGACCACCCCCAAACATCTGCTCCCACCCCAGGTCAAAAGATCCGCCATCGTAGAGCTGCTTCAATTTTTCCCGCTCCCTGATAGCCTAAGGCCTGCTGGTACAGCCACCAGAGCTCTTCCCGCTTCTGCGGGGCACTAAGACCCGCCACACCTTGTCACCCCTGTCCGGCGTGTGGGTTCTTCTGTACAAGACCCCCCGCCCCCTTCAATTGGAGTCGCTTCTACTCCCTCCACCACTTACATTCTTCTGGTGGGACCAGTCTTTGCTCCTCTCGTCGGGGGGCTCCTCCACCCGCACCTGCTTAGCCAGGGCCCGCAAATGGTCATCCCTCCCGCTGCAGCTCCTCCCAGTCCGAGTCCACCACGGGGTTCTCTCCTTGCACCAGGTACACTGGTCCACGCTCGGCTGTCCAACCCTCCTTAGGCAACCTAGAAAGCACATCAGCATTAATAGCTTAGTTAGAGTGGTCGGGGTGATACTTAAGCGTTAGCTGGTAATTGGCTAGCTGGGCTACCCAACGCTGCCCCGTCGCTCCCAGCTGCGCCGTCTCCAGGTGTACCAGGGGGTTGTTGTCCATGAACATGGTGACCTGGGCACCCCACAGGTAGTCCCGGAACTTCTCGGTAACGGCCCACTTCAGGGCCAGTAGCTTGAGTTTGAAAGAGCTGTAGTTTTGATCGTTCCGTTCAGGGGGATGCAGGCTCCGGCTGGTGTAGGCAATCACCCTCTCCCTCCCTTTCTGCACCTGAGCCAGCTCTGCTCCTAGACCCTCCAGGCTGGCATCTGCGTAGAGTCGGAAGGGAAGGTTGAAATCCGTGAACGCCAACACCGGTGCAGTCAATAAGGCCCTCTTCAACTCCTCGAACGCCTGCTGGCACTCCTTCGTTCAGGTCACTGGCTGTGTCTTCTTCCCCCGAGCCACGGTCCCTATGAGCAGCTGTTGAATGGGAGATGCTATTCGAGCGAAAGCGGGAATAAATTGCTGGTAGTACCCTGCAAAGCCCAGTAAAAGCCCACACCGTCTCCGGCTGTGGCCACTCCCGAACTGTGGCGGTCTTCTCCGGGGTTTGTCACCACCCCCCATGGGCCCAATCACATACCCCAAATACTTTACCTCTCGCCGGAAGAACTGGCACTTGTGGGGCTGCAGCTTCAATCCGTGCTGGGCCAGCCATTGGAACACCCCCTCCAGATGCTCTAGGTGGGCCTGGAAGTCAGGAGAATGCACGATGATGTCGTCAAGATAAATAAGCAATGATTAGTTCACCTGATCTCCTAGGCACCGCTGCATCAGCCTTTGGAAGGTCGCTGGGGTGTTCATCAACCCGAACGGCATCCGGTTGAACTGGTATAGGCCCATGGGAGTGGCAAAGGCCATCTTCTCGTGGTCCGCAGGGTTGACCTCCACCTGCCAGTAGCCGCTGGCCAGATCCAGGGTGGAAAACCACCCGCCCGTTTCAGGCCTGTCAATGATTCCTCAATCCTGGGCAGAGGGTAGGCGTCTCGGTCCATCATCGCATTCAGTCACCGGTAGTCCACGCAGAAGCGCTACGCCCCATCTTTCTTCCTCATGAGGACCACCGCCAGAATTCTCCCAGCAGTTACCATGGTTTTACAAATCTCGGCCTCTTTGTGCACTAGTTGTAAGTCGCTCTGGACAAGAGTGTCAGCTAAATGCCTAAAATGTAAATGGTAAATAACTTATTTTTTTAAATGCCAGGAATTCTGAAGTATGCTGAGAGTTTCACCAAGAGTTAACCGCCAAACCATTAATTCAATTGGGGGTTTTGTATTTGGTGTTATGTGAAAGTTTCTGAATGAACCGGGACTGGTTTTATAGTTTCTTGTTGCTTGCATTTAGGTCATGTAATCACATTTTAACATACATTTTTTTTTAAAATTATTATTTGGTGTTCATTTCATGTTAGTTCAGTAAAGGGCTTCAAAAGTCAAGCAAAAGAAATGGAGCTGGTGATCTAGCTGCCATAAGCATGTTTAAAAAAAATTTTGGGTTGTGTTCTTATTTTTATGCATACATGCTGTGCTTTTATTTTATGACACTAACACATATCAGAAGTAAAAAGGTCAGTTAATTTTTTTTAAACTCATAAATGCCTCTTTTACATAACAGAACTGTGTGTGGCATTGTCAATATTTCTCTGCACTGAATAGTTTGGGCAGTTTTTTTAATGAATGGGATTCACCTCAGAGAGCTGAAAATTAGGGACATATGTTAGTTTTGGGCCTTGTTTGGAAGAGAGAAGTCAAAGCAGTGTTAAAATAATAGGTCTGTTCACGCTGACAATATGCTGGGGTCAGAGGTCACAGCTCCAGTGGGAGTGTGAGCAACGCTGCACATCGGAGACTAGGCCAAAGATTCTGCAGAATGAAAAAGTTGTAAAAGGTACCTGCTGTTTGTAACGACAGCTTGGAAAAAGTTATTTAATCAAATATGACACACTGCTGCAGCACTAACAAATTATGTCTCCAGTCACCTGGGGATCATTGCTGGGTTGAATGATGCTGTCTGTGTGACTAATTATTGGCTTTTTAAATTTTGTTACGGTTCATTGTTTTAACTGCTTGTTGCCATTTTTTCTCCATGGTACAGCTGGGTTGCTACGTACCCACTTGGTATAATCACTGCCACACACCTGTTTGATCTGGGTCTGTTTGATCTAGCATGATCTAGAAAATATTCAGCAGCCTTTTTTTTAACCCCCAACGGTGTGCAGTCCACTTGCAGATTCACCAAACTGGCAATACTGTTGTTTCACATAACTCTGGGAACGTCACTAACCAGCAGCCCCTTTCTGGATTACTTCTGGAGAAAAGGGTTTATGTTGTTGAATTCAATGGGCTATTCCAATTGGTCTAACCTTGATGTAAAGACAGCCATTGTCAAATCAGCAAGAACGTATCAGGTTTCATACCCTTTTCTTCTCATATGGCTGTATCATACCCCATACAGTGCTAGACAGGTCAGAACTCAATACAATAAATGTGTTTGCCCTAGTGCTCTTTGCCCTCCAAAATGGAAATTCAGCCTCAGGGATTTAGTCCCATGGCCCATCAATTATGCTGTGTGAATGTTTTTGATTAGTAAGGCTTACTGTGTGTGGGTTCAAGGCCAGAGACTTCATTTTAATTAAGCCGTCCATGGTGTCATGTACTAAAAGGGGTGGGATGGGATAGAATTTGAGAGCACAGCTAATTCCATCCACACAAATATCTAATATTTTCTCATTATTGATGCGTAATTAAATTTATCATTTTTTACATGAAACAAACAATAAATGAGCATATTTCACTGTTCCTTTCCTGACAGCAGGTGGCACTGTGATAATTCAGAGGATGCTGGAAACTGACCCGTTGGAAATCAACATTCTAGGTGGTGTGTGCATCTTGGATCACAGTCCTGATTCTAACCTACACCATTTTTGGCAAATATTTTGAAACTGAGAGTTTGTTAATATAGCAGCTTTATCTGACTGTTTTCTAACCACCTTAAAATGATACAATACGAACCTGAATTATAAAACCTCTCAGTTAAATCTTAATTTGTTATATTTGCCTAGAGAGGTCTTGTCAACACACAGGCCATCAGCAAATAAATAAATAAAAATAGTAAAATGTAACTTTTTAAAAGCCAAAATTGTCTGTATATAGAATATAGAAAACTCCACGCAACACTGCCTTCCAAAAATAAAGCTTTTATCTTGAAATAAAAGCTTTATTTTTGTAACGCAGTGGTGCGTGGAGTTTTCTATATTCCTTATACAGACAATTTTTATTTTATTTTTTATCCGCTGCACCTGCTACAGGACAGTTGAGTGTGAGCTTCTCTATCCTAAAAGCCAACATTGGAAAGTTTGGATAGTTTGTTTGTGCATACCATCTCAAATATTCAATAAGCATGCATGCTCAACTAAAGAAGATATTTTTTTATGCAACTAATGATCCCAAAAATATTTGTAATTGTAAAAATGTATATTATTAGAAAATATTTAAAACAAATCTTGCTAAACAAATTTGGAAATACTGTTTTTTTATATTTATTAAAGTTGAAATATAAAAGTATATAAAAAAAATATTTTCAGCAGTACCCAAACTGTTATTTAGTTAATTAATTACATGATAGCTGAAAAGTATTACAAATAAAGAGCAGAGTAAATTTTTTTATTTTAAGCTCAAATTGATACTGTTGACAAAAATATGAAAATGCATTGAATGTGAGTGGCTTCATACATGTGACCTCTTTTGTGTTTACATCCCTTAAAAATGAATCACTTGATGTTAATATTTGATATAGCACCTGTTATGATTTAAATAGTAAAAAAATACACATTTTATTATGTACATTTTATGTTTGAAAACCATTGTAGGTGTAGCTAGTTACTGATGAATGGTTAACAAGGGCAAGTTTAAACCTCCTTTGAATTTAGGATAGTAAATCTGCTTTGAATTAATTTAGGCTACAGGTTACAACTACTTTATAAATATTTCAATAATATATTTTGTATAATTTTTTGACATTTTATTGTATCACTTGATAAATGGTACTGAATATTTTTTTTCTATAATAGTTACTTTTAACATAGCATACTTAAAGTATGACATGGTAGGCCGGAAATCCATAAGCATGATACATTATCAGGCTGCAATGCTCTTCCAATGATAACATAATTATATGAGACATTAGAGGATTGTTACACCGCCCGAGATAAAGAGCGTCTGACAAACGTCTTTGTTTTTTATTAATTTACCATAATAAATGTACCAACTCACAGTTCTTTCTCTGCCTCATATTATTCCCAGTCTCATCAAGTCTCCATGGAATGTATAACATTCTGACAGGATAATGCTGCTACAGCTCCACACAAACACTGACAGAATAATGCTGCTACAGCTCCACAAAAACACTGACAGGATAATGCTGCTACAGCTCCACACAAACACTGACAGGATAATGCTGCTACAGCTCCACACAAACACTGACAGGATAATGCTGCTACAGCTCCACACAAACACTGACAGGATAATGCTGCTACAGCTCCACACAAACACTGACAGAATAATGCTGCTACAGCTCCACAAAAACACTGACAGGATAATGCTGCTACAGCTCCACACAAACACTGACAGGATAATGCTGCTACAGCTCCACAAAAACACTGACAGGATAATGCTGCTACAGCTCCACACAAACACTGACAGGATAATGCTGCTACAGCTCCACAAAAACACTGACAGGATAATGCTGCTACAGCTCCACACAAACACTGACAGGATAATGCTGCTACAGCTCCACACAAACACTGACAGAATAATGCTGCTACAGCTCCACAAAAACACTGACAGGATAATGCTGCTACAGCTCCACAAAAACACTGACAGGATAATGCTGCTACAGCTCCACAAAAACACTGACAGGATAATGCTACTACAGCTCCACACAAACACTGACAGAATAATGCTGCTACAGCTCCACAAAAACACTGACAGGATAATGCTGCTACAGCTCCACAAAAACACTGACAGGATAATGCTGCTACAGCTCCACAAAAACACTGACAGGATAATGCTGCTACAGCTCCACAAAAACACTGACAGGATAATGCTGCTACAGCTCCACAAAAACACTGACAGGATAATGCTGCTACAGCTCCACAAATACACTGACAGGATAATGCTGCTACAGCTCCACAAAAACACTGACAGGATAATGCTGCTACAGCTCCACAAAAACACTGACAGAATAATGCTGCTACAGCTCCACAAAAACACTGACAGGATAATGCTGCTACAGCTCCACAAAAACACTGACAGGATAATGCTGCTACAGCTCCACAGAAACACTGACAGGATAATGCTGCTACAGCTCCACACAAACACTGACAGGATAATGCTGCTACAGCTCCACACAAACACTGACAGGATAATGCTGCTACAGCTCCACACAAACACTGACAGGATAATGCTGCTACAGCTCCACACAAACACTGACAGAATAATGCTGCTACAGCTCCACACAAACACTGACAGGATAATGCTGCTACAGCTCTACAAAAACACTGACAGGATAATGCTGCTACAGCTCCACAAAAACACTGACAGAATAATGCTGCTACAGCTCTACAAAAACACTGACAGGATAATGCTGCTACAGCTCCACAAAAACACTGACAGAATAATGCTGCTACAGCTCCACACAAACACTGACAGGATAATGCTGCTACAGCTCCACACAAACACTGACAGGATAATGCTGCTACAGCTCCACAAACACACTGACAGGATAATGCTGCTACAGCTCCACACAAACACTAACAGGATAATGCTGCTTCAGCTCCACACAAACACTGACAGGATAATGCTGCTACAGCTCCACACAAACACTAACAGGATAATGCTGCTACAGCTCCACACAAACACTGACAGGATAATGCTGCTACAGCTCCACACAAACACTGACAGAATAATGCTGCTACAGCTCCACACAAACACTGACAGGATAATGCTGCTACAGCTCCACACAAACACTGACAGAATAATGCTGCTACAGCTCCACACAAACACTGACAGGATAATGCTGCTACAGCTCCACACAAACACTGACAGGATAATGCTGCTACAGCTCCACACAAACACTGACAGGATAATGCTGCTACAGCTCTACACAAACACTGACAGTATAATGCTGCTACAGCTCCACAAAAACACTGACAGGATAATGCTGCTACAGCTCCACACAAACACTGACAGGATAATGCTGCTTCAGCTCCACACAAACACTGACAGGATAATGTTGCTACAGCTCCACACAAACACTGACAGGATAATGCTGCTACAGCTCCACACAAACACTGACAGGATAATGCTGCTACAGCTCTACACAAACACTGAGAGGATAATGCTGCTACAGCTCCACAAATACACTGACAGGATAATGCTGCTACAGCTCCACAAATACACTGACAGGATAATGCTGCTACAGCTCCACACAAACACTGACAGGATAATGCTGCTACAGCTCAACAAAAACACTGACAGGATAATGCTGCTACAGCTCCACAAATACACTGACAGGATAATGCTGCTACAGCTCCACACAAACACTGACAGGATAATGCTGCTACAGCTCCACAAAAACACTGACAGGATAATGCTGCTACAGCTCCACACAAACACTGACAGGATAATGCTGCTACAGCTCTACACAAACACTGACAGGATAATGCTGCTACAGCTCCACAAACACACTGACAGGATAATGCTGCTACAGCTCCACAAAAACACTGACAGGATAATGCTGCTACAGCTCTACACAAACACTGACAGTATAATGCTGCTACAGCTCCACACAAACACTGACAGAATAATGCTGCTACAGCTCCACACAAACACTGACAGAATAATGCTGCTACAGCTCCACAAAAACACTGACAGGATAATGCTGCTACAGCTCCACACAAACACTGACAGTATAATGCTGCTACAGCTCCACACAAACACTGACAGGATAATGCTGCTACAGCTCTACACAAACACTGACAGGATAATGCTGCTACAGCTCTACACAAACACAGCTTTTTCGATTAGCTGGCCACGGAGTGTGGGTTTTCTGTTGAGGTTGCGGCTATGAACATAAACTAATAAGAAACTATAAGGGGATATTTGTAACTATAAGAACTCCACACACTGCCATCTCATCCTGAAAGTTTATTGGCCAAACTGGCAGTGAGAAGATAAGTAAGATAAAAAAGAAAGAGGGTAAAAGACATTGACGGAAGAGAGAGAAAGATTCAGGAAATGTTATTCTCTGGACAAATCAGGAAAAGCAAGCTGCAAGTCCTTTTAGGGGAACGGCCAATGGTCCCACTCACTAAGTAATTTGTTGCAGCCTGCCATAACCTGAGGAACAGTGAATACCCACCCAACTCTGATAAATTAGTAATAATATAATAATAATAGAAAAATTACAAATATAGTAAAAGTATATTGGTCTTTTTTAATCTTTAAAGTATCCTTTTTTATTTATTAATTTATTAAATGTTATGGTTATCATGATTATAACTTTTTCCTCACATGTTCATTGGTTAAAATGTAAAATTGTTTAGTTTCATACTGCCACGTGTAAATACTGTGTAAATGCAAATAGTGTTTCCTATTTGCGTTTCATGAGCGAAATTGCTTTTCCTCACTAACACATCTGTGCAAACTAGCATTTTTTTCAGATGCATCTCATCTTGTTAAAAATGTTTGGAACTAATTAAGGATTTCCGTCTCGCAGAGCAGGCCAGAGAATACAAACCATTGATTGTGCTATAAGGCTTAAACATATGTTTCTCTTAGACTCAAGCCAGGACATTGTTCCCCTGTGTCGATCAAACAGAAAGTTGAAAAGCCAAAAGACGCGGTCAGCCTCTGCAGATGCCATAACGAGGATCATAATATTTTTATAGGAAAGAGTAAGCAATAGGCAGTCATGTCATAACAACCTCGTCTCACTTTAACATATTAGAAAAGAAGCTCTTTCATGTCACGGACTGTGGGAACGTCCAGCCCTTGGGGGTCGAGACCTGCAGCACGTCTGACGTGTGACAGTGACTCATTTCCTGACGGGGGCCAACAGCCATTTCTTCCACCGTACTTAATTTTATCTATCGTTTTAGTGGCCTAGAGCAGCGGTCCCCAACCTTTTTTGGGCCACGGACCGGTTTCACGTAAGACAATATTTTCACGGACCGGCCTTCAAGGTGTGGGGGGATAAATATGACGAAATAAAATGATACGACTGGCATAAAAACAAATATAAAGTGCATAAAAAATACATCTCAAGAGACACAGAGGCACAGATGGATGGTTCCGGTCATTTTTCTAAATAAAACATCTTTCAGATTCTGAATAAAAAAATATTTTATTGATTATCAGTCTTTCCGTGCGGCCCGGTTCCAAATGACCCACGGACCGGTATCGGTCCGCGGACCGGTGGTTGGGGACCGCTGGCCTAGAGGACACAGTGGCTGATCTCATGCCAGAATGGGGTCATGTTGTGGAGGGGGTGTTTGGGATGGATAGGGAATTGTTTGACTCAGTTACTTTGTACCAATGACCGAAACCACTCGTCGAGTGTCTAGTACTCTGTGTTTACCTGCTAAGGATCTCAAAACCATTTTCAATAGGCAGCAGGGGATCTTGTGACCCAGTTCCACCACCACCAATGGTAGGATGAATGTAGGAACAACTTCTGATGTAGGACAGCCTTTTTTTGTCAGTACTGTTACCATACACTAGCTGAGGTAAAGAGGTGGTGGTTGAAGTTTAACTTATCTGTTAGATGCGATTGTTGAAAGAACTGAATGGGGCCATATTTAGCTTCATAACAGCAGTATTATAATAGTGCACTTAATTTTGTGATTGAACCATGTGCTGCATAATGATATACAATTTTTTTCACTTTTATCATGATGGTAAATGGTAAATGGACTGCACTTATATAGCACCTTTATCCAAAGCGCTTTACAATGGCCTCTCCCTCACCCGTTCACACACACATTCACACACCAATGGCGGCAGCCAACATGCAAGGCGCTAGCCTGCTCATTGGGAGCAATTTGGGGTTCAGTGTCTTGCCCAAGGATACTTCGACATGTGGACAGGAGGAGCCGGGGATCGAACCACCATCCCTGCGATCAGCGGACGACCCGCTCTACCTCTTGAGCCACAGCCGCCCCATGATCATTATTGTACTTTGGTATTTGTACCTGTGCTAATATCAGAGGAATGCCCGATCTTGTTCATCTCCACATCCCCTATTGGCCACTTCATGTTCATGTCCCCCACCTTTTATTCAATTTCTACTGCAGGTTGTAATGCAGTAGCTGTTTAACACACTAGTACATGCATGTCTAAAACAAGATGTAATATGTAATTTATTAAATATGGAAAAAATAATAATATTTTGCCATGAATGCAGATTCCAGTTTAGAAACCCATCTGTAAGCAGCTGTGGATACAGGTAATCTATGATCGAAACAGAGAAAAAAAATGATGAATGATCTAACGTTGATAGATATTCTCCCACCATTGTCTTGGATGAGACAGAACTAATCGATTTGGCTCACCCCGATCACCCTGGTGACCAGGTCAATCAGAGGGCACCCACAGGGGCATGTATAATCCAGAACAGGGTATTGGGTTCATGTGTTTTGGCTGATAAAATGAGATGCCACTCACGCCAGTGGCCAAGCACTTTTTGAGTTTCACCTTGAAGAGGGTTTTCTCTAAAACGTCTCATATTAGTATCTCTATGATTTATCGTTTGGCTGTTAGCCTTTGTGTTAGGGTTCAATGTTTGAATACAAACATTAGAAGCCTACATCTTATGAGGTATTATATTTCAGGATTTGTAGGTTGATGAAAGCTTGTAACAGAAAAAAATAAGCTTTTCTTTACCTTTGTATTTATGCTGTCATTTTTGAAAAAACTCACAATGTTATACAGAGCATCATGCAGCTGTAATATTGCATCGCCATGTACATTCAGTGGTTTACAGCAGAGGCAAGAGGAACAAGGGCACAGCGAAGCAAGAATCGCTGTATAGATGAAAACAGATTAAATTAAAATGTATTAAAACAATGTATTATTGGAGAGTGAACTACAGGAACAGTGCTTTGCAGTTCAGTCTTCTTGAGTTGAAACAGATTTAGGCTAAGAAGATAAGATTTTAGGCTAAGAGGTCCATTCTCACTTGGCAGGACCCAAAAAACTGCCCCTTTGCTTTTAATACTGTCATTCCGTGTCATAACCTGTGGAGTGAAATGTCCTTTCTCACAGAATCCAAAATAAGGCCACCATCGATGCATAGTGTTTCGGGACAGCATGATGCGGGGGATTTACAAGGGGCATTGGATAGAACAGATAGAGGGTGAGGACCAACCTCTTCCACCTCCACCTTATGTATAGGGTATGTGAACAGGTGACCTGGTTATTGTTTATGATTCCAGAAGTACATTTTTTGTTGTTGTTAGAATTTTGTCATCAAGAATTTTTCTTATCCTCCAAATTGGGACCGCAGGCATGTGATTGACCAGATAAGTTGCTCTTGTGAGAACAAGTTAGAACCCACTGGATTGGGATTGTGGGTAGAAGATTATACAGTGAAGGATGTTTCAAAGTCCGATCAGCAATAGCGTTCCCCCTTCATCTCCCACATGCACTGTTTTCCAGCCTAATACTTGAAGACACACACATCATCAAGTCATCACAGTCACAATAAACCAGTGATAAATGCATCACGTGGTCCCTGCTTCATGTTAGATGGGACCCAATATGGGATCATACGCAAAAACCCCCACCAACACATACACACAAATATACACACACACACACACACACAGAGGGGAATGGGGAAATGATTCAGTCTGGTCTTCTATATAAGCAAACCATAAATGGGGTTAAAGTGGCCGGGGGAGGAAATGGGATTCCCTCGTAGCAGATGGCGAGTGGTTATTCAATTGTTTTTTTTGGGCTAAAACAGAGGGAGGCAATTAATAAGAACATTTTTACAAGTCCCTAGAGTGGGAATTCCTTTATTGTGTGTGTGTGTGTGTGTGTTTTTTTTGTTTTGTGTACAACCTAATCTTTTTACATTCTAGCAGTTTTATAATAGATTTATATGAGTGAAAAGGAGAAAAAAGTACAATCCCTGTTTATTATTTTCTGTATGTATGTACTGTATTTATTATCCCATATAACTCCTGTAGGCTTCCAGGGGCTAACCAACGAACTGCCCAACGAACACTGTGGAGAAATCACACCAATGAGGTTGTCCTCCCACCCCCCACTAGTGCTATTCACAACACTGTTCCCCATGTTGCTCATCACATTGCTGTAAATGTCCATCCGCTGAGAGAGGGCCCCTCCCTATGTGAGTGGGGCTGTTGTGTTGAGTTCTTTTTTGTTGTTCTTTTTGTTATTTAGTTTTTTTATATAGGTTTTTTACCAACGGATATAAAATGAGCTGCTTGTAATGAAAAGAGATAAAGATGCAGAATTAATGAGCTCCATCAATAAACATATTGAACATAAACAACTGCTTGATTTATGATTTGGTCGGATGCATTAGCCAGGATTCATCTGGCCTTTGTCCACAGCCTTGATTTATAAATCAATGCAGGTGTAAAAAATTTTCTTCACAGTTTGGCAAACAGATTTTTGGCAGGGTTGCCAGATCTTACTCAAAACTAGCCAAAAATATATTTTTAACCGAAACCAACGTATTTTAAGTATAAATCAATGTACATTTTTATGTATTAAAAGTGTGTGCTTTGTGACTTTTCATTTTTCCCGCAACTGCACTTGAAATGTAGTCCAATTTGGCTGTCAAACCGCGGAGCTCTGTGAGTCCTGCACATACAGCGGCTCTTTGAGAGAGGCCACGTTACTCGCTGGCAAGTTAGCCACTAATGTAACAGTTCTACTGAAAAACATACCACCACCATTAGCTAGTCTCCAGAAAAACAGGGGAAATACGGCCATTCATTTAGGAAAACACAGCCCTTCATTTATCTACGTTGGTATTGTGAAAACATTAGCCAACCTAACCAGAAGTCTGTAGCTAACACTTACGCTACTCATTTCTCACCCCGGTCTTCTAAGGATTTAAAAAAATAATAAAATGCCCTTCCAACTAGGAGTTCCATGTTGGAAATCAAGGATCGAGAAATCAACCCCGACCTCCCGACTAGGAAGAACTTGACATCAAATCATCATGGCAGCTCACACAGCAACCCACATTGATCAGTAAAACAAACATTAGGCTACTTTTAGACTATTTTAGCTTTTAAAACACTTTTTTCGTTTTTCAGTATAAAATGCTTTTGTATCGGCCAACATGCCGATGCAGAATCATAAACATATACAATTAAAAGTTAGTACGTAAAAAAGTACGTTATTGTTGTAGTTGTTAGCTGTTTTAGCTATGTTCGCTAGCAATAACAAAACTTTCCCAGTCGTGCAACTTGAACGGAGGCCACTCAGTTGTATCCTATCATTTGTCTGCTCTGTAACCAACAGCACTCAAGTCCTGTTTGGTTTAGTTTGCCAAAACATCTTTAAGAAAAGAACCTATCAATGTAATTTGTTGACATTATAATAAAATAGCAATGATAGCTAGCTTGATCTATGATGTGTCCCTACTCAGAACAGTGACAGACACAGCAATATTTCCTCCCTTACTGGCTCCGCCTACGTGCCTATGTAATTTACACACCCACTTGACGCCACTGTAGTATTTGAAAAAACGAGGAAGTGGTAGAGGTGTACATCATTTTGACGTATGCCTCTACCAAATTTGTAACTTTAGCTGTCAATATTTCCGTTCACATATTGTTTTGGCCAGCGTCAAAAAGAGACTTAATTAGTTGCGCCTTGATCTTTTAATGTCATGGTTCATGTTTTTTCTTTTTTTCCCCGTTGCGGTTCTCGTCCTTATTTCCAGATTGAGAATCTATCGGATTTTTTCCACGTTCCGTTCCGGGGTTTGCTTTTCCTCATTATTATTTTCACCTGTGCTTCTACCTGCGGGGTATTTAAATTCCTCACTTCCACTTCCCCGGTGCTTCTTTGTCATTCGACATTGCATTGAGCCAGGTACTAGCGACCTTGTGATATTAAACGCTATTCATGTTCACGGGGGACTTGCTATTAGCTTTTAGTTCAGGTATAGGTATTATACCTCCTGTTAGCATTCTGTGCTATTTATTTTATTCTTTGCTGTTCTCTCTGAGACAGTTTTCTTTGTTTGTTTTACACTCTTCCGGCCGTCTGAACTTATGTGCCGAAGGTGTTCTTTTCTTTGCTAAGTTTCCCGTTTTGGCTCCAGTATTGAGCTCGGGAGATTTAGTTTGTGTTTCACTCGTTATTCCAGTTCACCATATTTTAGTCGGTTGATTTTCATTTGGCTGTTTAGCCACAAGGACGTAGTTTCCTGTCTTTTCTCTTTGCATTTATTTTGTTATTCCCTTTATTGGTCCTCACTGCGTGAGTGACT
This sequence comes from Ilyophis sp. 1 JC-2022, assembly GCA_022702515.1. Taxonomy (NCBI): domain Eukaryota; kingdom Metazoa; phylum Chordata; class Actinopteri; order Anguilliformes; family Synaphobranchidae; genus Ilyophis; species Ilyophis sp. 1 JC-2022. The sequence goes on from CM040403.1 coordinate 79,987,175, forward strand.
TGTTTCTGATCCCCCTACTTTCGCGTTTGATTATCCGTCACTAAAATCCATTACAGTCAAATAAGGTTAATGTTTATCTACAGTGGAACTACCCTTTAGGGACAAATATTTATTGAATCTGGGCCATCAATAAATGTACATTTAAAATGAAGCAGTACATTCATCCAGACGGCAGTAACTGTATACTGTGGTTATTTTAATGTTCATGCACAGTATCTGTAGTGGTTCATGGCTGTTTGTTTGTTTTTCTTTAGCGGCTCTCATCCTGCCTTCCCGATTGTGAATTAATCCGATTTTTTGCCGTCCTCATTATTGTTTTCACCTGCGCTTCTACCTGCAGGGTACTTAAGTTTCTCACTTCCGCTTCTCTGGTGCTTGATTATCTTACGACATTGCATTCGAGCCAGGTATAGCCAGGTTACTAGCGACCTCCTGATATTAAACATGGTTTATGTTCAGGGGGGACTTGCTAGTTAGCTACTTAATTGGGTATAGGATTTATATTTCCTCCTGGTAGCATTCTGCGCTATCTATTTAGCACTTTGCTGTTCTCTCTGAGAGTTTTTCTTTTCTACTTTCGTTTTGGTTTTACACTTCTCCGGCTCTGAACTAAGGCAGCCGAGAGTGTTGTTTTGTTTACTAAGTTTCCCGTTCCTGTGTCATTATTTGTGTCTGGGAGATTTAGTTGTTATTTACTAGTTTTCTAGTTTACCCGTTCTTGTGGGTTTATTTTCGTTTTGGCTGTTAGCCTTAAGGAATTTGTTTCCTGTCTTTTCTTTCTTCCTTTATTATTTTTCTCCCCCTAATTTGTGGTCCTCACAGTTGTGAGCTGACTTGTTCTGATCTCCCCACCTTTGCATTTGAATCTCCGAACCATCATAAACCCATTACAGTATCATCCCACAAGCTGTTATGTCATATGTTGTCTTTAGGACTTCATAAGCTCTACATAGCCATTCATGAACACTATGTACAAAAACACAGACCTTTGTAGGGTGTGCTGCATACGTTTTCAGTAGTTTGTATTATGTAGGATTCTTAAAAGAAAATGTAAAAAGCATAACATTGAATGCAAGAACAGTACTATGATAAGATTAACAAATGGATAAATAATGGCTTGGCTACTTGTGATCAGAATGTTGTGCATTGGTAACCAATTTTGGTCTTCTTCAGACATATGCGCACCTTGGCTTGGCATCAACCATTTTGATGTGTCCTATCCAAGTTTAAGAACTGAATTTCCTTTGTTTGACAAGCTATTGTTATCTTAGAAGGATAATGTTTTCCTGCTTGGCAGCTGTCCTTTTACGTTGCTCTCATCTTTGTTGTTGCTTCAGAATTTAAAACAATTCACTTTGTTGTGCTTGTCTTGGCAGATGGGTTTTGGACCCAAAGCTATTATTCACCAAAACCCTGATCGTTTTGTCAGTGTGTATGTGCACAGCCATGTATGTGTCAGTATCAGGCACGTGCAGAGAAGGGGAGGGGGGGGGGGGGGGGGGGGGTCTTGCAGAGGGGTTATGCAGTCATTGCAGTTTTTTTTGCTCCAGAATATGTTCTACCGAAAAATTGAATGAAATGAAAAATATAACGTGGACGAAAACCAGCATAGCCTACACAGGGACCAAGGTTTGGCTAGCACATAGGCTAGCAAACTTTTACTTTAGCCAGTCCACTCAAACTTCCATTTGACACGGTTTAGGTAGACGTTTCCATTATGTAGATCATTGTGATATTATAATGCTGAACTATTTTCCTCCTGATGAAATAAAGTGAATAAGGCCTTATATTATTAACATTAGATTCAAGATGACAGTGGAAAAGGGAGTGAGGCAAGCTGCTGCAGCTCAACTGAGCCCTCTGAGCCACAGCTGGTAGGATTAATGGTGACAGTAGAGAAAGGCAGTGAAATGAATCTATCTCAGCCATGTGAATATATGATGTTTTTTATGTTTGTTGATTAAGTTTTTTATGTTTGTTGATCTAGCTGCAATTCTCAGGGACCGAGCAGCATAAGCAGCATTTGACAAATACAGACACTCCAAAATGATGGACAATTCAAGACCTCATTGTTTTATTACGTGCACCTGTCTGTCATTTGCCCTTCCCGGTTCCTCACACCTGATCCTCATTGTTTCTTGTCTCCCTCAGTGTATTTATGCTCTGTGCTTTCAGTCCTTTGTTGCGAGTTCCTCATCATTTGTTCTTCTAGCTTTTGCGAAATTTCTTCCGAGGTGTCCGTTAGTGTCATTCCAAGGCGTCCGTCAGTGTCATTCCGAGGCGTCCGTCAGTGTCATTCCGAGGTGTCCGTCAGTGTCATTCCGAGGTGTCCGTCAGTGTCATTCCGAGGTGTCCGTCAGTGTCATACCGAGGTGTCCGTCAGTGTCATTCCGAGGTGTCCGTCAGTGTCATTCCGAGGTGTCCGTCAGTGTCATTCCGAGGTGTCCGTCAGTGTCATTCCGAGGTGTCCGTCAGTGTCATACCGAGGTGTCCGTCAGTGTCATTCCGAGGTGTCCGTCAGTGTCATTCCGAGGTGTCCGTCAGTGTCATTCCGAGGTGTCCGTCAGTGTCATTCCGAGGTGTCCGTCAGTGTCATTTCGAGTTGTCCGTTAGTGTCATTCCAAGTTGTCCGTTAGTGAGTTTTTTTGTTATCCCTCGCCCTTTTCCCTGTTGGTTTTCTTTGCTGCTGTCTTTTGTTTTCTCTTGTTTCCTGTTACGCCTCCCTGGTTTCGACTCCTGCCTGTGTTCTTGCGACCCTGATTGTTGTACCTTTGCTGTGCCTTCCCGGTTCCGACCCCTGCCTGTTCTGTGACCACTCTTTGGACACTGTTTTTGTACCGTTGCCCTGTCCCTCATTAAACTTCGGTTTTTTGTACTCCCTGCCTGCTACTGAGTCCCTGTTTCCACCAGACCTAAGCGTGTGAGGTTTCAAATGTGCCAGAGTGAATATGGCCAACAGGAATTAGATTTTCTGGGGAGAAAAAATGTATCAATGTTTCATTTTAGCTTTTAAAAATAAGCTGAGCAGGGAGCTAGAGCTGTCTGTGTGCAATAAGGATAACCCTGGTTGAATAAATCTATGGCAGCATAGCTGGAGGCACAAATGTAAAGGGCCAAACAGTCATGAGGGCAACCCTGAGTCAGTCGCCACCAGACCATGAGAGGCTCATCTTAATGCAGAGATACCATGCATGATCCAATGATGGCACTGAAACCCTATGGCTTATGTTAGCCACCCAACCCTGTCCCTCAACTATAGGACAGGTATGCAGGTATACAGGCTTTAAAAGTAAGGATAAGTATATTATAACCTATCTGGAATTTAACTGGTAGCCAGGAGAGAAGCTCACACTGTATGGCAAGCCGTTTTAACATTTATTCCTCGAGACTTACTTGTAACTATTCATTAGATACTAGTACTTATTCTTTAGTTACTAGTATCTATTTCAGTTTTACTAGTAACTTTTAATTAGATACTAGTACTTATTCTTTAGTTACTAGTAACTATTCCATTTTTACTAGTAAGAAATTGAGATTTTTTGCAATTGAATTCTATGGGGCTCTGCGGTTCAGATATTAACTATTTGCTTCTGACTAGTAACTATTCCAATAGTGACTAGTATCTATTTCAGTTTTACTAGTAACTATTCATGAGATACTAGTACTTATTCTTTAGTGACTAGTAACTATTCCAATTGTTACTAGTAATATTTTTATTCTTACTAGTAACTATTTCTGTTTTACTCGTCATCGGTAATGACTAGTCAAAATGACTATTTGATAGTTCCATTAACATTCTTACAAGTACAATACAAATGTTACTAGTAACAATTGGAATAGTTACTAGTAACTAAAGAATAAGTACTAGTGTCTAATTAATAGTTACTAGTAAAACTGAAATAGATACTAGTAACTATTGGAATAGTTACTAGTAACTAAAGAATAAGTACTAGTGTCTAATTAATAGTTACTAGTAAAACTGAAATAGATACTAGTCACTATTGGAATAGTTACTTGTCAGAAGTAAATAGTTGATATCTTAGATCGGAATAACAACTAGTCTCTATTAAATTGGAGATATCCTCAACTCGAATAACAACTAGTAAAAATATATCTGGAGATATCTTCATTCAAATGACTGAATGCATAAACATGAGGCAGACATCCAGCATGCTCTCCAGTTTGCCAACCGCCAATAAAATCGATATACAGATTGTGGGTTCGAGCTGATCAGGGCACAAATTTATTTTCGACAAAAACAATGTGCAACTGTTAAATACTTTTGATTTATTACACTGTTATTATTTTCACATGAACAAACGTATGTTTATTGCAAAGGCAACGTTTCAAATATTAACTGTTCAATGTTTCACTTGTACTACAGCGAAATGCTGAAAGTCAGACGGACACTGACATCACGTGAAACAATTCAGTCACTGGACACCACGGCAGAATGCAGGCTAGCTATGATGGCCATTTGTCAAGCAAAGAAAAAAGTTTTAATGCAGAATATCATCTGGTTAACATCGCGTTGTTGCATTAATGTAAAAAAAATTATATAAATAACTGTGCCATTGGCTACATGTGTTAATCTCATTTGTCTGCTTTGCTCTTGCGGTCATGACTCACTGTGGAAACTGAACACTCAACACTCGCCGGCCAACATTTCTTTATTATGTCTTCATTAATTTATTCTCGTCAGCTCTGTTCAGTTTATACTTTTCACACATAACATAATGTCACCATAAAATTAACTACTAGGAAAATTAAGAATTTACAATAATACATTAAAAATTAATGATAGCCTACTAGAAGCTACTATCGCTGAAGAGACCGGATTTATATACCTTTAATTCCCCAAACATAACGGTGTCATGGTTAGTCACTTAAAAAAATTACAATAGCCTCCGAACATGCCTCTAGTCTACACTAATCTGCAGACAATGTAGTTTACGGCAAACACTTTTAATTATAATATTAATAAGAAAAATAATCTCTGGTAGGTCAATTTCTTAGTAGTAGGCTATCTATTGTTTTCTTTCTGGCTAAGATTTCTGGGAAATATGCGTTGTCCAATTAAGCTTGTTAGCCAACGTTAGGGCCGAAACATAGCCTACCTCAGGCAAATACACGAACGTGGACGCTTCGAGCTACGCGAACAGTTTTTCTTTTGCCATGACATTTGTGAAAGTCAAACTGGAGTAAAGCACAGATTGAACAAGAAAGTTGTTTACTGTTGTTGCCTGCTATCGCTCCCTCGCTGCAACGCCCTGCTTTGTCTTTCACAAATGCCATAGCAAAAGAAAAACGTGTATTTCCCTTTTTTTAGGCTGTATGTCTTTCTTTCAGCTAGAATGTGTTTGCGTCTAGCCTATTGTGCATGCATGTCTCCACATAGACTTGGTTAATTAATTTACATGTTTCTTCATGATCCATAGTTCAGGTGGTGCTGTTCATTGTATTTCATTAGACATTAAATACAGCTCATCTACAAACTCTTTTAATGTAATTGTGGGCTATCAATAGGAGAAAATATGTTCTCATTCTCGTCAGTAGAGGGCGTTATGGTTGCGCAAATTAGAGGTCTTCACGGGTCCACCCGAATACCCGAGACTCGAGCGGGCATGGGTCCAAAATTCTGACTTGTCTCACGGGTCCGGGTCGGAACTGATATAATAGCCGCGGGTCTCGGGTAAGTACATGTGAAACTGATTTGCCCGTGAGGACCCGGTCACTTTTTTATTTTTTATTCTGGAGCCTAATATTATATTCTGTATTATATTATATATTTTAAAATTCTGTAGCCTAATATTATATTCTGTAATAATATTCCATATTATATTCTGTAATATTGTAAAAAAGAAACCATATCGTCTGCTCTCGCATCTTTGATGACATGTAACAAGCGCTGAGCAGCGCATACTTATTGTATTACATACTGTTTATCGTAGGCTACTGAAGGAGGCCGTTCTCAACAGATCCCACCATGCCAGATGATTGTCTTAGTTTATTAGCTTATTTTTATTAGAACTATGGAAAAACTATTTTTTCGTATTCTATCGCAAATAAAGGCTCATGGTTTTAGTTTCATCGGCTTAGTTTTTAGCCTATTGGTTTTCGATTTCAGGCTATTTTGTCGGCTACAATTTGCCATGCGTAGGCTAATTTACGATCTGTAGCCCATTTCTTCTTCATTATTATTATTATATTACTAATATTATTGCCCATTTATTTATTTATCCACATTTTTGAAGAATACAAGTGTTATGTTGCACGTTAACTGTGGATCCATCGTTGGCTGAATAAAGTCTACTTGTTGCTTTTCGTTAATGTTATTGCCCTATAGCCTTATAAGTAGGCTATCTTAATGTTGTAATCAGATTAACATGATTGATTATCACCGTGTTGCGTTTATTAGTCTAATATAAGCTAAAGATGTAGTTTGTAGGCCTTTTAGTCGGTAATATAATAGTGCAGTGCATTTGTCTATTGTAGGCCCTAGGCTATTTTATAATGAATTTCTTCCGTTCTTTCTCGGGTATGAAAAGCTGTATATTTGCAAACATAACTTATGTTTAACTTGTGCAAACATAAGTTATGTTTCGTTGTGAAAACATCACTATATCTCCCTGCTAGGATTTCTTCCGATTTTGGACTTTGGAATAGACTAGGCATACTGTCAAATTTTATTGAATTGCAAGCGAGAAGCCACCCAGTGGTCAACTCGGCACACAGCAGGGTCCGGCAATTGGAATAAATGTTAAAACGGCTTGCCGATTGATGTCTTTAGTGTGGTGTGGTCCTCATTAATATTTAGCAGCCAATTGCATGCCACGTAGATATCACGTTGTAAATGTTACTAGTACTTACTGGGTTGGGGATATATTTCTGAATAGTTACTAGTAACTAAAATATAAGTACTAGTATCTAAAAACATTGTACTAGTAAAAATGGAATAGTTACTAGTAACTATTGGAATAGTTACTAGTAACTATTGGAATAGTTACTAGTAACTATTGGAATAGTTACTAGTATCTAATAAAAAGTTACTAGTAAAACTGAAATAGATACTAGTAACTATTGGAATAGTTACTAGTAACTAAAGAATAAGTACTAGTATCTAATGAATAGTTACTCGTAAGTCTCGAGGAATAAATGTTAAAACGGCTTGCCATACACACTGGACTGAGTGATGTGGTCAAATCTTGTTCAGGTAAAAACATGAGCAGCAGCATTTTGAACCAATTGGAGACCTTTCAGAGAGGAATTTTCACATCCAGACAAAAAGGCATTACAATAGTATAATTTTGAAATAAAAAAAAGTGTGGACTAGTTTTTCTGCATCATGTAGTAACAGGATTTTTCTGATTTTAGCAATATTCCTGAAATGATAGAGATGTTCTTTATATGTGTTTTAAATTAAATATCTAGATCAAATTAGCTTTGATGACAGCACTAGTAGTAACAGAGATTCCATCAAGGTTAAGTATATTGTACGGTAGTTTGGACTTGGGGCCAGCTACCATTATCTCCGTTTTGTCAGAATTCAGCAGGAGAAAAGCATAGGTCATCCACTCCTTTATGTCTATGAGACAGACTTCCATGTTGATCAGTTGAACAACTTATTCAGGCTTTACTGATAAATACATCAGCATAGGTCTGCATAGGTTTTTTGAATGGCAAAATGTGTCACAGATCATTATTGCTTAATCTCAGTTTGTTGGAGAACGCAGAGGTTGGGGGTCTAGCCAACACAATACATGCATTCTTTTTTACATAGATAATTGCGATCCCAGATTCAGCTGTAAATTACGCTGGTACAGTATGGAACACATAAATTGTGTCACATGTGGTTTTCTTAAAAATAATTATTTCTTGATGAGGGATTTTCTTTTCTCATAATACATTTAGTTCAAGTAAAGGTTGGATTTTTCTCATTATTCCAGTGTGAGATTAAGCTAATTCACCAGACGGTGAATATTTTATAACCCTTTTTACTCATCTTTGCCAGGGGTGCCAATCAGAGCCGGTTTTTGGCATAGGCAGTATAGGCAAATGCTAAGGGCGCCACCACCCAGAGGGGGCGCAACAAATGGGAGAGAAAAAAAAAAAAGTTTCGCTTTTTAAATTTTATTTATAATTTTTGACTAATACTACTAGTTAACACTGTTATTTCGAAATATTAAATAACCCCACAACAACCAGCGTAGCTCTATAGCATAGCCTATTAAATAATAATAATTTCTTAGTTCATGTCACCTCGCCCCCCTCCAGCCAGGCAATTACGCTGCGTTCACACATCCATCAACTTCGGTCGCCCAGTCGCCGGAAGTCCATTCATTCTCTATGAAGTTCAGCGACGGTCAGCGACCTGAGCGACTAGAAAACTGAGCGACCAAAATCGGCCGATAAATGCTGCCCGAAACTTAACTTTTGAGCGACAATCAGAGTTCCGCGCTTCATATTTCTCCAACCGATACGAAACCATTTCGTGAAAAGGGGTCCCACTGTTGCCAGCAGCCGGTCAAACTGCTCACAATCCAGCCGAAAATAACGCTGGAAGCGGTCCCCGTCCAGGCGGAGTTCCTGCACCAGCCGGTGAAATTCTCCGAGCTGCCGGCGGCGTTGTACGGTGCTACGCACCCAGAGCCTCCGGCGCTTCCTCCGGCGTAAATAAATTAGGGCGACAGCTAGCAGTTTTTTTTTTCCGGTTCATTTTCCAAAGTGGTAATCATGAAGCTGAAGACTCAATTTATAGTAAAAAAATATCCCTCCAAAACGTTCAAATAAAGGAGAGAAAGAATCTAATTGGAAGTTTAATATAATTTCATGAACGTAATCTACGTAATATTGCCTATCAAACTAAGCTAGGCGAAATAGGGTTAGCAGCGGTAACAACAGTAAATTATTTATATATTATCATTGTATAATTATCAGTGTCATAACATAACCTTAAAGGATATGTGTAGCTGTTCTACCAATATCACATTGAGCCAAAAAAATACATGTTGAGTTTTATACATACATCTATCTATGTATCTAGCGTAGATAGTAGATAAAGATCGGTAGCTCGCGACGAAGATACATATAGACTAGCCTATCGCTAGATAGCGAGAACACATCATTATCAGTGTCATGACATAACTATAAAGAATAGGATGCATCGCAAATATGTCTTTGTTATACGTAGGCTATTTCCGTTGTTTCTCTTTATCAAATAATTGTAGCTGCACGAACTGACTTGGATGACACAACGGGAAGCTCTTGCCCCGCCCCCAGCCTCGTAGAATTGACCGACTCAGCGACCAGTTGCTCGCTGTGTGAACACAGGGTTAATGTGATGAAATTAATTGTCTAGTGCTCTCTGACTTTAGGCGCATCCTGCCCCGGTACCGGGGCGCTTGGGTTGAAGAGGATAGTGCCAGATAACTTAAGTTAGCTAGCTAATATGACTGTAGCCGAGCCGAGCGTTACATTAGCTAGTCACTAGTCACTCACACACACACATCAGCTCTCTCAGTCACTCTGCACCTTCTTGCTAGCTAGCTGGACAGCAGCAAGAGAATGGTCGCCTCATCTTGAAAAATACATAGACTATGCGTGCATAACAGTAGCCTACATAAAATAAAAGTAGGCTACATAACAACTAATAAAAATAAGAGAACTGTAGTACCAGTCATCATCAGGGAAATTAGGTCTATTCAGCAGGTGTTAGTCCTGTGTCATACTGTAGGCTACATTTTTATTGACATCTGGTTACCCTGTAATCAAAATGCTATTCCTTTTCATCTCCTTTATAATTAATTGTTGTAGTAAGCCTTTGGTTTGTTGTGTTACAGTTCATAATCTCTAAAGTTAGTTTATATAGTTAGTTGCATCAGTGTTTTAAAGTGCATATCATTAATGTTAATGCCAAATAAGCTTTCCCATTATGCTATATTAGTATTACACTGCAGTTTACTGCTTTTTTTGGACTGTAAATGTAAATCTACATTTCATTGTAATGACAATAATGTTTAATTAAATTTCCATTAGTATGCATGCCCATCTTATGTACAGTATAGCAGACATGCATCTTTTTAAGTTTTTCATCTTTATTCTTGTAAAAAAAAAATTACTAATAGACTAACACCCAATGGTCATACACTCTTCTTCTATATTTTACCTTACTTTATTTATGGCAGTAGGCTACTGGTTTCTTTAATATATATATTAAAGATAATATATTGTAAATATCTATAATAATAATGTCACTTGTTCACTGTTTTGATGTTAACTGTTTGATTTTGTGGGTTATTTTCAGTAAAAGAAAAATGTGAAAACAAAAATGTGAGTGCATGTTATTGGTAGTGAATAAACTGTGATGCAAGGGGGCGCCAGATAAAATCCTGCCTAGGGCAGCCAATTGGTCAGAGCCGGCCCTGGTGCCAATAATAGTGGAGGGCACTGTAAATGGGAAAAAAAAGCTTCAGTTACATTTTGTTCATAATAATTTCTAGGGGTGCCAATAATTGTGGCACACATGGTTTTGCTAAAAATAATTATTTCTTGATGAGGGATTTTTTTTTCTCAAAATACATTGACTTCAATTAAAGGTTGGGATTTCACAACTAGCTGTCTACTGCAAATGTTAGTTTATGATAGCTTCAAAGATACGAGATAAGCTAATATCCGAATCAAAAGTTATTTTGTGAGAACCGTATCTGTTATTCAATCGTTGTCTGCAGTCAGAAGACCCAGCACTGGACGATCAAATGCTTTACCATATTCGATGTGTTACTGGTTTTTCATTTAATAGTAGTTTCGCAATGTTTACATTTGATGCAATGGATGGTCCTACCGTAAAGTATCGAAATTTGGTACCGTTTTTTCCTAAATGTTTCGATACTCGGTAGGATCGACGTATTTCGGTCATGGCACCGTTATTCGATACCCAACCCTACCTACCGGTATCGATTTATTCAGTGAAATGCTTGATTGTTGAGCCAGGTAAATGCCTGGGAAAATGTTCCAGTAATTTCAGGTTTCAAAAAAGAGAGTGTGCACTGGTTTCAGTGTGCAGGTCACCTTATGTCACAGCTTTCAGATAGGAGGGTAGAACAGCAGGCTTTGTGACAGGTTTATTATTCATTGACCATAGTGTCTATTATGAAAGCTTTCTTCCCCACCCACTCTTCTCGCTCCCTTTCTCTCTCTCTTTCTTTAAGAAATGAAAGTCAGACCTCATAGGAAATGCACTTGTATGAATAAATTATGTTTGTTGTTGTTTGACCTTTGCAGAGGAGATGTGACACATACCAAGCAGTCATACACTTATTTCCTTCAGAATTTCAAGATAAACACCTTTTCTAAGATGGTTTGCAGCTTTATTACTTAAACAATTTACAATACAGTAAGTAGCTACTTCCAGCTTTATGGTGGCAACTTTTTAATTCACGAGTGCTTTAATTTAATAGCTTTTCATAATTAAAGTATTGTCTTTAGAGGAGTCAGATATAATAGGAATGCAGTGTAAGTGTAATTCCAGTGGCAGTATTTTTGTCATCCCTGATGTGCTTAGCCTGAGCAAATTTAAATTTTGTAGTGCACACAAGTGCCTCCCAATATCAGAGGTACGCAGGTGTGCAAGGCGGGCATGAATTCCTTCTTAGAAAATGAACAAAACTTCAACTTACTCAAAAACACGAAAAGGAGATTCACGCATCTTTCAAGTCTGCGTAGGGTCTGGAGTGTGAATGCAAATCAGAAAACACATTAACACAAATACATTATGAACACATCATCCTGAATGTCAGTGGAAATACGCAAATTCAAAAGCGTGAAGCAAGAAAATACATAAAACGCAACCTCAAATCGAAAAAACTGCGAAATTACAGAAACATGCTGCGTTTCAAAAAAACTACAATGGAAGTGTTTGCTTACAACCAAAATACATGTGGCACCAGCCACTGTTGGATCCACACTGTATAAGAACAGTACACAGAACTGTAGCCTCACACAGACAGTACTGTGGTTGGATCAAGAGCGGAGAGTATTCTCGACTGCGTTTTGCTGATGTTAGGTGAGTTCTTTGATTAGTAAATATTTTCCAAGTATGTTTGATTAAGAAAGTATGCTGTAGGCTATCTACACCTTTCTTAACTTTAGCAGCATTAACTTTTACCATCTATTGAATCTACAAATTGAATTTAAATGAATTGCTATACACACAAGTAGCCAGAAGTAATCATTGTTACAGAAGTAGCCTAATGTTAATCAAACTTACAGAAATTTTATGAATACAATAACTCACCAAGCTAAATCCGGTGTTGTGCCCTTTTTTCACTCCCTGTCCAAATGTCGCTCTTCATTAGCCTATGTTGAACATTGCAAAACACAATATCTGCCTGCTATTCGGGGGGCAGATTAGCTGATTTCACATTCATTAATTTAAAGAAATGCTGGTTAATTTCCCCATGCTTGACTGTTACTGCAGTGTCATAAAGATAAACAGCCAAAGCACTGTTCTGTTATGAGATGTTTAACAAGCATAACAACATGAACTAGAAAATGTGCTCAGTAGTTGTTCCTTGTTATTATTGTTATTTTAGCCAATTAATGTCAGACATTCTTCTTTGACCCATGTTGTGTGGTGTTGCGTGAATCTGTGAAGAAGTTATGTGCATTTTCGTGAATAGGACACACCCCTTTTAGCCAATTGGTATCAGAAGTTCATCATTTCTTCCTTGACCCATAACAACCCTTTGATCAAAGTTGGGTGGTGTTATGTGGATCCGTTCTGAAGTTATGCACCTTTTTGTGATATACCATGCACACTGTCATGCCCCCTTTTGACCAATTGGCACGAAAAGTTATAATAATTTCTTCCTCATCCAATGACCACCCTTCCCACCGAATTTGTGCAAATCCGTGCATAACTTTTTGAGATATCCTGCTAACAGACGGACACACAAACACACAGACGCAGGTGAAACATTACCTCCTTGGCAGAGGTAATGATTCTATTCTATTAAAAAATCTAACAAATTAATTATTGTCTCTTTAGTTCTTTGTTTTGCTCTAGCTTAATGTTAAAATTCTGTTGATGTTAAGAAATGAAGTGGGTGAAATACAAACAATAGGCTAATTTTCTGCCTTGCCATAATTTCACTCTCCCCATATCTTTGTAATGCAAGGACTGATTGGCATCAAATACACTAAAGTGACACCTTCTGTCTATAAAAAGCATTTGACTCTAGAGGCAACAGGGAAAGAAATAAAGAGGGCAGTGAGAATCTGTGGTTCTGTGAGGTCCCTTACAAAAATATAGACCTTCTGGCAAACTTGCGTCAAACCTTTGGCATTGTTGCCACAGGTTTGTGGCAAGCTCATATTTTCACATGCAAATTAGCTTTGTGGGAACTGCCATTGTTGCAAGAAGTTCACCGAAATTTCACCGCTACTGGCAAACATTTTGTGGGAAACAATTTCTGTCAAGATAACTCACGTATTTAATATATGAATGAATATATAATATTTTGGTTTGCCGCTGAATGGATCTGCACTATGTACTTCTAGTGCACACCCTAGCGTGCACTGCCTATCAAACAGGGAGCACGACACATCTCCCCTACTAAACAGGAGATACACTAAAATCCCCCAAGTACATATTTGTGTGTCCAGTATTCCATGTCACACCCACACCCCCGGCGCTTGCAGTGTCTGTGTGTGACTTTGAAGAGGAGATAGAGGGAGAACACTGAAAGACATGAGAAACAAGCACTAAAAGCCAGATATTTTTTTTATCAGCAAATGTTTTATGTCAGGCTATAGTCATAACTGGATTATTTACATCACATTTCATTTCTTTAATGCCGTTATTATGGTGAAATATATCACGGCTGGATTATTTATATGATATTACTATATCTGTCAAGATAACGTATTTAATATATGAATGATTATATAATATTTTGGTTTGGTGCTGAATAGATCTGCTCTATGTACTTCTAGTGCACGCACCAGCATGCACTACCTATCAAACATGAAGCATGACACATCTCCCCTACTAAACAGGAGATATACACCAAAACCCCGCAAGTACATTGAATCAGATCCAAATAGCAGGTGGAGGCTGGGGTGGTGGAGGGTGAGCAGCAAAATATTTTTTAGAACAAGAAGCAGCATGGGAGAGATCTGAGTCTTGCTTTAAATTTTTTTTGTTTCGGATTTCTTTCCCATTGTCTCCCAATTTTGTAGCCAATTGAACCCCTATTCTAATTCAAATCCCCGCTAAGAAGAATCGCCGCTACACAACCCCGTCAGCTGGTGGTAGGAAGGAGGGTGCGACTCCTCGTGCTCCTGACAGTGATTCCAACTCGCCCAGGGCCATTCTGTGCACAGCAATTCTCCAAACCCCTCCCCCCACTGGGAGCAGCTGCCAATTGCCGCTCCCTTGAGGCATTGGCCATGCTCAGATCTGGCAGGACCGGGGATCGAACCCAATATAACCCAATCTTCTGGGCATAATCGCACAGAAAAGGACTGCACCTTAGCCCGCTGTACCATTTGACAGAACTTGCTCTGCACGGTTTGTTCGTCCTTATATTGCTGTTACCTAACGTTACTTAGAAGGACATATTTTGCATACCACCACACATTTTTTCAGAAAATAAAACAAGTCTAGTCATACGCAGTTCAGTAACAATGAAAGTTCAACAAACGTTACTTTACAGTCATGCTCTTTGTAGGATATTTATACGTGTTCCACTAATTAGAGTCATATTTTGACAAACCAGTCTAGTGTTGACTTAGAATTAATTAAATAACTCGACTATAACTTTGTTGTCGAATCGTGTCACACTGTTACGGTCAGGGCCCTGACCCAACCGCAACATAAATGGACAGACACAAAAATGGTTGCATAAATAAATATTTATTAAATAAATAATAGACAAACCTTGCGTAGGTATGGATGCGTGCCTGCATGAGATGTGTATGGTAGGTGTATGGATGCGTGTAACGTGGATATAAGAATTGACCGACAAACACCATGAAATAGAGAGACGACAGTGAAGCCACCTCTCGTGAAAAAGAGACGCCGGTAAAGCAACCCCCTTATCCGGTCTCAACCTCCTTTTAAATAATACCGGTGATTGCTGTGGGAGCCAATTAAGCCCCGGGAGGCGGACCTAAAAAGGGGAAGGAGAAAATATAATGGAAAAGAAAACAGGAGTGACAAATAACAATCAGCGACCGTAACACCCCCCCACCTAAACGGCAGCCGAAGACTGTCGAAAACAACGGACAAATATGCTTTATAACAAACACTAGGACACACGGCCGAATACTTAAGAAAAAAAAACTACTTACGTTGAATAGTAAGGCTGGCTTATGCCATTGATAAGGCATTTGCCACTAAATTGTCAGTACCTAAATCAGGAGCGGACAGCACAGGAGCATGAGAGAGAGAAGGGCTTTAATGTCCTCAAAAGCTCGCTGACACTCCTCAGACCAAATAAAGTCCACCTTTGGGCGTAGGAGGTCAGTTAGAGGAGCAGCTACTGCCGAAAAGTTCCGGCAGAATCCACGGTAGTAACCGACTATCCACGACTCTTCCCAAGTACGTGACTGTAGCCTTACCGAATTCACATTTTTGCTAAATTCACGGTAAGGTTAGCAGTTTGGAGTCGATCAAAAATTTGCGACATAATTTAAATGGTCAGCCCATGTCATGCTAAAAACCACAATGTCATCGAGGTAAGCCTCGCAACCAGTTAGGCCAGCTAAAACTTTAACTATAGCCTCTGAAATGTGGCCGGTGCATTTTACTTTTTTTAACAATAAAAAACATTAAAATGTAATGCGGAAATCAGTCGAACATTTACAACATTAAATACTCGGATTAAACCAACATGGGACTCATTGAGAACAAAGGGTGGTTGATGGGCAATAGATGCACAGCACTGGAATTAAAATAACCGGCTTAAACCTGGCAACACCCAAATTGCGAACATGCAACACTATAATGCGCTTGGTGAATTGAGTTTGTTATGCTTCAAGGCTGCAGTCAATGTCCTTGTGAGCTGGCATGTCATTTGTAGCAGCACACTGGATTCACAAAAATGCAACACAATTTTTTTGGCACGAGTGCATATCCACAACTGGGTCTTTGAGGTATGAGCTCATACACAGAACCCACAATTTACCCAAGAAACCGTTTATTCCAACTGAGTTCATTTTCACCTTTGACACCACTACTAACCACTACTCATCAACACCGAAATGTGTCAAAGCAAAGTGTAACATTGGAGCACACATTTAATTCATTGGTAATTTTTTTATGTTTTCACTATGGAGTGAACAAATCAATACTTCCTCTTTCCAGAGAATTCTCGATCAATTTATTCAGGTCACGCACATGGTGCTAGACATATGCCACAAGCAGTTCATGAAACAAAGCGTCAGATTGTGCTACACAATATTACCACCACGCGAATAGGAGTAGGCGTAACGTACCCACTACCAAAAAGGGAAAGCAGCAAAAATACGCTTTTTAAAGAACAGGAGAAAGCGATATAGGCTAGCAACTGTATTGGCAAGGCAGAGCAACGTGGGGACACACAGAATAAAACAGGCTAAAACAGATGTACTAAGGAGCGTCCCACTCCCTATCAAGCAGTATTTAAATGGGTAACCTGGACACATCTAAGTGCCAATCGCGACCTATTGTCACCTTACCTACCTAACTATCTGACTGTCCTGTAAGAGGCCCTAGTCTTCGTTGTGGTACTCTGAATCCTTGTATATAGCCGGAATCGCCTCTCCGAAGAGCCAAAACGTTCCGTCTATATATTTGATGAAGCTTTTCCCACACACTTTAACAATTACTAGTATTAGACACAGCGCCAAAGGAACTGGTCTCTTCAGCCTGTATGGGACAGCAGCGTGCTCCACACCGGAACATATATAAGATGCCTGAAATATGTAACTTTTTATTAAATGTGTTCCCAACATTGACCATGCACAAGCAAATGCATACAAACACGAGGAAACAAAGGCGTCTCCCGTTTATTAAATAAGCCTATATAGCATGAAAGAGAAAAATACGGCCCCTAAAAGCTATCGCTAATTATAGCCGTAATAAACTCTTATAGAGAACACGGACCAAAATCTACACGAGATTATATAGCTGGGTAGCGCACAAAAATGCAACAAAGGTCACTACAACATATGCGCAATCCAGCAGAATACCTTACCAAAAAGCCTAGTAAACAAAATAGGACAAGACGAGTAGCAGGAAAATAGCTCACACCAAAACAGCACCAGAAAAAGCCAATTGAATTCTACAATTTCTCATGAACCGCCAATTCAAAGGCACACAGTACCAAAAACGTGTGAGACAGCTCCAACCTCAGCCAGAAGCAAAAATCGCAATCGCAAAACAAAGCGAATACAATTAAATATCCCTACAGGGATCAACTGCTACTTTTGAACAGGTAAGGAATTCAATTTAAATAGTCCGTATTCCATTAGTACTGAGTAAAACGAGGCAAGATCTAAAACCAGGACAAAACGATCGCCTCTAAAACGCGCAACTTACCGATTGCCACGTCAAACATGGAAACGCGCACCCAGCGCCACGTCACCACAAAAGTTGTATACCAACTTAAGCACTGAAAACTAAACACAGTGCATATAAAATAACCATGTATACCTACAAGTCGTTATAGAACAGGATATGTACCTTTTTAAACGACGTCTTCCCCGAGAAAAGAGAAAAACGCGCCCCAAGGCCAATCCTAGAAAACGGCGTCTCAGCTGTGACAGCACGCAGCTCCACAGCAAACGACTAAAATGGCTATTCAAAATGGCTCGAAAAAACGTCCAAATCTCGGACGAAAGCCCCCAATTTATGTTACGGTCAGGGCCCTGACCCAACCGCAACATAAATGGACAGACACAAAAATGGTTGCATAAATAAATATTTATTAAATAAATAATAGACAAACCTTGCGTAGGTATGGATGCGTGCCTGCATGAGATGTGTATGGTAGGTGTATGGATGCGTGTAACGTGGATATAAGAATTGACCGACAAACACCATGAAATAGAGAGACGACAGTGAAGCCACCTCTCGTGAAAAAGAGACGCCGGTAAAGCAACCCCCTTATCCGGTCTCAACCTCCTTTTAAATAATACCGGTGATTGCTGTGGGAGCCAATTAAGCCCCGGGAGGCGGACCTAAAAAGGGGAAGGAGAAAATATAATGGAAAAGAAAACAGGAGTGACAAATAACAATCAGCGACCGTAACACACACATTGATTCTTATTGTTATATGTATTGTGGGTATTACTGGGTTGAAAATATGACTCATTAGCTAGTTACAGTATTCACGAAATTTGACGTACACCTCTACCAAAATGTTATCTTTATCTGCGGTTATCTCAGCCCGGAAATGATTTTTTCCAGCCACAAAGAGAGGCTTAATTAGTTGCGCCTTGATCTGTTAAGTAAGGTTAATGTTGTTTTTCGGTAAGCAACACATCTGTAAGCAACATTATTTGGACGATAGTTAGTGCCTATAGGTAGTTCACATTTGCTTGCTAATGTATAATGGAAAACGCCGTTTACCGATGTTAGCATCGTTAACGTGTCGGGAGTTAGCTAACGTTAGCTTACAAGGACAGACGCTCAAAGTTTAAAACATTTGGTTCGGTTCACTTAGTTAGCTGAAAATGCAGACATTTGCTTCTAATGTTATGTAGCTAGAACATGATCTGAAACTCTTTGTGTCTAGTAAACTGTTCGCTAACATTACTAGTAAATTTGCCAACCAAGCCATGAATTATTATGGACTGATCTCTCACTCTTACTGCAAAGATGGCCATACAGTTGGTTCTTTTTTTTTTCGAAGAGGAGAGAATATGGGTCTGGCAGCTGCACCCCATTAGTTAGGGTCACGACATGTTATTGGAAGGGATCTCTATGTCAGAGACACGGAGGGAATATTGGAGGTCCAGATGCGATAGCTGGGAAATCTTAAAGTGTTCCAAAGAACACCACTGAGACGAACAATGATCCGTAGTGGAGAAAAATAAAAATAAAAGAACACAAACCTCGCAATAAAAACGAGGAGCTCGATCTCCGAGCAAAACAAAGAAATAAGCAATAACGCTTATCTAACTCCCGTTTGTGGAGCGAAACAAAAGAAAGAACAGAACTGAAAAGACCCCAAAGACTTTGGGTGAGGCACTTGTAGGATCGAGTAGAAAACAAAAGAAAACGGAAAACCTCTGCTCTGAAATAAGAGCGTAAAAGAGAACTTGCTTTCTTTCTAAGGTTGTACTACTAACAAGTCCCGCGTTGATAAGCAAAGCGGTCGATAGCAGCACAACTTCCTATACCCTTTTTACCGGCTCGAATGTTACATGAAATAACATGGAAGCAACTAGAGAGGCAGGAAGCGGGGTATAAATAGTGAGCGGAAATAAATGACAGGTGAACTCACTAATGACGAGGCGAAAGCAAAACCCATAGCGGAACACAGAAAAATCCGATAGATTACCGGTAAACGACAAAAAAGAATAAAGAGATGCGGAGAGAAGGGAAGAAAGGCAAGATCCATGACAGTTATAGCCTATAGAAGAAATCTCTGTGTAGTTACCTAGTGATTTGCTAGTGCTTACATAACGTTACTTTTCCCATTTTTGGTAGCGTGTTCAGGAGCATAGGCTACTATTACATATACATGTATGTATACAGGTGCAGCTCAGAATATTGTGAAAAAGTTCAATATTTTTTGTCACTCATTTCAGAAAGTGAAACTCATAGATTCATTACACATAGAGTGAAATATATCAAGCCTTTATTTATTGTAATTTTGATGATTATGGCTTACAACTAATGAAAACCCAAATTCAATGTCTCAGAAAATTAGAATATTGTGAAAAAGTTCAATATTGAAAACTCATGGTCTCACACTCTAATCAGCTAATTAACTCAAAACACCTGCAAAGGTTTCCTGAGCCTTTAAATGGTCTCTCAGTCTGGTTCAGGAGGCTACACAATCATGGGGAAGACAGATGATTTGACAGATGTCCAGAAGACAGTCATTGACACCCTCCACAAAGAGGGTAAGCCACAAAAGGTCATTGCTAAAGAAGCTGGTTGTTCACAGAGTGCTGTATCCAAGCATATTCATACAAAGTTGAGTGGAAGAAAAAAGTGTGGTAGGAAAAGGTGCACAAGCAACAGGGATAACCGCAGCCTTGAGAGGATTGTCAAGCAAAATCCATTCAAGAATTTGGGGGAGCTTCACAAGGAGTGGACTGAGGCTGGAGTCAGTGCATCAAGAGCCACCACGCACAGACGAATCCAGGACATGGGCTACAAATGTCGCATTCCTCGTGTCAAGCCACTCCTGAACCAGAGACAACGTCAGAAGCGTAAAAAAAAAAGAACTGAACTGTTGCTCAGTGGTCCAAAGTCCTCTTTTCAGATGAAAGTAAATTTTGCATTTCATTTGGAAATCAAGGTCCCAGAGTCTGGAGGAAGAGTGGAGAGGCACAGAATCCACGTTGCTTTAAGTCCAGTGTGAAGTTTCCACAGTCAGTGATGATTTGGGGTGCTATGTCATCTGCTGGTGTTTGTCCACTGTGTTTTCTGAAGTCCACAGTCAACGCAGCCATCTACCAGGAAATTTTAGAGCACTTCATGCTTCCTTCTGCTGACAAGCTTTATGGAGATGCTGATTTCATTTTCCAGCAGGACTTGGCACCTTTCCACACTGCCAAAAGTACCAAAAGCTGGTTCAATGACCATGGTATTACTGTGCTTGATTGGCTAGCAAACTCGCCTGACCTGAACCCCATAGAGAATCTATGGGGTATTGTCAAGAGGAAGATGAGAGACACCAGACCCAACAATGCAGACGACCTGAAGGCCGCTATCAAAGCAACCTGGGCTTCCATTACACCTCAGCAGTGCCACAGGCTGATCGCCTCCATGCCACGCCACATTGATGCAGTAATTCATGCAAAAGGAGCCCCAACCAAGTATTGAGTGCATAGAAATGAACATACTTTTCAGAAGGCTGACATTTCTGTTTAAAATATCCTTTTTTATTGATCTTATGTAATATTCTAATTTTCTGAGACACTGAATTTGGGTTTTCATTAGCTGTAAGCCATAATCATCAAAATTACAAGAAATAAAGGCTTGAAATATTTCACTCTATGTGTAATGAATCTATATAATATATGAGTTTCACTTTCTGACATGAGTGACAAAAAATATAGAACTTTTTCACGATATACTAATATTTTGAGCTGCACCTGTACATACAGTGTCCTCCCCTATTATTGGCACCCCTGGTAAAAATGTGTAAAAAGGGTTATACAAAATTTACCGTTTGGTGAATTAGCTTAATCCAATCTTGAATTGAAGTAAATTTATTATGAGAAAAAAAATCCCTCACCAAGAAATTATTATTTTGAACAAAACCACGTGTGCCACAATTATTGGCACCCCTGCATTTATATATAGAATTAGGGGTGGGACAATGCACCGGTGCATCGCGGTGCATCGATCCGAATGTGTAAATACAACTGCATCGATCTGTAAGATTCGAATCGATAAGCATCGATTAATATCGCATTTTAAATGAATGTGCACATGTATTCATTTATTCAAAAATTATTTAAAATATATATTTCTAAGACGACTACTTTTAAAACTGTTTTGACCAGCTTCAATCCATGTTTCTGCTCCAACCCCCACGAGTGAGTTGAAAGTCGGGACAGGCGGGAATCAAGCGAGCTGCGTGCTCGCTGAGTGCGACAAAAGAGAACTTGCGATGTTCCGAACAGAAAATCAGTGGTATGGAAGCATTTCGGGTTTAGAAAGAAGGAGGGTGTACTTGACAAAACCGCTGCAATATGCAAGATCTGCCAAGTAGAAATCAGATACACAGGCAACACCGCAAACATGATAAACCATTTGAGCCGACGATACACAATTAACGTGAAGGACAGCAAGCGCGTTAGCAAGCTAAACTCGCGAGTCATTGACACTTCCCCTGAGTTTCCTGGAGAAATGGCCAAACAGTTCTATTTTTTTGTATAATTGTTTTTATTAGTTTTTATACACATACCGTGTCCAGACAGTTAATTGTAAAGTGCTTTCTGATATTTCAATTTAAACCATTTTCTATTCAAAATCAAGTAGACGTTCGAGACAAACTAAAATAGTAAGACTATTTCCAATGTCTTACGTTTAATTAATTATTACTACGTTAACTGTCCGATTCACTTAATGAATGTCGTGGAACCTAGATACACCATACCATGCAGAAAACATTTTAGTGAAAAATGTATACCTGCTCTGTATGAAGAGGTGAAGAAAACTGTTCGACTGTCCTTGCAAAACGCTACGAGAGTAGCTTTAACTACGGATGGATGGGCATCTTGCTCCACCGAAGATCGTACTAAGATTTAGGAAAGTACTATGCATGACACTAACCTATAGGCTATTTCATTTTTCTTGCCCCAGTTTAGTAATTGTTATACATTTTGCCATTTTCATTTTGTAAATAAAGGAACTGTATTAGGGTACCATGTCTGACACTGTTTGAAAAACAATAACCTAAATAGGGCAACTTTAGAAAATACACTGTTAGTCATGTTTATTGCTGCATTATTTGCTGCAGACAGCTGCAAAATGTATGGCATGCCTTAACAATAAACATAATGCTGTGAACTTGGTGTAAGGTTCTAATTGAATATTTAATTACTGCTGAATGTATCGGTATCAAATCACATTAGCATGCCTATTACTTTTTTTAAAGTATCTAAATGAATCGAACCGAATCGAATCGAATCGTGGTCAAACGTAAGATATTATGATGCATCGAACCTTTGCCTAAAGAATCGGAAACGAATCGAATCGTTATGAGATTGAATCGTCCCACCCCTATATAGAATAAAGTAATACTTTTTAATATTTGGTCGCATATCCTTTGCATGCCATGATTTCCTGATGTTAAGCATGTTAAGCCCTGTTAAAAGGTTATTTACGATCATATACAATGGTCCACATCAACATTTTGACATGTCATGATTGCATCATTTATTTATTTATAATCATTGCATTATTAAAAACCATAGCCAATCCATGTTTTCAGTTGAATATAAATGGAATGAATAACACAAATGAATGATTCCTCAGTTTTAAATCTGTCACTTAAACTTCACATTAAAACGATTAGCCTATGATTAAGCTGAATATAGAACAGAATAGAATAGAATAACTTTTATTTTCCCAATAGGGAACTTCAGTTGTAGCCACCAGCAACAACAAAAAAGACATAGATAGTGGGGCAGACCCACAACACTGTAAATCTGGAAACAGCAACTGAAATCATGTCGGGTTCTCCAAATTGTAAAACTTGGAAACAGCAACTGAAATCACATCCGGGTCACCAAATTGTAAATCTCCACGCCGCTAGACCAATGAGGGAATAGTTCGGAGCGAAGGTTTAAGCGTGATGTATTCCGCTATTGCTGTGGGAAAAGGGAAAAGTTATGAAAGTTTATGAAAATATGAATGTTCTTGCAACCGGGTGAGACTGCTCTTTAGATTCACGGGATCCGCTAATAACGGACCACGTATCAAAGGTAATCGTACCACGTTACCTTCCGCTTTAAATCTGGTCTACCCTGACCCCAGTTTATCCAAAAAACAGACTGTGTGAATTACATTAAATCATCAGCCACCAACGCTGATTCTGTACTTGTTTATCTGACTCCATTTAATATTATAATTTAGAATTTAGTATGTACAATTTCCACTTGATTTTTTAAAGGACTCTCATACTTTTAAGACGGTTCTGAACTGGATCTGTCTGTTCCACCGTGCATTACATTGGGCCCTTATATAGACGACCCACAGCTGGCTAGATATCTGCGGTTATCTCAGAGGTTGCGGAAGAAGCCACTTTGTGAGGTATACTCTATGGTTAAGACTCAGGGACTGACGAAAGGAATATTGGCGACCACCGTTCTCAACATGTATAACCGCCAGGTCTGAATACAGCTTCCCCGAGGACTTTGTTTCTTCTCCTTAAATGCCCAAATTCTGTGCTTGATCTGGCTGCAGACGGTCGTAAAACCATAAACTGGCCAGCACTTTTAGTCCCCCCTTCTAGGGGGTTTCACAGAATGGTTTCCTGTAAGGACAATTCCACAACGGCAGCTTACGCCTGGGTTATGAAATATACATTCCATCCATGTTGCACATTTTGGACATGTAGACCATTGCACCACTCACACCGAGATCATCACAACGATATCAAACATGAGTAGGTCTAAGTTTGTGTTGCCATGAGAATCCTAACACTCAAATGTAACACTCAAAAACTCAACAATACATGATTATCTCTCTGGAAAAAGAGTGTATAATGTATGTTCCAGTGCCCAGACTAGTACGATGTAGGAAAAGTATCAATCACATCTGTATGTTTTTAGGCTTTTTGAGGACAAAAGCAATCTATAGTCATGTTGTGTTGTGTGTGAAAATATGTTAAGGACAGATATTTGGCCTGCCCTGATAATGTCAGATGATGGCACTGTTATACTGTTCGTATGCTTGTCTTTACGACAGTCCAAGCGTTTCTTCCAGCATCATGAGATCCTGGGACATTCTTTGACGTCATAAACGCCATATGGTCCCAGCAGACTTTACGGCACTGAAGTTCTGGTTTATAACGTCCTAGAGTCGTTACAGGCTTCCACCCCTGGTGTTGTTTGTCCAGGTGCCCTGGGATCTCAATTCCAGTCTTACAACACACAAACAAACATATAAAATAATACAGCCACACATCACACAAACTTCGCCTCCATGACTTTCCTCCATAGGCTACACAACTTTCCTCCATAGGCTACGACAGGTGTCCACTGTCGAAACCTGGGAAGCTCAACCTTCCCAGTCGCCGCCTCCCTCCTCCCCCACATTATCTTCTCTTTCCCTGGCGGCCTTTTGAAGATTGCCTGCAGTCCTGGATCAGTCCCGACATCTTCAACTCCGGTGAAGAGCGATGGCAAACTTTGTGGCTGCAGATCCAACGGACATTCCCGAGCATAATGCGAATGCGTCTCTGTGGCGAAGTGAGTGATTACCACTCGTGAAATGACAACCAACAGTCCAAGATTGCAGTAGACTCTGCGTTTATTCGTTTTGCTTCTCAAAAACTCACACAAACACACAATGGGCAAGTGCTATCTCCCGATCTTTTCTCTCGCTCCACTCCCCGAGAGCTCCTTTTCAATCAAACTGATAGTTTCGGAGTATTGTGCTTTTTGATAGAAAATAATAATTGATCCGTGCTCACGAAGTGTCTCACTCAGCTGTTAGCCGATTGCAATCAGCTGTGTGCACTTCAAAAAGACTAGTGTCTGAGCGACACTAGTGTCGCTCCGTCCCAGTTTGTGTGTGTTCTATGTGTGTTCTCCCCATCCCCGTCTGCTCTCTTCCATTCAGAACCCACTTCCAACGACGTGGCCCTTCACGGCGACGCAACCCTTCCAACCTCCGCTACCCCTCGCTGACTCCCTGCGAGAACTTCACCGTCGCAGGTGGGCTCTGGAACTGCCAGTCTGCCACACGGAAAGCAGACTTCATCTCCGGCTATGCCTCCTTCCTGTCCCTCCAGTTTCTCGCCCTCACTGAAACCTGGATCACGCCGGACAACACGGCAACTCCCGCTGCCCTCTCCTCCTCCTTCTCCTTCTCTCACACCCCCCGGCCGTCTGGTCGTGGAGGTGGTGCTGGTTTGCTACTCTCCCCCTCATGGTCATTCTCTGTTTTCCCCCTCTCTGATCTATCTATTACGAGCTTTGAATACCACTCTGTGTTTATCAACCACCCTATTAACCTGTACATTATAGTTGTTTATCGCCCTCCAGGTCCCATGGGGTGCTTCCTCGATGAGCTTGCCACCCTGATCGGTTTTTTCCCAGAGGACGGCATCCCGCTGATCCTCCTGGGAGACGTCAACATCCATCTAGACGCCTTCCAGTCTGCAGCCTTCCTACCACTTCTCCGCTCCTTTGACCTCACCCTCCAACCCTCCCCCCCCACCCACAAGGCTGGCAACCTCCTAGACCTGGTCTTCCAGAGGAACAGCCCCTGCTCTGATCTCACTGTTACCCCTCTGCATACCTCTGATCACCACTTCATTTCTTTCTCTCTTCCTCTTGTTCCACACTCCCCACCCCACACCCCCACTGTCTCTGTCCGCCGTAACCTCTGCTCCCTCTCGCCCTCCTCTCTTGCTCCCTGTGTCACTGCTTCCCTCCCCCCTCTCAAACCCTTCTCTCAACTCTCTATCGACTCTGCATCTGACACCCTGCTCACAGCTCTCTCCACATCACTTAACACTCTCTGCCCTCTTGTCTCTAGGCCCACACGCCCATCTCCTCCCTGCCCATGGATGTCCGATGCCCTGCGCACCTCAAGGGCCGGTCTCCGCGCAGCTGAGAGGATGTGGAGAAAATCCAGAGACGCATCAGACCTCTCCTCCTACCAGACTCTCCTAGCGGCGTTCTCTACGGCAGTCACCGCTGCCAAGGTAACCTACTATCACACAAAAATTTGCAAACACAGTTCTAACCCCCGTCAATTGTTCTCTATCTTCTCCTCCCTCCTCAGCAAACCCCCTCCTGCTCCTCATTCCTCGTTCACTGCAGACGACTTTGCAGATTCCTTCGATGAGAAGATCGCAGACATCCGCAGCTCCTTCAGCCCCACTCCCCCTCCCCTCACAGACACTGTTTCCCACTCTCTTCCTCTCTCTACCCCTTCTGTGTCCCCCCCCTGTTTCTCCACCTTTTCTCCCCTTTCTCAGACCAATGTGTCCCATCTCCTACTCTCCCATCGCCCCACTACTTGTGCCCTCGACCCTATCCCTTCATCTCTCCTCCAGGCAATCACCCCAGATATCCTCCCGTTTGTGACCTCCCTGGTGAACTCCTCCCTGACCTCTGGCTGTTTCCCCTCATCCTTCAAAAGAGCCCACATCACCCCGATCCTGAAAAAACCTACGCTGGACCCCTCCAACATCCAAAACTACAGACCGGTATCTCTTCTTTCTTTTCTTTCCAAAACTATCGAACGTGCTGTTTCTAACCAACTGTCGTCTTTCCTTACCCAGAACAACCTGCGAGACCCCCACCAGTCCGGCTTCAAACCTGGCCACTCAACGGAGACCGCACTCCTCTCCGTCAGCGAGATGCTTCATGCAGCTCGGGCAGCCTCCCTCTCCTCTGTGCTAATACTTCTAGACCTCTCTGCCGCCTTCGACACCGTAGATCACTCCATCCTCCTGTCGTCCCTGTCTGCAGCGGGGATCGGCGGCTCGGCCCTGGCCTGGATTGAGTCCTACCTCTTGGAACGCTCCTCCCAGGTTGCCTGGGCTGGTAAAGTATCGGCACCCCGTCCCCTTACCACAGGAGTCCCCCAGGGCTCAGTCCTTGGTCCCCTCCTTTTCTCCACCTACACCAAATCCCTTGGCCCTGTTATCACTGCTCATGGTTTTTCTTACATGCTGACGATACTCAACTCTTTCTCTCCTTCTCACCCTCTGACACTCAGGTATCAGCCCGCGTCTCCGCTTGCCTGAGAGACATCCAGAGCTGGATGGACAACCGCCATCTCAAGCTCAATCCTGGCAAGACTGAGCTCATCTACATTCCTGCTCTAACCTCTCCTCCTCTCAATCTCTCTATTTCCCTAGGGGACACTCCACTGACCCCAACGCCCTGTGCCAGGAACCTCGGAGTCGTGATGGACAACAGGCTGTCCCTCTCCGAGAACATCGCAGCAGTAACCCGGGCATGCAGGTTCTTCCTGTACAACATCAGGAGAATCCGCCCCTTCCTCACCACCCACTCAACCCAGCTCCTGGTCCAAGCAATGGTGCTGTCTCGCCTGGACTATTGCAACTCTCTCCTGGCTGGCCTGCCAGCATCGGCCATTAGACCCCTTCAGCTTATCCAGAACGCAGCAGCACTCCTGGTCTTCAACCTCCCCCGACACTCCCATGTCACCCCCCTGCTCATTGACCTCCACTGGCTACCGGTGATGGCTCGCATCAAATTCAAAACATTGGTGCTCGCCTTCCAGGCAGTCCGAGGATCTGCCCCTCCATACCTCCAAAAACTAATCAGACCGTACACACCTGCCAGATCCCTGCGCTCCGCCTCCTCAGGACGACTGGTACCCCCCCCCCCTCTTCATACTAGCACCCGGTCTCGACGTCTGTCTGTCCTGGCCCCACGGTGGTGGAATGACCTCCCCGTGGAGGTCAGAACAGCAGAAAGTCTGACCGCCTTCAAGCGCAGATTGAAGACTCACCTCTTCAAGCTGCACCTCTCTCCACCCCTCCCTACCTCCCTGTGACTATTGTTATTAATGTTGTGTAATTACCTCCCCCCAAAAAATAAATAAATAAATAAATAAATAAAACCCAATCATACTCACTGCGCCTAGTACTTAGATTCGTATTTGCCTTTTTAGGGTTGTTTTTAAACGTTCTTGTTCCTAGATTGAAAATGCACTATGTACGTCGCTCTGGATAAGAGCGTCTGCTAAATGTCTGTAATGTAACGTAATGTAATGTAATCATCTCAGGCTCACTGTTGAACAATCAAGGCAATTGGTTAATTAATAACAACAATCCTATAATCAATCGTTACCAATTGCCAGATTGCCGACAGCTGTGCCGGCTCCCTAAACCACCTGTGTTCACTCTCTCTCTTGCTAGCTGTGCCTAAAACCACGCCCCCCTACCACATACTCCCACCGCCCGACTTAGGCCGGGAAGCCACTTAGTGCGGCCTGGTATAGGGGAAAACACATCAGCGAACTGCTTTTGCAACCTGGCAAGATCCGTTCTCTGATTCGGTAAGAGATGGCTATCAGAAAGGGGGGAGGTTTAATCATTAGAATTTGGAACCTCCGGTCCCAGCTCATCTCTCTCCTGATCTACCGATACCAAGGAGACCGGTATCACCTCTTTCCATGCTTTTAATAGATTGAGGTGATAAATCTGTTTCGCCCCCTCTCTATCAGACCGCTCCACCTCATAATCGACTTCCCCCACTCGTCGTGTGACCACGAAGGGTCCTTGCCACTTAGCGAGTAATTTTGTGCTGGAAGTCGGGAGTAATACCAGGACTTTATCTCCCGGTGAAAATTGCTGTAGTTTAGTTCCTCTATTGTAGTGTCTTTGCTGACGTTCCTGAGCCTCGAGCAAATTCTTGCGTGACAACCTCCCCAGTGTATGGAGTTTTGCTCGCAGGTCCATAATGTATTGAATTTAGTTTTTACTGGGGCTTGGACCCTCCTCCCAGCTTTCTTTAACCAGGTCCAAGATACCCTGGGGTTGTCTACCGAACAGCAATTCGAAAGGAGAAAATCCCGTGGAGGCCTGGGGAACCTCTCGCACTGCGAACAATAGAGGAACTAACCACTTATCCCAATTTCGGCTGTCATCGTGTATGAACTTCCGAATCATGGATTTCGAAGTCCTATTAAAACGTTCCACGAGCCCATCCTAATGGACTGAACACCCAACAGTTCATACAGTTCGCGTAGTGTGCGTGACATGAATGAAGTGCCTTGATCAGTCAGAATCTCTTTCGGGATTCCAACTCGGGAGATTATCTGAAACAATGCCTGCGCAACACTCTTAGCCGAGATATTGCGCAACGGCACTGCTTCGGGATACCGGGTTGCATAATCAACCAGAACTAATACAAATCGGTATCCCGAGTGCTCCTGACAAATGGCCCGATGAGGTCCATACCCACTCTATCAAAAGGGACCTCCATTAATGGTAGGGGGTGCAATGGCGCTTTTGGGATGGCCGGGGAATTTACTAGCTGACAATCTGGACATGATGCACACCACCTACGTACGCCCGCCTAGATGCCTGGCTAATAAAACCGGGTCATTATCCGGTCTAGTGTTTTATCATACCCTAAATGCCCAGCCATAGGGTTGTAATGAGCCGCCTGGAAAATCATTTCCCGGCGGCTTTTTGGTACCAACAACTGGGTCGTCTCTTCACCTGTCTGAGTGTCACGACTCACTCGGTACAACCTATCTTTAATAATTGAAAAATATGGGTAAGAGCGTGCAGCGTCAGGGCGCACAAGCTGACTATCAACGTAAATCACCTGGTTGAAGGCAAAGCGTAGGGTATCATCCCGAGACTGAGCGAGTGGGAAATCCTCCATGGATTGGAACACCGGCACCTGGGGAGTCTCCACTGGAGGCTCTCCCGGAGCCTCCCCCCCCCCGTCAGTGTCGGACGACCCCGCGTCACCACTGTCCACTGCACACACCTACACACACCTACCGGTCATGATCGTACCCCCATCAGTTTTTCCGCTATTTGTTTAAACCCCGCCCAATCTGTACCCAAAATCAGAGGGTGCGAGAGGCTGGAGCTAACCGCAGCCTCTAGGATATGTTTTTTCCCTTTTATCCGAATTTCCACTGGTACTATCGGGTATTTGTTTCGATCCCCATGCACGCACCTAATTACCACCCAACGTGTCGATCTCAAAGCCTCGGATCGAACCAGGCTCTGGTGAATCATGGTCTGCATAGCCCCTGAATCCAACAGCGCCCGGTGTTCACTCCCTTGCAGCCTCACCGGAATGCAGTATGCCCCGTCTGGATCGGAAGCGGAGGTGGGCGGTCCACACCACCAACACTCCGGTCCAGGTGTTTGAGGCACTCCGCGGACTGCACCGCCACTGAGCCTGAGGGTGGAAAAGAGGGTAGAACGTTATGGGGGCTTACAGCAGGGAAGGAGGGGTTCTGGGGACGGTAAACAGAAAGGGGGGTTGAACAAGGGGCAAACTTCTTCCTAGGCGCCGGCTCCGGCTTCTGCTTCTGGGTGAAGGGGTGTTGCGCCAGGTGGTCCTCCGCCAGGGTGACGGTGGTATCCAGGTTGGTGGGTCTATGGCACTGGACCCACCTCGCGGTCTCTGCCGGCAACCCCATGACGAACCTTTCCAGGACCACCTGCTCCACGATTCCAGCAGCGGATCTTATTTCCGGCCGGAGCCAGCGCCTCGCCGTGTCCGCCAGCCGCCGGGCGTAGGCGAACGGTCGGTCCTCTCCCATCAGGTCCCACTCCCGGAATCGCCGTCGGTGCTACTCCGGGGTACCACCCGTCCGGTTGAGGATCGCCTTCTTGATGTTCCTATACTCTGCCCTCGCGGCTGTCGGCAGGCTATGCGCCGCTTGTTGCGCCTCTCCTGACAGGAGGGGAAGGAGCCGCACGGCCCACTCCTCCATCGGCCACCGGGAGGTTTCTGCCGCCAGCTCAAATGCCTCAAGGAAGGCCTGAGCGTCATCCTCCACCGTCATCTTCGGAATGTTGAACTTCGTGGAGGAGACGCCCTGCTTTCCCGTGGCATCCCCGCCGTCTGTCAGCTGTAGCAGTGCCTGTGTTTGGAGGCTAGACTGCTTACGCAGGGCTTGCATCTGCTCCGTATGAGCAGCTGCCTGTCGCTCCTGCATGGCAGCTAGCCCCTCCAGCACTCTGCCTAATGCTGTCATGGACATCGCCTGCTCCCTCGGATCCGTCTCCATTCTCCGGTTTGTCTTCCCTTCGACTGTCGTTCGTACTTCCCCCATACGGGCCACCACTGTGGCCAAGTGAGCGATTACCACTCGTGAAATGACAACCAACAGTCCAAGATTGCAGTAGACTCTGCGTTTATTCGTTTTGCTTCTCAAAAACTCACACAAACACACAATGGGCAAGTGCTATCTCCCGTTCTTTTCTCTCGCTCCACTCCCCGAGAGCTCCTTTTCAATCATCTCAGGCTCACTTTTGAACAATCTGAGACGGATGTGTGCGGGTTGGACCCATACTGCATGACTCAGAACACTGACGTAATAATAAATTCCCACAAGGGCTTTATTATGGGGAAATCCAAAAATCGTAGTCACACAAGCAAAAACTAATAAATCCAGCCAAACCAAAAATACAGTACCGAGGGAGAAGGCAGTCTCGAAATCGGTATCCATGCACAAGTTCAGTAACCAGAGTAGCTGTCAGCGGGACAGAAGTACAATACAGGGGTAAAGCAAAGTTCGTTGGTCGTGGGGCGTTGCAGGAGTCAGACCGAAGTCCTTTCAGAGGTACAAAACAGACAGCAGGCAAAACTCGTGGTCAAAAACAGGCAGTAGAAACGATAGGCAAGCAGTAACGATGGTCAGTAAACAGGCTAGATCTATTACGGTAGTCAAACAATGGGTAATGCTCAAAAGTGACTAGTAAACTAACAGGCAACAATTTCGCAAAGAAATTACATGAACACTGATCTTATATGCAGGTGTAGACAGGTGCAGACACTTAGCTTGAGAGCAGCAGGAAATGGAAAACAACTTGAGAAAATGAGACACGTAACAAGGCAATTAGTAAATTGTTAGAAGTTATCCTATCCTGGGCCTCGCGGTGGAATTGGAACAGGGCTGCAGAGCAAAGGCAGTGGCAGACGGTGGAGAGCAAGGAGGTTTTACGGAGTGTTACCACACCCCCATTGGCAGATATTTCTTGTTCCTCCATCTCCGGGCCGCTTTGCCAACGCGGTCTGATGAAATGCTGCCAAAATAGAAAGACAGATTTATTGCACACGCACACATGCACGCACGTACACACACACACACACACACACACGCACTGCACTGTGTGCAATAAATGCACAAAGCTAAATTGAAATACCAAAATAGTTTCATAAGAAACAACAAAAATAATATTAAATATTTATGACTATGAGATTAGAAAATGGCCAATCGTTGCTTATTAATAGACAAGCTCTTGTCTATAGTGACATACAGTGGTCTTTACTGTATGTCAATGGTAATGTGCATCGAAATCCTTATTTTATAAGTGTCTATTTTCATAAATGACCACCCCCTTTTCCATCCATGTATTTCTAAAAGCGTGCAGGCTCAATACATTTTGTCACTAAAAGTCATGTCTTCAGGAGTGACGCCATATCCTGACTTTAAAACGGGCAATTCTGCAGACACATATATTTAGTTGAAGGACCCCATTCAAGGTCATGAGACTGAAGTCCCCTGTGAAGTATGTGGCATGAGCAGATGGTAAGTGTTTATCTTAGAATATTTCAGAAATGTAACTTTTTTGGAACCACTATAAAAGGGTTCAGTTTTGTCGTCCTTTAGTATGACATCACTAAATTATGTTTTTAATGTAAAAATTGTATGTTGAACTATATAATTATGGAGAACTATGCATCTGTTATTTGCTAACTGCTAATGAAAGGTTAGCTAAGAACAACAAGGCCACAAACTGCCAAAAAAAGCCTGAAACGTCTTTTCGTGTGACAGGACTGTCTCTGGTGTGATACAATAAAGGTGTCACGCAGGAGGACAGAGATGTCACACAAGAGGATGAGATCTCATTAGGAAGCATTTTTAATCATTTTAATCAGATTTATTTAATAACTTTTGTTATTTTTAAAAATATATATATAAAAATATATTTTAGGCTAGATTTGAGTCGCCATTTGGCTGGAAAGTCTTGCAAGATCTGGCAACCCTGTGCCCCACTCTTGCGCTGCCATGTCACGTGTTGTTTTTGTTGTATTTGATGGAAAACATCAGCGAAGCTGTGCCTCCTTTTTTTTAAATGAAGCTTCGCGTCATATTTATGTGACCAAAATGTTCGTGTACTTCTTGAAAAGAGTGCTCCCAGCGAAACCCCGGAAGTAAGTGTGTCATCCGGGTGTTTCAAGCATACTGTAATTTGAAAAATGTTCGCGTACTCTACGACTTTACTCACCAAAGCTACTCAACAGTGTGGATGAGTGCTGATTCGGACACGGCCCATGTCTTCCTGATAGAGAGATTATGCAACTTCCTGTGAATCATGTGACTTGAGGAATGTTCCATTATTTTGCAAGAGCTTTTTTGTGAGGGTGACAGGGATGATATGGAAACTTATTTTTTTAACAATTAATATATTGATATCCATTTTAACAATTTGAAGACACTTTAAACTTGTGTAGTTTTAAACATAATGTATGTTTTTAACAAATGAAATGTTCAGTTGAATCTGAAAGATCATAGCGAGGCACAGGCCTCGACCCTGACCAGGAACAAGCGGGTTAGTTAATGAATGGATGGATGGACATTGATGTAATTTTCTAGAAATCGTAACATTACATTTGTATGTATGTTCTCTTTGGCTTTAAATACATGCTACTTTTTTAATACTGGCAGGATGCAGCACATTTCATCAGTTCTGTTATCATTCAGTCACGTATCTCACCTCAGAGCTCCCTTCCCATAATCCTGGCCAGACGGTTATCGATCCCTCCCTCAGGATATGCTACGGCCCCGTTTGAAGTCTGAGCCGTTACTGCAGAATAACGAGCCAGAGAGCTTTAATTGGAACAGGGCTGCAGAGCAAAGGCAGTGGCAGACGGTGGAGAGCAAGGAGGTTTTACGGAGTGTTACCACACCCCCATTGGCAGATATTTCTTGTTCCTCCATCTCCGGGCCGCTTTGCCAACGCGGTCTGATGAAATGCTGCCAAAATAGAAAGACAGATTTATTGCACACGCACACATGCACGCACGTACACACACACACACACACACACACACACACACACACACACACACACACACACACACACACGCACTGCACTGTGTGCAATAAATGCACAAAGCTAAATTGAAATACCAAAATAGTTTCATAAGAAACAACAAAAATAATATTAAATATTTATGACTATGAGATTAGAAAATGGCCAATCGTTGCTTATTAATAGACAAGCTCTTGTCTACAGTGACATACAGTGGTCTTTACTGTATGTCAATGGTAATGTGCGTCGAAATCCTTTTTTTGTTGTATTTCGCAAATATAACAGTATTTCCTTTTGTGCTTTTTGTCAGTTCAAAAAAAGATCATCGCTAAAGGACAAATGTACTTCCTGTAATGAGTTTAAGTTTTTAAGTATATTGAAAGGAGTTATTAAGTATATTGAAATTAGTTATTAAGTATAATGAAAGGCATTCAGTTATGCAGCTAACTAATTTGGCTGCCGCACTTCTGTTCATTAAGAAAATGTCAAAATCCTTTCATATTCATGTTCTGATAATTTATTGCTTGAATGTATTGTACAAAGTACATCAGAAAGCCACCAAACACAGATTGTTCTGATGCTAAGAGACCATAATCTGTAGAATAATGGCCTCATTTGTACATGACAAAACCAGGCCACCTGTTGCACATGGGGTTCTTATGCACATGCGGATGAAGTGTAACAATAGAGGCTGTCTGAAATGTTCTGGACCAAAACTTGCGTCATCGGGTACCACAACCTTGTATCCTTGCTGGGCTCTCATTTCCGAGTGGGATATGATTATATCTCAGGGAGAGATAAACACTGTAATCATGTTGACGTGAGGATGGTACGATCACTGACGGCAGCAAATCTAGGACATATGAGCACCACAATTTTTCTCAGAAAAGAGGCCCTTTTTATAAAGGGTATACTAATCACTAATAATAAGTGCTTTGATTTGATAATGGTCTCATTTATTAAAATAAAAACATTATTTTGAAAATGTAGTACCAAATTAGGCTGGTTACATGTAAGCACTGAAATATACCAAATGCCAGCATAATATATTAAAAGAGATTTAAAGATTTCAACAAATTACCAGAGATAAATTCTGAGGACTAATGCAGTGTTCACACTTACACTGGTTTCTGCATGAAGAATTAACTTGCAAAAACAAGAGGAGGGCTGTACAATCCATGTGCATGAGGGGACCAGGTGGGTTTCAGGTAGCTTATATTCACCTGATTTAACTAAAGACATAGCTAACTCACCGCGGGTCATAACTGTGAAGAATTCAGTTAAGCAGTCTATTTCTCTCTTATTTTTTCATATGACATTAACTGGGAAGGTATGTGAAGTCATTCCAAACTAATTCTGAGAGTTCAGCATGATTTCTGCCATACCACTTTATACTAATGCACCATTATACAGGAAATACAGGAAATCAAGAGTATTCCCCTGTCGTCAGAACTACACGCATCAGGTGTCATCACTTTGTTCTTCCAAAATTATTTCTGGATGACAACCAGACAAGGTTGCCTGCAGTCAACAGAAAAGCCTGTTTTGGATAGATAAAGTAGCAGTCTGAGTGCCATGTAACCCTCATTACGATATTGTTATGACCATTCTTTGCTGAGAGATAATGTCACCAACAAAGTTGGAACTGTTGATTTGAGGGTGGCCCCGTTTCCTGGTGAATCTCTCCAATTAGGCACTGCCAGCCAGCTAGACTCTGACCCTCTGCAGCTGTAAGCTCTTCTCTTGAACTTATAATAATGTACATGATGAGTAACAAAAATATTGGATCATATAATTTTGAACATGCTGAATCAGTATCTGACGATGAAGGGTTCTTCAAAGTCAATCTCAGAAAGTGAAGTCAATACCCAGTAGGCTGTATCCGAATCAACACTTTTCCATACTATTGAGTATGCTTGTTCAGTACACTGGAGGAAAAAGTTAAGTAACTGAAATATTCTCTAAATTAGTGTATTTAAAATTTCTGGATTTTCGCTGATAAAATGCATGTAGGAAATTTTTCTCAAACCATATGTCACGTACTAAACAGTATGAATTCAACAGTACACAGTATTCTAGGTCACAAGACACTGTAGATAGAGCTCTGATCAA
The DNA here is from genome assembly GCA_022702515.1 of Ilyophis sp. 1 JC-2022. Taxonomy (NCBI): domain Eukaryota; kingdom Metazoa; phylum Chordata; class Actinopteri; order Anguilliformes; family Synaphobranchidae; genus Ilyophis; species Ilyophis sp. 1 JC-2022. The sequence continues at coordinate 80,023,963 of CM040403.1, forward strand.
CCCATTGCAACCCATTGTTTGGCCGCATCATTTCTGTGTGAACTGTGTACATGCGTTGTGTGTTCGTGTACTGCATGTTTTGCACACGAGTCTGGTTGATTTATGAGTGTGTATCTGTGTTCATTGCCAAAGATATATTATTTAAAAGCAGACTCTGGGCGTGCCCTGGGTTTCAGAGTGTTGGCCATGGTGTGAAGGTGAGAGAAGCAGCCATTAAAAGTGGCCTTCAGGAAGCTGGTTCTGTTTCCACCGTTTGGCCTCTCTCCTTTTCAGCCCACTGTTCTTCCTCCCTCCTCATCCTGCACAGCTCCCTTTGTCTTAAGTAATGCATTTTTGTACAGCTGTGTCTTTAAAATATGGGCTAATATTTAACTTGAACTGATTTCCTTCCTTGGGAAAGGAAGGTAAATATGTGGTTTGCATTTTTGCAGGCATGTGGGCGTGTGTATTCTGGGTTTGTTGGTGCAGAGGGGTGGTCAGAAATTTTTTTTTCCTTTCTAAACAATGCAATAGATTATTTTTCAAAATGATTGTCTCTGTCATCTTATGTTTTGAGCAGGATGTTAGGGTCAGCGTTAACCCGAAGAAAAAGAAAAGCATTTTAGTCAATGGCATTTTTTTCATGAATACGACAACATTTTACGAGGAAATAGACTAAATCTAGATTTTAAAAAAGTTTTTAGAATACAAAAACTGACTAAATCTCTTCATATTATTAACTGACTAAATCCCTTTATATTATTTTAAAAGATATAATGAAAAAGGATTTTAGAAAATAAAAACTGTGACTAAATCTGTTGACGGAAAAGAACAAGATTAAAACACATTTCAAAATAAAAGCGTGACTAAATCTATTTATGTTATTGTTGAAGTAAAAATAGATGAAAATGTATATTTCTAAGTAAAAACAGTGAAGAAATCTAATATTTATTAGACCTCAGAAGAGAGAGGTGACTCCAAATGACAAATATGCATTCTCGCCATTGATTGGATGCCGTCTTGATTTAAACTCCTCTTTCTGCCTACCTGAGCAACATTCTGTTATTCACACAAACTTCAAAAAAGGAAAGCAACTAACGTGAGGGGGCGACCGATAATACTAGCATAGGCCTACACTAGTATGTCAAAAGTTGGAAGGAAGAAAAGGATATATGGACTCACTTCATATACGATGAGAGGGAACGGAAAACTGAATGTAGGCCTAATGTTGTTGTAGCGGGAGAAGAAATATGTGGTCATAAACTAGGTGGGAAAAACACCAAAAACCTGAAGAGGCACCTGAAGTTAATAGCATATTTTTATAATATTTTTTATATATGTCCTGTGCAGCGAATCTCCGCCTCCTTTCACATTTCACTGTTCTCTCCACACCCTCCCTTGAAAGTAAGAGGAATAGGTGTATGTGACACACTAATGGAAGAAGCTAAACTTTTGAACATTTACATCTAAATTACCTTCATTTACTAGTTCAATGTGTCAGCAGTACTAAGAAATAAAGTTCATTTGGGTTTAAAATAAATGCATGGACAAATATTATCGGAGAACATAAAATAAAATGAGATGAAATCTCCAGATACTGTTTTTGTCAACTAAAATAAACTAAAACTATGGAAGATAAAAATGTACTAAATGTGATTAAAACTCATTTGCACTTTCGTCACATGACTAAAACAAAAAAGTCAGTTTAAAACTAGCACTGGTGGGCATGTAATGCCACCTATTTGGATCACCAACTGTTTATTGAGTCTCTTGGTCTGTTTTGTGTCTGAGCCTGTGTGGCATTTTCGGTCACTACACGTGAAGTCGAGAAGTCAACGGATGTGTCTATGTTTGTGAATTTAAGAGCCATTTGTACATTTTCAGGGTTTTCATGTATGCATGTCTGCCCTAATTTCAAGGTTTCATCTAATTAACTTTCCTCATATATCCAAAAGCATCGATGTTCCCAGTGCTTGATCCTTATCGGAGAGACCTTGTGTCACAGCACGTTTTGACATTGGTGCCATTTTTGTTTTGCCTTCACA